>OZ022242.1:35996851-36146851 GCA_963978895.1 Erpobdella octoculata | reverse complement strand
CTCGGTTCCACCAGTCCCCGATCGTTTTCGACAACGTGTTCCTGAGGATGAACAACTTCAGCTCCCTGCCGGCCTCTCATTTCACTGGGAACAAGATCGTCAATCTCCATCTGGGAGGGAACAACTTTATCGATCAACAGGTTTGCTTGACAAATTGTCACACACAAAAAATTATTATGAAATTATAAAGCAGAGACGTTGATTAGAATTTGAGTTTTGTTTTGTAAATTTGTGGCAAAGTGATGGTTATTATTATTATTATTATTATTATTATTATTATTAAACAGTTGATAATGCAACATATGTCAATCAAATTACATTAAGTAATAATGACGAAATCGCAGTTTGTTAGGTGATTGACCATATCAAAATGTGTATTTTAAGACCATTTGTAACTCTAAATATCTTATTATATAGAATTTTATTGCAAAATATTCAAACGTATTTAATTATATAAAAATAGATCAAATTATTGTTTAATACAATTTCATTGTGATTAATTTTAAACAAATTTAAAGCATTATTTTGTAGTTTTTTTAAATCATTTGAATATTTATATTAGGGTTGCTCCGGTACAAATGTCATTGACCCCCTGCTTTCTGCGTGATGAACTTTTAAAGCAAAATTCTGCTGTACCACTCGAACACACAGACACACGCACAAAAAAATGCACACACATACATGTATGTACACATGCACACACCTAGTTACTCGTCTTCCAATTGGATACCCATGAAGTTTAAATATGAAAAAGTTCATATAATAATAATAAGAATAATAATAAACGTTTTCATTCAGTGTTCGAGACAGGAGTTTAAATAATTCAACCCATTCAAAAAAAAGTTACACATATTCAAATGTTAATATACGTGTCTGGGGGTGTACATTTGTGGGTGTCCGTGGATACATTGCATACCTAAGTGTCTGTGTGAACGGGCTTGTATGTGTGTGTACGTGTGTGTGTGTGTGTCTACTCGTGTGTTTATAAGATCTTCCAGGAAGAATAAGAAAAAGAAGAAGAATGAGGAAGTGATGGCGCATCAAACTCATGACACGTACAAAAAACATTTTCAAAGAAATTATTATTTTTTAGAACGAAAATAAAAAAAAATTGGCAGCGCTAAAAAATTTCGTCCATCCCACTCCCCCACCCCCTTCTCCATCCAGCGCAGCGCGCCAACTGTTTCGAGCACAAATAACGCACCAACGGGGTTTTTTTTTCTTCTTTTTGGTTGTAACAAAACGCTCAACGAATTAACAGATGATGAACCGCGTCCTGTCAAAAGCTTTTGCTACGCATCATAGTAATGTTACAGCAGCCGTTAAGTTTTTGGCTTATTGTTTTTTTTTTCTTTAATTTCCGTGATTCATAATTTCATGGGAGAAGCGGTTTATCGCCATTGTTTTGTTTTTTTTATGGCAAAAAAAGTTGTCACTATCCGACCGGGGCCAGGCTCCATGAACCTCGACCGGGTTTGCCCTATCGCCGTTCAATTCCGTTGTTTTTTAAATAATTTAAAAATTATTTTAAGGTTTGTTTGCTTAAAAACAATTTAAATCACTTGCAGTGAACGTTTTTCTTTACTTCATTTGAAAAAAAATAAAATAAAAGAACAGTGCATGGGCGTTCTTGAAGCGTTATTTGTTTTGAAACGTTGATATCTGCATAGCAGCCACACAAAACCGATATACCTTTTCTTCTTTTGCTTCTTCTTCTTTTTCTTCTTCTTCTTCTTCTTCTCCTTCTTCTCCTCCTTCTACGTATCTTGTCGAAGATGTCTTCAGAAGTATACTTACACTCCTTTTGAGACTTACAATCCGCAGGCGTAGGACGAAGAAAATTTTAGAAAATGAAAGAATGAGAAGTGGAGTGAATGAGTGAGAAGTGGAGTGAAGGAGTGAGAAGTAGAGTGAAGAAAGAAGAAAACAAAAAGAGAAAAAGAAAAAGAAAAAGAAAGAGAAAGAGAGGTTGCAAGCTGGTAAAAAATCACTCGTTTTCTTTACATTTCTTCGACAAGGAACAGTCAGCAATAGATCATTAATACCGGAAAAAGAGAGTCGCTATTATAAATATATCGGGGGAGTCAGGGGAGCCATTTGGGTACAACCATGGACAGGGCAAAAGTTATCCACAATTTTAACTTCATAATGCTAAACGTTTCCTCCCACAATAGCTGATTACCGGGGGGTGGTTTATAGACCTTTCTTCTCACAATTGCTGATGACCTGGGGTAGTTGTAGCTACCTTTTTAAAAAAATCCTTGAGGAAAGAAATCGCCCTCTGTTCCCCTCAACTAGCGCCCCTAGGGAGAGTCAGGCGTAGGTCAGTCGTTTAACCGAAACAGGCAGGCGGGGATGGTTGGCAGAATTACAACAACCCCAGAAGTGCCTCGGCTCAAATATTTGCAATCAGACATCAACCGAATCCACCCCTGATGATCCACGTGCTTTTTACACTACTTCTTCTGTGCAGAGAACCATCGTTTACTTTACACAGACATGTCTGTGTATGGAACTGTACGTGAACGACCGACAACGGGTAATATACCTACGGGAAGATTCTTCCTCCTAATTGGACCGGCGGAGGTCTGGTGTTCTCTCTCTCTCTCTCTTCAAGCGAATATCCAGGCAAGCGGGCCAGACAGCTGATGTTTATAGGGAGAATAATTGAGCTGGCTTTCATTAGGTATTGAACACAAATTTCCATCAACAGTTTTCACTCATCTTCCTATTTTGAAACACGCCTAGCCAGGCCCGTGTATATACTGTTGTTCATTCATTTCAAGAGCAAATGAGTACTACTGAATTACGTACAGCTCTCTCTCTCTCTCTAGCTAACTGTTAGTACACTGAAGTACACTGAAGATGGCCCGTATAAAAGTTCAACTAAGTAAGTATACGTTAGGAGGCAATAAAGGCAAATTAGCTGTTGTACGAAGCACGTGAATGCATCCGGTGAGTTTATATTTTACAATTGCAGTTCTTCAGACTCACCAATGGTTTTCTTACGTACATCTTCTTCTTCTCTAATGGATCGAAGATATAACCAAAAAAATGAAAAAAAAAGAGAAAAGTTATATGAACCCGAAATTTCTATTGTTTCGGTTCGATAAAATGCCTTTCATCGGCTTTTGCTGGGAAAAAATTGAGAAAGAAAAACCGACGCACTGTTTGTTGTTCGCTGGAATTCTTGAGAGCTCGATCGCAAATCTATTTGCGCCTCATTTATTAGGAAAAATTATTTCTTTTTAAACCATAATAAATGTGAGCAGCGAGAACAATCTATACCCGTGCCTTTTTACAACTCTTTTTACAAGTCTTTAGTAAATCATTTGTCAACTAAAACCAGAAGCGATTGACAGCTCTTGCGCAAAAAAAATGATTTTTTTTTCTGTTTACTTTGAAAATTCTTGGCCTCACTTTAATGGTGTACTATATAGGAAAAGCATATCCAGTGACGCAGCGTAGTAGGGGGTTAAGAGGGGGTTCTCTTCGGGTGGCACTTTTGAGGAAGTAACAGAAATGTTTTTTGGGGCTGAAAAGCTTGGAAAAAATATTAATTAAGGTATTTTTGGAGGAAAAGTTGATAAAGAACTAATTTTTTTTTTGGGCAAAATGTGAACATAGAAATGGGTGGGAGCGGTGAGTTTGGCCCGCCCACTTCGAGCGTCTGAAACCCACTCTACGCCACTAACTGGGCATATGGCATATCGTACATTTCAGTGCTCGGTCGCAGATATAGAGGCTAAAGAAATGTTTCTGTAAACATTCTTATATTTTTTTTAATTTAAAGTCCTTTTTCCGACTAAGCAAGCATTCTCATAACAATTCAATTCATGCAGTTTAAATACCAAAAACAAAATCGCAATTTATGATAGAAAAAAGTATAACAATTTTTACCAATTTATTTTTAAAAAAATTTTAAAACTACTGCCAAGATATTTTGAACATCGGTCTGCCGCACAGACTCAAGTTGGATTATTTATCTTAAAAAAACTATAGTATTAAGCTAATGGCAATAAACATTTGAACCCGTTTTTAAAAAACTTGATATATCAAGTCAGTGGCTTCACAAAAATTGGTATCACCCACTACAGTATAGCCCATGGTATTACCCACTGCAGTATAATCCATGGTGTCACCCACTGCGGTATAGCTCATGGTATCACCCACTGCAGTATAGCGCATGGTGTCACTTTCTGTGTAAAAGTACACCAGGGGAGTGTACATTCTAGTCCTCTTTAAAAAAAACTTGATGACCAGGGGGCAGGGGGGGGGGTAAAACTTAATGGACTTTTCCTCATAAAGTTCAACGACCAGGTAGGTGTATAAACACTAGTTGATTTTTTCTCATAAAAATCGACGGCCTGGCGATATAATGAAATAATGACAGTTTTTTTGTTAGGCTTAAACAGCACATAAGAATATTTTCTTAGTGACACAGAGTCATAGACAGCAATATAATTGGCATTTTGGTGTCACTCAACGAGATGGAGTCACCCAATGCGGTCCTCACCCACCCTCATGACACAACTATATCAAGTGAAACTAAAAGAAAATAAATTAGAAACGTATAACCTAAATTCCAACTAATAAATTTTAATCATTTCAGATAAACCCTCTGGCATTTGAAGGACAGGAAACAACTCTGATCTCTCTCTGGATGAATGACTGCCACCTCGAAGAAGTACCAACAGTCAGTACGTCAAGACTCGAACAGTTGCAGTTTCTACACTTGGAAGGCAACGAAATTGCTTCTATCGATGCCAGAGCATTTGAGAACAACGGTGAACTGAAAGAGTTACACCTTTATGAAAACAGAATCACATCGATCAATCAAATGGCATTCTCCGGCCTCGGAAATCTTCAAATTCTGGTGCTTTGCCGGAATCAAATAAAAGCTCTGAGCCCTGAAGTTTTCGAGCCGCTGAAGAACTTGACAGTGCTGGACTTGTCGAGCAACTTACTGGAATACATCGGCTCCGGACTCTTTGCAGGAATGAGAAATCTTGAACTACTGCGTCTCGATTCTAACCGAATAAGCAAGTTGGAGACTCACTCCTTTAAAGGGATCTCGCAACTGAGCAACCTGAAACTTGATTACAATCCGCTTGCGCTGATGGAAAACGACGTTTTCAAAAACGTTCCTCGACTAAATTATTTGAGCATCGAACTGGCCAACCTGACTTCGGTCAACCTGCAAGCGTTTTCCGGCCTGACAAAAGTAAACACTCTCAGCTTAGGCGAACTGCCGCCGATGTGTAACAATGACGGTGCAGCAAATGACTCCTTAGATCAACTGGACGCCACCATGTCACCTAACGACACCCTCTTTGATCTAAAATCATCTACGCCATCGAATGACTCAAAATCTCTGCCGAGCGGAGCGGGAATACTGTCATCAGCTCGCAGCCTCAAGCGTTTGTCGGTAACAGATTACAGTGGCCGTTTCACCGGCATTTGGAAGAGCATGCTCTCCAGTCAACTGGCGTACAGCAATTTGAGCGTTTTCGTAGCTCCGATGAGGAAGTGCCGCTGCCTGGAGACCTGGATCAAAGAACTCGTCTGGCTAGGAGCGTACGTGCACGGGTTCTGCCTCGACGGAACGCCGCTCAGCTGCGTCAAGTCCGATATTCCTCCAGATGAGGAACAGGATCCCGATTATCAAAACACATCTTTCTATTTCTCTCATCACAAACGCAGTTCTTCTTTTCAAAAGGTTTTCAGTAAGAGCAACGCCAGCTTCTTCGCCAGGCGAAGCATCAAGGCGAAAACCTGACGACGCAGCGCGCACTTGCTTACGTTACGGATTTCAAGACGCTAGCTGATATTTTTTTTTTTCGTTTTCTGTCACTCGCTCTTGTTTTCATTATTCTCGATTGCGTTTATATAATGCTGCTACACGTTTTAAAGCTGTTTCGTGCTAAAAAAAAAAAAGGCTAGAGATGAATTTACTCATAAACATTGAGGAGAACAAATAATAAATTCAACGACGCCTAATAGCATGCTTATATCAACTCCTGAGAGCCGAATAGAAAGCGCATTCAGACAGTAAACAATTTGGGAATTTCCTGAGCAACGGTGTTTGATTCAATCGGCTCTTTTACACATTTTGAAATTTCGATTAACTTTTAACACAACAGGAATGTAGTGGATAAATTTCTATACTCACACTACCTCACCTCTTGCATCTGATCTTCGTAACTTTGCCGTTTTATCTAACGGCATTCGTTATTTATTAAACAAAATTAAAAAAAATGGTGTTGTGTTTGTTGATTGCTACTGACTTAAATTGACCTATCCCCATCTGTAACTTCTTCTCATCTTATACATAGCTTAAGTTTTCTTTTTGACTCTCCAAATTCAATCTGTTTCTAAATCTTGTTGTTTTCATAACGTCAAATAAAGCAGCTTCTCCGATTTTTAGATGACCATTTTTTACAAATTTAGTTCGCTACACATTTTCTGCAAAGAATTGATCGCTATACAACTTTTTTTTTCATAATTCTTTTCTCCACTTATTGAAGCCTTTAATTCTGCTGCCCGTTTAGTCTAACGCACTTCATGATTCTCTCATATTTCTCCTTCTCTTTTTCTTCTGCACTGGTTACCTCTTAGATATAGAGTGATTTTTAAAATATGTCTTATTCTGCTTAAAATAAAAAATTAAAACTCTCCCTCTTATTTAAAAGATATTGTTATAACACCCCATAAGATATATTACGGCCCTCTTATTTAAGAAAAACTTGTTATAACACCCTTAAGTTAGGTTTAAGATCTTCTATGGCTAATTATGCTTTAAATTGTCCCCATGACTTTTCAGCGGATTACAAAAATCGACCCCAAAAACTAAACTATATGCTTTTGAGGTCCAAGTGGGCTTTTTCATTGATTGGTTTAGTGAGCACCTTAATGAGTTTATTAAACATTTTATAAAAAGTATCCTCTACTACAGCCACACAATCATCAGCTTTTTTTTGGGGGATGAAAAGAGGTTTACAGATATTTTTGTACTATAAATTCAACAATACGAATTGCCAGCAAGCTAATCCAACCTCATTTACAGCCACCCTAAAACTTCTTTGCAAAGAAAACCTTAAAATTAGTCAATTACCTTTCTATATGATGTGCCAGAATATCAAATTTAATTCATGAACTCATAAGCTTCAAGTAGATATTCCCCACAAAATAGAGAAAAATTAAAAATTTATTTGCTAGTTTATTTGTCTTTCTATATGTTGTACCAGAATACGATGAATCAACAATACAATAAGTTTCAAGTAAATACAGCCACAGAATAAAAAAAAAAAAGTAAAAAAAATTCACACATCTAAATTTTTTTTGGAAAGACACTGCAGATACATGTTATACACTTAAAAATTATTTTTTGAAATTCTGTGAAACATATACAAACAGCATACACCCCTGCCATTAGAACAGATTCAATATTTAATTCTAAACATAGGAGTGCATTAATTCCAACCAAACAACCCATACAAATGATAAGTTCAGCTTTTGTAATAAGAAGTCACACAAATATACCTTGTAAATTCATAAACAGACGCCCATCAGTTATCTATTGCTATTCATTTCTACAAACTATAACCTTGCCATATTTGTTTATATAAAATGGGGAAATGATTTTGTAGATGACATTATTATAAAAACATTTCTTGTAGTTAGAGGTTTGCACAACTATTATTTGAAACAAATATAGCCATCATCCTATATTCAAAGACAACAAAGTCACAACAAAATGAGTTTCACTTTTTTATTAAACAAAACGCAACCGAACTGTCTTTTCGGGAAATTTACTTAGCGTGAGCCTTTCTCATCTTCTGAAGGGTGGTTGACATTTCTTCCCTCTTCTTCTTTCCTCTCAAGTGGGTTCCAAGCTGAAAAACCAGAAAAGTATGCTTAAAATAAAAACTTAATAACCATATGATAAGTTGCGGCTATACTAGAGGTTCATTAAACCTAAATAAAACTAACGACAACTTTAATGTTGCTTTTAAATAGATTGATGATTACCGATTAGTTATTAGGATATATTAATATCACACTCTACATCACTTATTTGTCAACTTTTTGATTATACTTATCACAAAACGTTGACCTGATATACACTTTCTCTAATTAAATAAATCAATACTAAACATAATAGACAAAAATAAGCTGTTACAATGATATTATTGTTTCCATGCTTTCTAGTTATAAGTTGAAAGAATGTGGTAGAATCAATTAAACTTTTTTAAAGATAAACATAATTGTTTGGCTAGTTAAAAAAACTAGAAATGGGAGTTCTGCTGCTAAAATTTACAAATTTACACAAAGAACAAACATTGAAAACTCATAGCTTTACTTTAATGCTATTCTATCTACAACTTACCCTTCTCTTACAGAACTTCAGAGCACGCTTGTCCTTTCCTACTTTCAGCAACTCCATTGAGCGCTTCTCATACGGAGCATATCCACAGATATCTCTCACCAAGTCTCTAACAAACTTTGCGTGTTTTGTGAGCATCTATCAATTAAAAGTAAACAGAAAATTAGAAACACGAGATTTATAACTTATTTATCGCTCAGTATAAATTGGCAGTTTTCACGATTAATTTCTACTATAAACTTATCAACGCATACCCCTTTTTTGGTGGATGGCCTGGGCTTGCGTTGCAGCTTGGTAGTTTTGTGCCCTTTGTCGAGGCCGACTGCTCTTTCGCGATTGATGGCCATTTTTCTATAATGAAAACAGTTTCCAACTGGTAAATCAAGTTCAAAATCCACTTTGGTATAAAATAGACAATTTACTTTAAAAGTCCTAATAAGAATAAGAAATATTAATTAAATAACTTATAAAAAACGAGCCACAATATACCAACAAGGAACTCGGTAAATAAAAGAAAGGAAGTTGTCGACCAAAAGAACTAAGATTAAAGGCAAATATGTTTATACAACTTATAATTTTACCTAAAGTTTAAAACATTATTTATTTTTTTTAAATTAAAAATAATTTAACAAAATTTTTTTATTTTATTTTAATTTAATGTTTTATTCATTTGTCGATCTGACGTTCTTCTAAGTCATAATCTAGTCGTTTTGGTAAAAAGTTATTAAAATGCTCAGTAATTTCGTAAACAATTTAAACCTATTTAATGCAAGTAACAGCTAAAAACAAAAAAGAATTGAATTATCTATTTATAATCCTTGGCTGGTGTTTAAAGTTGACAAACATTCATTTTAATTTTTAGTAACCGACGCAGAGGAGTGGTTTTCTTGCCTGTATTCTATATGGAAACTCATGAAATAGGGATAGATTATGATATAGAAAGTCTACTTAAACCAACAGAATTTTCGAAATGTACAATTTTATTGAAGAGTGAATTCGACCCCGGCAAACTCGAAAATCTTTTGGGAGCGGGTTACTTCCTCGAAAAAGAAACTGACATCATTCTAGGGCTCGGGACAACGACACAAGCACAATCGCTAGATTCTGCATTGCTGCAGTTGAAAGTTGGCCAGTCAACACGTTACGAAATCAAAGACGAACACAATATTTCTCACCATTTTGATGTAACTCTGGTAAGATATGATGAAGCTACACAAATCCATGATACAACATGTCACAAGCGGCTCGAACGAGCCACAACTCTGAAAAATGCAGGAACTACTGCATTCCAAAGAAAAGATATTAAAGCAGCCTTCCATCTTTTCAGTAGAGCCATCAAATATCTGATTTGTATCATAGTTGACTTGAAGCTCAAGGAAATAAATAATCCACAGCTAAAGAGAGACGTCGACTCCCTGAAATGCACATGCCACCTTAACTTAGCTGCCTGTCAGCTCCTGGGAGCAAACACAGAAGGAGCTATCAAAAATTGCTCAGTAGCTTTGACCATAGAGCCCCACAACATCAAGGGCTTGTTCAGACGAGGGCATGCCCACATAAAGTTGAAAGATTATCATTCTGCCATTGAGGACTTGAGAAAGGCAACGGAGATGGATCCCGATAATAAGCCAGTGTTTAAATTACTAGAAGAAGCAAAGAAATTAATGAAGAAAGAAGAAGAAAGACTTGCTTCCAATCTCAAAGGAATGTTTTCCTGACAGTTTATAGATTCGTTGGTTTTTTTTTGTAACTTCAAACTCATTAAATTGTTCAATTTTTTAATGATACAATTCTTCTAAAACAACACGATGATCTCGTGCTGAATAAAATGAATATAAATTTTTTTACATTGCTTGTAATAAATGATTAACTCACATTTAACATGATTAAAATGTTTCAAATTTCATTAATTACTGCAACACAACGGCCAACTAACATTTAAAGGGAAACGACAAAAAATTTCTGCAAACTACATAAGGCACAATTAACTGTGTGGAATCATACTCGTAGGAAGAAGTGAAAACAAAACTAATTAAAAAATTAAATCGTATTTAAATCAAAGTACAATTCGTTTCGAGAAGAGATTTCAACGTTCACGGTGATGCCTTCTGTAGGACTGATCGTTCCAGGGTGAAAGGATAATGATACTGAAAAAACAAGTAATCAATTTAAAACAACAATCCTCATAATAAATGTGAAGAACTGGAGTCATGCACAGACGGATTGATTTTTCGCGGTCCGGATTGGCTCACAGGCACGATGAATGCGATCCGATATTGCTAAAATGATGGTTTGCTACCTGGGCTCGTGCAAGACTTATGAAAGACCCCTAAAATTATATCCCATCCTTATTTAATACCATTTTATTTAAAATTTAAAAAATGGAATATCAAAAAAAACTAAAATATTATAATATCAAAATTTTTAATTGAATACTGATTTAATATTACAAATAATAAACTACAACTGATTACTCACTTCATTTTCAATGTCATTAAGAGATCTGAAAGAGAAGCTTGGAGCCTTACCCTGGAATTAATATGAAAACGTTAACAACGAATACTAAAATTGAAAGTTGCAGCTTCGTCAAGTAAATGCTGTGAGGCAATCGAGAATTTGAAACAAATTGTATTCAAGATTTTAATAGTTTATCCATTGACCAAACAGCTGATCGACTCCACGACATTGCACCAGTTAGGTCATGTCCATTTTGAATTCCCGCTGTGTTATGTCACAACTGACTAAACTTTTCAAACAATTTTTGTTGATTGAAAACAAATCTTCTAAGGGAAAGTCTGTGAAGATAGGCTGGTTTATTTTGCTTATCAGCTCAAATGTTTTTTTTTATATTACTTTACAGCAGCTGCCTAGCACATTACCTTGAAAATGAGCAAAGGATAACATAATGGTGTCCAGCAGCAGATTATATTTAAATAATTAATTAACTGCTGTGATACATTTCTACCGTTGTTCACATTCTAGTCCCATCTGAAATTTGAAGCGAATTTGTGAAAAGCCATTAAAACAATACAAATATCCTACCAGGGAAGATTTCTTGCTATCGGCAGTGATGGTTGGATTTATCTGGAAGTCCACATTACTGAGAGCTTAAAGAAATATAAAAAAAACAACACCAATTAACATTTAATGATCTAATTTGAAAATTATTAACAAGCATTCACAGTGGAGAATTGTAATAAGATACAAATTTACTTCTATCAGGTGTATACTCTATAGCCCCCATCAAATCTTTACAATGAAACGCAAAATAAAATTAAGACATTAATTACAAGCCCTCCTTATTAACCAACATGCTGGACAGATTTATTATTTAATTAACTTGATTTTATATAATAAAACCGATTGGAACTTTATTTAATCGTTATCTACAAATATTCACTTTTAATCGTTATCTACAAATATTCACTTACGACTCCTCAAACATCTCACAACTCAAAACCAACAATTAGTAAACTTACGGGTGAGAACGGAAACGTCTGGTTTCCCGGGAAGGATTGCCGACTGGTTGAGTCTAGGATCGAGACCTCCGTTCGGCTTGGCCTGGTAGCTTGCTATCGGTGGAGCTGGAGCCGGTCTGCTACCCGATCGAGAGGATGAGGAAGTTCGTAATTATATTTTCGATTGATGAGATTTGTTGAATACTTACAAGTTAAACAAATACACAAAAAAACAAAAGATATTTTAGCATGAAATGTTCCAAAAAAATTACTTGACGTCACGATGAATTGATTACGTTCCAAATCATGTAAATAAAAATAAGAGAAGGAAAACTTTGTAAGCATTCGAGCGCAACGAAACCGACCAACCTCGGACCGTTCGAATGTTGATTGTTGCCCGCGACGGTCGGAGCTGCGGACGAGTGACTGAACATCTGCGTCTCTGGCGGAACTTTGCACATCTTGACGCACACCAGTATGCCGTTGATCTCGCTGAAAAGTAAACAAATAAACACGTCGTCACTGAAATTCTTTATTATGATATCGAATCGGCAAATTTATTATAATAAAACATTCCATCTGTATTGCCTTTCCAGATTACTTATCAACATCATCATTGATTTTCAACAGTTTCAGACTAATTATTATAACCGGATTGTCCGTGGGCCTACTCTTGAGTCCCGAAACGTACAGGAAGTTTATGCCGAGTTATATTACACCCAGTCACAAAACTGGCACTCATTTATCGACCAGTAAAGGATGAAAGACTGATCAGCAGTGCGAGTGAATTCCTTGCTAAACAGAATTACGCCTCGCCGAGACGGCACGATGATAGCGTAACCACCTTCACCATTGTGCTATGCCTGTTGGAGTGTAGATATTACCAAAGTCTACTGTACATAAATACACAACATACAAGCAATCACAAACAAACACATCCAACCGACCCAACGAGCATGTATCCCTCCAGAGGTCTCTTAGACTTTGTGAGTAACACGATGTCCGAGATGGCGTCGCTGGCCGAGTTCCTGTCCATCATCTTGATGCAAATCTGCTTCTTTCGAAAAGCTTTCTCCTCTTCGTTGGATCGAGATGATAAGAAAAGAGATTCAATTGAAAAATTACAATAAAATAATTCAACGAGTAATTAAAAGAAAAATGATTATTTGTGATATCATATGTAAACAGTGATCAAGTTAAATTCTCATAAAAAAATCACAAATACCAGACCCGGATAAATAAAAAATGAATGAGTTAATTTATAACTCAATAATCCTATTTAAACTGGTTGAAAGAGATGGATACCTGTGTCAATGGTTTTATCGATGGCATAGAAATCTCTTGGAGGTAATTCCCTTTCGTTAGTAACTTGCATGGCGACCAAAACTTTGTTTTCCTTTGAAACACAAAAACTTCACTATTATTGATATTAATATTATTATTATTACTGTATTGTATCATTTTCTTTTACATGCATGAACTGTAACATTGTTGCAAATACAACTGTAAGGAATATGACCAATGACAACCACTGGTTTTAAGTAACTTTCATCATTTAAACTCAAGTTATAAAAAAATTGAAATTGAAATTAAAAAAGTGTTTCATACTGGACTGGCTTTTTCAAAAGATCTTGTAAAGCAGAGATAACGTGTGACTCTCTTGAACACATTGCTTTCCTTCCAAAGATCACAATCGCCTTCTCTATCTTTAGATTTCATCAGCTAGAGAGACAATAAAAAGAAATTGACAATTTGTCGGGATATCCAGTTTTTGCCTATAAAACGTAAAATAATAAGCAGATTTTAATTAAATTGTTTAAACCCTCCTCCCCAGTGAGGGCTGTCTAGATGCCAAATTTAATTTTGTTCGAGCGTTTTGGATGTGATAACTGTCCCTTTGGATTCTCCACTTTTGGACTTGTTTGTTTTTTATATATATATATATTTTAATGTAATCATTATGAGCTACTTATTTTCCAAATAAAATGAATTTAAAATTAAATTAAAAACAATTGAATATATAAATCTCCATTCTCATGTATTTTTGTCCATCACATCTCTGTTTTCATAATGACATGACCATCTTCTTAACAAATTTTCGTGTCTCGTACAAAAACATATCATTATCATATTTATTTTTCTTCCTTTCCTTACCGAAACTCACCAAATCGTAACTTGGAGGACATTTCTGCGGGTCGGAGACAACGCAGACGTTCGTTATGGGATATGAGACAGGAACTTTCTGAGCCATCTAAAATGAATTTTTTAAGTTGTGAAAAAAAACTACGTCAATTAATTAATTAAGATCCGGAAAATACACCGGTTGTTTGTCCCCTCGTCCAAATCAAAACAAACCTTATGTTTATTTATTTATAAATGTCGATTCTTTAGTTGGTCATAATTAATCACTGGTTTCACGTCAGATCTATAAATTTTATAAAAAAAAATTTAATCGAGACAACTTTTGTATTGCAGTATGTAACAAAACATGTTTGTTTGTGTTCCTCTGACCAACACACAGCCTGAATCACGATCTGAACCTAATTTGATGTAGGTAGAGGTCTATAACTTTTTTTCATATAGTGTGTATTTAATTAATATAAGCAAATTACGGATGCATTCTGAACCAGTGTTTCATCCAGGGGGATTTGGAAATAAGGAGACAGGAGCGTCATAAAAGTTAGAGGTACAAAATCCCACATAATACAAAATTGCATACACTTTTCTCCACAACTATTCGATGATCGGAGAGGGATGATTAATAACATGTACTTTTTCCAAACGTTTTCTTTAACCCTAATGCACTTTTCACTCCAAAAACAGCTAGACTGAAGGGGGAAGTAATTAGATCAGAGTCAGAGATATTTTCTCAAACTATATATGCACTCAGTGGCTGATATAAACGGCTTTGGCGGGGGGGGCCAAAAATGGCGAAAGGTGCCAAAAACGGCGGGGGACCAAAGACGTCGAGAAGAGCAAACATTTGATCTAAGATCCACAAACCAAACTACACTGGAAAACAAAAGCCAGAGGCTAAAAAATTTAAATTTTTCTAAAAAATGTTAAATTTTCTTCTTTGGTCAACGTGAACTTTTTTTACTTATTACCAACTGGTTTTCAACGGCATTTCTCGTATTAATAGTATAATTTTTTATTATCTCAAAAAATAAATTCTGAAACCAACGGCCTACCCTAGATCCACTACTGTTTGCATTTATCATTCCAAAAATAGCTGATGACCAGGGAGGGGACATGTTCTAAACATTTTCTGAAACCTTATGCACTATTTACTTCAAAGACACCTGATTACTAGGGAGGGGTACCATAAAATAATTCTTTTTCTTAAATTGGTTTTGAAAAAAATTTTAATATTGGGGAGAACTTAAAATTTTTGAGAAAAAAGGCACCCCTCCCTAAGACGTCTGGATAAAACACTGTTCTGAACTCAACTGTATTGTTACTGATTATGAAACGATGACTTTATTAAATATACTGCTGTTGAATATAAAAAATATGTCCACTCTAAAACAAATTACCAGCAGGAAAGCAAAAAATGAAAAACTAATGCAATTAGTTTGATAAACATTGTTTTTTTCGGAGTTGCTTAACCACCAGAAACAAAAAATCATAAATCAACATTTTTTACATTTAAAACTGATATCAAAACCAACTGTCATAATTATTGAACAAGTAAGCCGTAAAAAACTAACCCATAAAAACAAAGTTTTTATTATAAATCCTTTATATACGATCCTAGATTTTTATTTTTAAGCCCAGAGCCAAATTCAAAAATTAAATTCAAATTCAAAAATATGGACCCTTTTGACGGGGACCGTTTTGACGGGAGCAGTTTTGACGGGGGCCGTTTTGACGGGAGCCGTTTTGACGGGGACCGTTTTGACGGGGACCGTTTTGACGGGGACCGTTTTGACGGGGACCGTTTTGACGGGGACCGTTTCGACGGGGACCGTTTTGACGGGGGCAGTTTTGACGGGGGCAGTTTTGACGGGGGCCGTTTTGACGGGGGCCGTTTTGACGGGGGCCGTTTTGACTGAAATTTTGATAGATTCAATTGTCTCGCAGCCCAAGTCGATGTGCCAAATTTCAGCTCGATCGGATAACGGGAAGTGAGTTAATTTTGAGACTCAAAGTTTGTGACTGGAAGACAATCGAAAATAATATAAAGGATTTAAAAATAAGGTTTTTTCACAAATACCCCTTATATATTTCAGTATTTTCAGGCTTTTCATTCGTTCAAAAAATGTTTTTTTTTTGGGATTTATATATGTAACATCTAATATTTAATTGTATTTAATTTGTTTTTTTTAACAAAGATGATTATTATTTTTAATTACAATTTTTTTCTCAAGATTTTTTCAAACTTCAATGCTATGATTGTCAGGAAGAGCAAACTTATATCTTAAATTTCAGCTTGATTGGATGACGGGAAGCTGGTTAATTTTCATTTTCAAGATTTTCAAACATTCAAGCAAGCAAGCAAGACCGGCGGTGAAGTTAATATAAGGGATTTAATGAATGTTTGTTAAGGCCGTCAGCGGCAAAAGGAGATCTTGCGGTTGGTCAGGGAGGGGAGGTTACTTGATCCCCTAGCTCGATTTCTAAATGATTTGGTCTTAATTCAGAAACTAGCAAAATGTTTTTTTAAAACCAATTGTAATATTTAATATAAATTTTATTATTATAATTGCGCTAGTTTTTGGGCACTTCTTTAATATTTAAAAATTAAAATCCCGCTGACTCACCGACTTAGTAGTACCTATACCTATCTACCTCTCAATACCTACAAGTCTGCTATAATGTTCATCTAAAATGTGCCAGCTTATTTGCCATTGCTATTTTTTTCTTTAAGCTCTTCTGTACTTAGACGAAGTTATCTTTAGAAAAAGAGATCCGTATTTAAACTCTTTTATACCGTTTTTAAGTAATTTGGCTTCCGGCGCCTTCGGTTTGGGGTGGAAAAAAGATATTTTTTTAAGATTATCAACAGATTTAAAAAATTGTATTTAGATTCTACTTTAAAATGCTTAGCAAGAAGAAAATGTGGATTGATAAATTTTTTTAAATTTATTATGAGCTGCCACGGTCATGAAACAAGGGTTCGATTCTGTAGGTGGAATATAAAAAAATACTTCAGACTCAATTTTACTCAAAGATACAAAATATATCTTCTTATAATCACCTGAATTTTATACACACAAACGTATACAACCCAAAACGTTGTTGAATTAGAGCCCTGCACAGCCTGACAATTAGTACCTACCTGTAAAACACGCCGGGCTTGGAATTTTGTGCCAAAGAAATTGACCTGGCCGGGCCGACGAGCCAAACCGGGCCTAAAAAAATTGACCAAATCAAGGCTCTATGACGTAGGGTTCAAATTCTCTAATTTTTACGCCAGACTGGGTTTTCGGTAGACTTGATAACACTGTGTACCTTTTGCAGTGCTGTTTAAGTTTCTTCAAGAAACATATGTTCCTTCTGCCTCCTGCTTTGTTGCAGTCTGTAGTTCCGCTGTTTACCCTAGCTAGATCGAACTGGCGTTATAAAATTATAAAACGCGACAGCAATTAAAATTTTGAATTAAGCTTAAGTAATTGCATGAAATTTGAAGTTTCTGGTCTCATTCTCCATGAGCACATCTTGTTATACTACATCATTACAAGATTATATTAAAAAAACTGCTCAACTGGGGGTCGCGACTTTTATGGCCTTAAGTAAAATAACCATGACATTGTAAAAGTGGGGCGGGGGGACAAATACTTTGTTGTTCCCCAACTCAACAATAGGGGAGGGAACATGTCCCCTTGTTCCCCTGGTTGCGACGCCTATGCAAGTAGATATAATTAAATGCCGAAGTTTGTTATGTCATTTATATAACTGTGAGTAATAAAAAACGATGTAAACAACACACAGAAAAAAATATCTTTAAGTTTGAAACGATATTCTAGTAAATCTGTACTAATTTCTGAAATAGAAGAAATAAACACCACCGATAATCAGTTTGGAGGGCTGGCTGGTTTCATAAGGTAAATATTTTTTTTTCAATACCCGAGACTTTTTCTTATTGACCGGTACATTGATATTACATAACTATTGCTATTATTTTAAATTTCTTGAGAGAGAATAAGAAACCGGTTTGGGATAGAGGTGTGCGCGGGGACGACTTTTCGTCCCCATCCCCAACCATCCCCGTGAGTGTCATCCTATCCCCATCCATCCCCGCCAGTATCATCCCCATCCACAACCATCCCCGCAGTGTTCCATCCCCATCCCCACAGTCTTTCAGTTTTTCATCCCCATCCATCCCCGCACTTTTTATCCTAATTTTCAATCAATCATGTACATCCTGTATTTTTCAGTACGGCATTTCAACCCAACTATAACTTAAGTGTTGATATATAGAATTATAATTACACCGTAATATGACTCAATACAATTTATTTATTTAAGTCCATGAATAAATAGAAGTCGATATGAGTGCTAAGCCACTCGTACCATCGCGCGATTTTTTTGCCGGCCTTTGTTATTTCAAAATAAAACAAAGTTTATGAAATAAAATTTGCATTTTATTTCATAAAGTTTTTATGGTCGAGAGGTGAATTTGGTATAGATCAAGCCTCAGGATACAGACAAACAGAATGAAGTTGCAAGCTAAGTAAAAAATTTAGGTTCAACTCTTTTGTGAAAACCTCTAAGGGGGGCCCGGGCTCCCTAGCCTCCCTGGATCCGCCGCTGACAAATAACACAAAAAGCATCCAGTCTTATTCACCCTCTGCGATTTATGACGGTGCCATTAGTGTCGTAAAAATAAAAGTAGTCTGCTTCCAGTCTTTGAAAAGCGGTCTACAATAAAGCCTATTGTTGACTGTCCCTCTGCCTTCTCTAATTTCTTATCGTATGTACAGGAGCAAAACGGTGGGAAAAAAATTATAAATTAAGCTCAGAGAGCCCAGCACAGGCTGTTGGTACTTGGGAAACGGTGAAGCACGCACTTGACATTCAGGTGAAACGATATTTAAACTCGTTCGCTAGAAGGGCGTCAAAGCGAAAAAGTCCCTTTTTAAATTTTAATTATAATAATATGCAGAGACTTTTGTTTATTTTTCGAGTACGAAAATGACCAAGAGGCTCTTTCGAGCCTCAGGTGGTAATTTAAGTATATCATCATTATCATGCTTTGAAAGGTTTAGAAATAATTTATTCATTCTAATTCTCATAAATCGATAAAAACAATTCAGATAACTTAAAAATTAGAAATTAACAGAAAATGACGTTTACTTAAAGTTTTGGAAAGAAAATGTTTATTAACCGGACATTGAATTAGTAATATTTAAAAACCAATTACAGATGCAAATAACACTAATAATAAATTATTCAATTTTTTATTTAGTGAGAATATCAGTGCATGTTTATATAGCGCCAAATTGAGAGTTTCTGAAGACGAAGGTTCTTGTAAACACTTTTGAAGGACTGTGTTTCACGTAAAAGATAACAGAATGAATAGATGACCTTATTGTAAGTTGTATATAATTCATAATTATAATACCCTTGCATTCTTTAGGGCCTAGAGTTCTTATTCAGTTCAAACGCCTCCGTCATATTCTTATTTAAGAGCCTTAACGGTACGGCAAGTTAACGCCCCACGGCTTGTTGTACGAATTCGAGCTCATATTATTAAATTATTATATTGGCCACTCAATATTTTTATGTTTAATTTATTTTATCTTAATTTAATTATATATTTATTTCTCAGGCTCACATTACAATTATCCACAAATCGAGAACAGTCAGCATTCAGCATCATAACACACGAACACAGACTCACGGACACACACACATACACACACGCACACGCACACGCAGACATAGACAAACTTTAATAAATGAATGAGTAGTGTGTGCTAGCGTGCGGCGCTATGCGCACGGAATAATTCATAAGAAATATGCATAAAAGCCTCCGATTTCGAATATGACAACGACAACTCGTTTGGTAAATCTAGAAGCGACGGTGGGAGGTTAAAATTTTCAATTTTTTTTCTATGATAAATGCCGCTTATTATCGTTCAGCACTTTGGATAATTACCAGTGTACTAGAGAATGGAATACAAAGGAAACTGAACGATACCGGCTCATGCTTCTAACTTTTACGATCTCGGATAACCTTACCGGATAACTGATATCTCGGAAATGACTAGATCTTCGTATCTCCTGTTCTTCACGATAATAGCCGGCTTCACTTTCTTCAAGAACGCCAACCGGTCCGCTGAACAGCAACCGGATCAGTCTTATCACGAGGCAGTCGATCCGGCACTGTCCCGGCTCTTCACGGCCAAGGATCCGGCCGAAAAAAGGATCGAAGACGCCGCCACGTTCGGCAACAAAAGCGAAAATCACACCATGCTCAAGGCTAGCATCAACGACGTCAAGCAAATACTGCAGAACATCAAGGGCATCGAAATCGATCCACGTCAGCTCGACATTTTCAAGAGATATCAAGACAAGAAAGACAAGATACCCGTAAGTATCGGAGCCCCCTTGGAGACGTTCAACGAGAAGCTCTCCGTAGAGGAGCGCGACCGCATGTTAAGGGAGCGCATGGACGTGGTCCACCCGCACCCCTTCAAGTACATCATAAACTCCCCCAGCCTCTGCTCCAACGACCCCGTCTTCCTACTCATCTATTTACACACCTCGCCGGGGAACTATCGGCGTAGGGAGGTCATCAGACGGACGTGGGGTAACATCGTCCAGTACGAAGACGTCGTCGTCAAAATCGTTTTCTTCATGGGCGTGGCCAACGAGACGAACCCGGTCAAGTTGAAACAGCTGAACGAGAACATCCAACTGGAGCAGGAGATGTACGGAGATCTCGTTCAGGAAGATTTCCTCGATTCTTATCACAATCTTACTTACAAAGTGAGGTTTTAGTAGGTTATTTAAATTACATTCGGTGTACTGATTCAATTTTGTTTTCATGATTCTGGAAAAACTCAGAATTTACGGTTATTAATTACCCACGAGTTTGTTTATATTCGAGTTCCGATCAGTCAGTAAATAGGATTATTCGCGCACATTCGTAAGTTAACAGAATTGCGATGGCACATTTTACCTGTTCTCTTTTGATCGCTATCAATATAATAGCAATGTTCCAAAATTTATTCGCACCTCTTCACCATGTCTAGTCTAGTGCCAGTATGTCAAATTCCAAAATGCAAATGTCGGACACTTTGGCAAGTTTTCTCCAAAATTAGTCCAAACTAACCATGACGCTCTTGTTGTACTTGAACAATCCCATTCCCATGGATACGGAACGTACGTGTCTGATGATCTGACGATATTTACTTGTCAGAGTATAAAGGATTGTATTAGTAAGCGTGTTACCGTACTGACAGCACAGCTTTGTATTGCATTCAAAGCTGAATTAAATGCGAGTTATAACTATATATATATATAATTATCATATCTGAGACAATGCGGTCGACCACTGTGCACTTTGTTTATAGATCGTGTGTTTGTATTTGTGTGTGTGTGTGTGTGTGTGTGTGTGTGTGTTTACGTTTGAAGAGCTCTTAGACTCTTGATGTTAATTAATTAAGTAAGAAAATGTCCGCGAGATATGGGAGGAAACTAAGTCAAAGAAAAAAAAATTATTCATGCAAAGTGGGACAGACTTGTTTACTTGCTTTCCTAATCGGTAATTGAGGTCTTATAATAGAGAGTAATTTGAAAGCGGGATAACTAAATAACTATATTTAATCTGGAAATAACGTCGGGCTATTATATATCTAGAAGTCTACAGTATGACGACGAATTTGCTGTTTGGTGTAATAAATTTCAGCACATTTCGATTTCTAATGCGAGGTACAGGTAGACAGGTAGCACGAGCAGGTAAGTTACTACTCTCTCTGTATTTCTACATGCGTGAACCAATCCTTAGCGCCGTTGATACCTTCGTGTAGCGGCGACGCCTTGTTGTTCCACCACTGCTTATGCGGTTTTTTTTATTAACATTTATTATAATTTAGCGTTCTCGGTTGGAGAGAATTAAAATATTTTCAAGTGACATCTTCTATCTTCTTTATAGAACACTTCATTACTGTTTGTTGTTTTTATGTAGAGGTGCAGTTAGGGGGGGGGGGGCAGAGGGGACACGTGTCCTCGGGCGCCAAAAACCCTAGCTGTAACCACTGTAACTTTAATGTAAAGGTGGCGATTTTTTTTGTAGATAGTTATTAACGTATTTATTCCACCTGAAGTCCATTATATTATTATAATCAGTTCGTGTCCGAACACGCAAAGGTCTAATGAGCTGAGCAGGATGAAATCTAAAATGTTTTATAGCTAGTTCCTAATTGTTTAAACTATTTCTTTAGAAGTAGTAGTGATTAGGCAATTATTCAGTTATTCACATTACCAGCCCAGCAATTGAATACGGGCTTCACACGCGCTGGTATTTTAGATTTGTTTGTTTGATTTGATTCGGTCGGACAAATGTAAGTAAAATAAAAGATTTCTTTGATGATTGAAAATCTTGACCACTGAGACCTCACCTGGGTTTACAGTCTAGTTTAAATTGACATCTTTGAACAACTAATTTTATCTTGTTGAAGCGTCGCTCACTGGGTTAGCGTTATTCCGTCGTTAGCGCCACAACGGCCGCCAATAACGTCATTGTCGTCATCGTCACAATCACCAACGTCATCATAGTCATCATCGTCGTCATCGTCATCGTCATCATCATCATCATCATCATCATCATCACCATCACCATCACCATCACCATCACCACCACCACCACTACCATCACCACCACCACCACCATCACCATCATCATCATCATCATCATCATCATCGTCATCACCATCAACAACAACAATAGTTATAAACCACTTGCCATAGTGAAACCTCGCAACCTCAAAAAACTCCATAAAAACTTTTTGTGCCTGGCGCGAGACACTTTAGTTATTTAAATTGATATCAAGAACTTTTTTTTTGCGGTGGAGTGAGTGAGTTAGTGAGAGAGAGAGGAGAGAGAGAGAGAGAGAGAGATACAGAGTTTTTTTTATGACATTATGATATTTTCAACACTCTTCCAATGTTCGGTCAATTAAATTAACATTCTAAGTGAAGTGGTCTCTTGCCAGCTTACATAAAACAGCCTTTATAAGATTTATTCCGGGTTTCTTAAAAGGTGCGTGAAATTAATAATTATGCACACTCACATAAAAACAGACACACAAAAGTGACGGCTGACCCACCATGTTTATATTTGTTGACTTTTTCTGGTAATAAATAACCTCCTTCTGACAACGCGGTGCTTGGTTATAATAGCGACCTTGTGTTGAATAATAGGCTGCATTTTTCAACAGTCTACTTACTACATTGATGTTCTTGAACAACTCGAATTTACAGCTGAAACAAAATAAGTACCGCATTGCGTAGCTTCCTTGACCAAGAAAGTTCGCACTTACGGCCCTGATCCACTCAGCCTTTCATTCACACGTGGTAGCCAAATGAACACTAGGTTCAACCTTGATGGATAGGCTCGTTACAATCCAATAAAGCTCGTTACAATCCAATTTCAGATACACGCGTGGATGTCAGTTGACCAAGAAAGTTCGCACTTACGGCCCTGATCCACTCAGCCTTTCATTCACACGTGGTAGCCAAATGAACACTAGGTTCAACCTTGATGGATAGGCTCGTTACAATCCAATAAAGCTCGTTACAATCCAATTTCGGATACACGCGTGGATGTCAGTTGACCAAAACAGGCTACCCTAAATTCAGAATATAATGCTAAAACTAACAGGGCCGAGCTGTCGGAAAAGTATGGTCTAGCTGATAGAGGCAACCAAACACCGGTCTTGCTAAAGACTAAAAGTTCTTTTCCTTGGCAGTCAAATACGAGATAATTTACCTTTTTATTTTCTACAGGGTGTGGCTGCACTCAAGTGGATCTCGCTGTACTGTCCTCAGACCAAATTTCTTTTGAAGACCGATGACGACATATTTGTCAACATGTATTCTCTTCTCAATCACTTCAAGCACCTGGAGAAGGACGAGAACAACTTGAAGGGACTCCTCATGTGCGCCGTGTGGTACAGCATGCCCGTGCTCAGAGAGGGCAAATGGAAGGTTGGATAAATTGCTTCTAAATTATTTTATCGCGTCCCATTTTTTATTTTTTTATCATCTACTTTTGTTGAAGATTTATTTATAAAAGAAACGACATCATGTCATGATACTCTGGGAAAACTTTAAAACGCACGCTACAAATCGAAATTCTTGAATTGACGCCATTTCTTTCGATGAATAAATATAAGTCAATATGCTCGATAAGGCTTCCGTTTCGAAACTGTGCATTGTCACCAGATATCTACCTCTGTTAAAGATTTATTTATTAAAAAAAAGACATCATATAATGATACTCTGGCAAAACTTTAAAACGCACGCTACAAATCGAAAATCTTGAGTCGACGCGAAGCGACCCGACTGTACCGGACGTGTCAGAATCGATCGGGTGGCATCAACTAAAGATTTTCCATTTCTAGCGTGCGTTTTTAAACATTTCTTGCGACTCTGCATGCCTGGAATTTCATTCAGTCGCGTGTAATCTCGAGTATTCTTCTCCGTTAATAAATAAATACATCAAACTGAGTTTTAGCAGGTTTGTCGATTGCCAGCGATTTACCGATAAGCTTTTCAGTCACGTGGTTGAGTAATTGCTTGTTTCTTCAGACAATATTGTGTCGTAAGCTACTAATAGGTACTAGTAATAGTAACTGGAACAAGACGTTCTGTATATTACATGTTACCATGGTAGCATTTAATCATTATTTTTTATTACATCATCGAAAAAATTGAATACTTAATGTTCAACTTTTAACTTACGCACTTTCTAAGGCAACATTAAACTTTATAAATATTTTAAGTTCGTAGAACTTTTAAGTTATTCACGGTTTATAAATTTTAATATTCGACCAGTGCGACTGCCCTAATTAAACGTCAGCGTGCTTGACACGGAAAAGCTAAGTTTTGACAGATCGATCAAAACGAACAAAAACGTCTTTTTATTTCTTTTATTTCTTATTTCATTTTCTCTCTCTCTCTTTCGTTCTTTTTCTCTCTCTCTTTCTTTCTCTTTCTCTCTCTCTTTCTTTCTCTTTCTCTCTCTCTCTCTCCTGTCTCTGTTAATCACGTATTCTTCGAGAATGTTATCGATTTGGTGTTCCATACGGTTACAGGTGAACCTTAGAGAGCTAAAAGTGAACACAATGGAAAGCAAAGCAAAATGTTTTAAATCTAAAGATAGAAACACCGTTTGGTGTGTGTGTGAGTGTGTGTATGTGTGTAGGTGTGCATGAGTGCTTGCGTGTATGTGTGTGTGTGTGTGTGTGTGTGGGTTCAAGTGCGACATTTGTTGTTGCAAACTGCAAACACAGTCTTGGCAAGTTTGGCAACCGTGTCTCTATATATATAACGCGTTTTATGACGCGAATTTATTTGCTGGAGTGTGGTGCTCGTTTGTTGAATGAAGTGCTGCTGGAGTAAATGAAACAAAGGTGAGAACGCGATGGAGAGATGGGAAAGCAAAGGGATGAGAGAGAAGCACATTCAAGCACTCGCAAAAAGCTTCAAGTTTTCAGAGTTGCCTGGTGTAATCTAGCTAGTAATCTAGCTTTGTTTAAAATCAGCAAAATTATGTTTGCCAGCTAATAGAAGGTGTTCAGCGCAGTGAACTTTTTTCTGATTCATCAGACACCGCATATAGGCAGAGAATCTCAGCCCCATAATGAATTACAATCGTTATATTATATATTATACAGTTTGTGCCCATTTTAAATTCACTTTAATGACTAATTAATAGCATCGTAACAGTATAATTCGTAGCGCTGTGCCGCTGTTGGTAAAACATTATTACTTAATTATTTCTGTTTTGTGTCCGTCGGAAATGATTAATTCGTGCAATTGCGGTACAGACACTCGAGAATGTTATAAATCAACGTTTTGAGCCGAGATGGAGCGTTCAAATTGTAAATTAGCTAACACCGCTCAGCTGATTTATTTAGCGCTGCCGCTATCGGCTCTCGCTTCAGCAAGTTCACGAGCTGTTATATTCTGCTCGTGCGTGGGTGTTCGCTAGCGATCAGAAAACGGTTTTAGCCGGAAATTCCAATGTTTTCAAAACTGGAAGGTAAAATATGAAAAAGTTTCATGGAAAACTTGCGCTGGAAATTTAACTGTTTGAATAAATAAGAAGCTGAGATCAAATTATCCCCCGAAAACTTCACCCAGTCCCAATTCTCAACCAAACGATTACATTCAACCAGGGCCGTAACCAGGAATTTGGAAGTGGGAGGGCCCACTTTTTTTTGGGGGGGGGGACTGTATAAATTTTCTGATCACATAAGTTGCACATTCCAGCGATTTGACCCTCAAAATGTGCTTCACGCAAAAAAACCGGTTTAGCGATTGAAGTTTGAATCTTATTCTACCATTTTTAATTGAATTTGAAAATATTCTGAATCAACATGAGAACTTCCCAAAGCATGTAAATAAAACAGTAACACAACATTTAAAAACAATTATAATTTACACGAAAAAACTATAAAAAAAACCCACATCACGTGGGTCATAATGTCAGAGAACAATACGCTCGATTTCAGATCTACTTTTAGCGTAAAATCCTTCTCAAAAGCAAGTCATCTCCACACGTGTTTGCCACAACATTTCGGCGGATAAACATGTACAATTGCTCACTTGAGCTGAAAAAGATGTCTACCTGTATTTCCGATTCCATAGCGTGCGCAACCACAAGATGGAGTTGGTGATGATTATAGCAGAGCACTACTGATTTCGGCGGCCAATAGTGTCTTCAGGTGTCTTGCAATAATTTCTGGACACCTCCCTTTCCGCCGCTCATTACACTGGCTCCGCATAACATTGACTCAAAATTCGAGCGGGGTCCAGCTGCTGAGCCTGAAGCTCTGTAAGCAGCGAACGTGTCAGGCTTTTAGAATCTAACTCACTAGCCTTGATCATTGATATCATGTGCTCTATTGCCTTTCCACCGCGCACATAGCGAATTATAATCGACATATCCTCGACATTGCACTGATCTCGATTTTCGTCGCACTTGATCGAATACCAGTTAATGTTAACCTTTGCATTCTTTGATAATCAAAACTTGTGCTATCTGTGCAGCCATCAATTCGATAACCTCGTTTTGGATAAGAGGCGATATGTACTCGACGCAATTTATCATCATTCGCCATAGCAAATTCAAACAACTTGTTAAATAAGCCATCTACATTTGTTTTGTTGAATTTGACAGCAATACAAAAAACTGGGGGTGGGGGGCTGATTGAGTTGGGGGCCCGACCAAAACTGGGGAGCCTGAACAGGCCCCCCGGCCTCATAGCTGGTTACGGTCCTGCATTCAACACATACTATTTGTTTTTAGGAACTCTTAAAAACAAAGTAGAAAAAGCTTAAATGATATAAACTCTACGAAAAATCATTTCTTGAACTTTCTTTAATAATTTTATTTTCTATTTGATATAAAGCCGAATTAGTGATTAGATTTGGAGTAAGTGAGTGGTTTATTTCTTAACGGTCTTTAGGAGTAGTGTTCTTGGGTGTTTAATTCCAAAAAAAGCTGAGATCAAAACTCTCGGTGTTTGTGAACTTGTAACTTATCCAACCAACGAGTCATTGTTGATTTTATAGGTTTGCATTGCATCGAGAAAGAACATCAACATCTTTCTTGTATTGTATTATTTATGCTAGAGAAACTTATTGTCGACCATGGTGCGAGTATCGATTCGAAATCGGCTTTCCGTTATTTGCTGTTCGAAAGAAAAAGAAGTTTGTTTGATCACTCTTAAAATTCTTTGTGTGTATTCTTTTTATTTTTTATAGAATAGATTTAGTGTTTTTTTTGTCTCCATTGATCTTCAAAAAAGTATGCGTTTCCGAACAGTTATCGACATTTAAGACAACAAATATTCATTGTATAGAAGATCTCGATTCCGACTCGCTCAATTTGCGCGACCAATTGAAAGTCTGGATACTAAAGCGCAGGAAAAGAGTAAGTTCAAATAAATGGAGTAGCATGGCTTTCAGCTGCCGGGAGTGGGCAGGCTAAATTTGCCTTCCTTATATGGAAGTTGACATTTTCACAATCAGCTTTTCTTCAAAAAATATCAACGATCTGGAGGTAAAACCTAAATTATTATATTTTCTCCACTTTTCCCTCAAAAAGCCGTCTGGGGCGAACCGCCTCCTCTCCCTAGGTTACCCCACTGGATTGGTTAAATAAATTATGATTTTTGGCAGAAAATACATTAAGCTGATGTTTGAAAAACTTGGTGTAAAGGACTAAAAAATATTTGATGAGTATACCATCTCATGTCTTAAAATTATTCAATATAAATGAGCTTAAAAACCATTTTGATATTTTTTGCAAGTTGGAGATTTTTTTAATTTAATGTTATGAAACAATTTTCAATCTAGTTGAAGGCTACTGATTGGGCGGTGGCTAGCTGAGCTAGCGACTAGTTGTGCGGTGCCTAGCTGAACTGGCGGCTAGTTGAGCGGCAGTTACCTATTTAGTTGGCTGTAAGTGTAGCGTATACTCGCTGCTGGACGCTGTCAGAAGTTGATGTCATACTTTATAATTTATAACGTATCGCTATAACGAGCGAAGCGAACTTTGATCCTGTGTACACGAGAGAGACAGTTCTGAAGGGTTATTTAACTTTCTGAGAGTTACAACAACATAAGAAAACACTCTGCTATAAACTTTCATGTCCGAACTTTGAACGCGCGTCGTCAAAATATGAAATATATTCAGCGGAGAGTTACGAAGGAGAGATAGAACAAGATTGATAGTTCGTAAGTTCGTACTGTCACAACTGTTGACGTTGATGAGGTTTCTAATTTATGCCAAGCGTTTTATTAATTTCAAATGCTACGAAAATATAATTACTGTATGTCTACAAATATATTTACTGTATGTCTACAAATATATTTACTGTATGTCTACAAATATATTTACTGTATGTCTACAAATATATTTACTGTATGTCTGCAAATATATTTACTGTATGTCTACAAATATATTTACTGTATGTCTACAAATATATTTACTGTATGTCTATAAATATATTTACTGTATGTCTACAAATATATTTACTGTATGTCTACAAATATATTTACTGTATGTCTACAAATATTTGTTTCGCCTGCTCAGTCAGAATCTTCGCACGTAATTTTTGTCGCAAGTTTTTTTCTGATAAAATATAGAAACAGGACTTTTTTGATTAATTAATTAATTAATTAATTTCTAATTAATTAATTTCTAATTAATTTTAAGTGACTTCCATTATACTAATGGAATAAACGAAGCTCGTGTTGGAACAAAGGTAGATGCAACATGTAACGTACATATACATGTATATGTATAAATATTAAATATATATTTAATTTCTCTACCACCAGCAAGACCTAGGAGACAGTTAATTTAATAAGAGAAGCAACTAGGTCGGAGCTAAAATCGAGTTAAACCCAAAGGCCATGTTTTAATTTGACAACACCACGTTTACAAATGCATCCATCATCCAATCGGGGGGGAACTTCATGAAACCATACTTCACTTGAGTGGATAAAATAGGAATAATATCCTGTATCTAATTCTACGATCTTGATGTTTTTTTTTCTCTGGAACGCCGAGTTATAAATATTTAATAGATATGATGATTATTACAGATGCACTGGAATGGTTTTAAAATAAGCTCCTAACAGCTTGATTTTAATTCGCGTTGAAGTTGAGTGGATTGATTTTTTTCGGTGTTTAAACTAGCTGAGCTAGCGACTAGTTGGGCGGTGACTAGCTGAACCGGCGGCTAGTTTAGCGGCAGTTGTCTATTTAGTTGGCTGTAGCGTGTACTCGCTGGTGGACGCTGGCAGAAGTTGATGTCATTCTTTATCATTTATAACGTATCTATAATGAGCGAAGCGACCTTTAAATCACGTTGCAGTTGAGTGGAATTCTCTCGGTGTTTAAAAATGTGTTTATACATGCGAGACGGCAAAACTATCGGTGTGCATCGGATGAATAAACAAAGTAGTTATATATAATAGTGAGTGTGGATTTGAGCTGGCTTCTTTTAGCACCTTGACCTTTGTTGACAGGTCAAGTCAGCTTTATTTGATGGCACTTTGTCTGGGCTGAATCACTTCCAGATGTGTCTGAAAACAAAGTTGAGAACATAATTTGGAACTGGAATGAAATATCTTTTCTGGATGGATATGAAAGTTTAGGATACATTCTATTTAGTATTTAGTTAGATAGTAATGATAGTAATAATAATAGTAATAATAGTAATAATTAATAATAATAACATCAGAAGAACGCATATTAAATACATTGTTTATCAAATATTTTTACTGTCTGTAATTGACAACGTGTTCATCGATTCGTTTTTTTTCCACAAACAACAACGTGTTTTATAGAAACGGAACGGCATTGAGGGTTTTCTCTTCCGTTAGTAATTGGGCGTATGTGTGTTTTTCTTTGTTTGTATCTGTGTGTATATGTCATTGTCTGTATGTGTGTGTATGTGTATTTGTTTGTATGTGTGCACTCGCATGTCTGTCTTCGTGTGTACGTGTTGGAAGAAATGATAAAAAAAATGAAAACCTCGGAAACAATGTTTATAGCATATACATAAATTATAACTACATATTGACTCAAAACGGCGTGCGGATAAAACGATACTTCTATTTGCACGTTCAATGACATTCAGGTGAACTGTAGTGATATGATCCGCGCTTAGTAGCAGAACTTGAAAGACTATGTGAGAAACTTTCGTGTGTTATTTGTACGAACTCGTTCTCTACAATTTACAATACAACACACCTAGTAAGATAGATGCACGAAAAAACAGCCAATATTTTTAAAATATATTCTCTATTCTCAACTTTCGGGTGTATCGATTATATCGATCTTGATTTTAATTATAACGTCTGTAATTTTAACTGAAAATCGACGCCTTTTTTAATTAGTTTTTGATCCACAGCTGCCCCCCCCCTGTACGATTGCTAACCCGCGATGACATCCCTATCAAGAAATTCTGTTCAGGCGTGAGTGAGTGATTGAGTAATGCCGCCATTGAGAATTAGGACTTCAAAAAATCAAAGGCCAAGTCTTGAACCTTTAGTTTTAGTAACCTTTTATGATAATGGGGGGGGGAGTGTAATTAATGGCAATCCATCTTATCGACAGATTGTCGTGGTTGTCGTTTTGTTGGTTTCTGTCAAAGGTCAAATGTCTTTCGATAGGAGGCGCTGTCAAAATAATATAGGCCAGTGAACCGCGTGATCCCCCACCCTTCCCCCCGTTCCATAAATTCAACCGCTGTAGTACAACAGAACCATTGAATGTTGACGTTTCAAGTCACTGAACATAAAAGACTGTTGAATATGTGTACAGTTTTGTTTTGGTTGTATATACTCTACGGTATTCGATTGTGTACGTTGTTGTGAAACTGTGTACTAGTGCTGTACGATTTTGATTTCGTTATTTGGAAATGGGATGGGATTTGTCTACTAAAATTTTCACTCGGTGTACCCAAACTGACTTTACTGGTTTATTAAATGATTTTAAATTATTCAAGTTTAATACATTTGAGTAAAAAAAAATATATTTTATGCTATTTTATTAAAACCATAAATTTGTGTTAATTCAAAGGTCTCGAAAGAAGAATGGTCAGACGACTATTACCCAACGTATTGCTCAGGCAGTGCCTTCATAATGACACCCGACGTGGCCATGATACTGCACGAGGTATCCTACCACGTACCGTTCTTCTGGGTGGACGACTTCTACATTACCGGTCTCCTACCGCTGAAGGCAGGCAACATCATCCACCGGCAGTTCGACTCAGCCTACGTTCTCGACGGAACGCTGCTCGAAGAGTACTTCACCGGACCCCAGTGGCATACCTACATCTTCTCGCACCTCAAAGATCTCAACAAGATCCTATTCGTGTGGAGGAAGCTAACGCGACTGGCTAAAAGAGAGGCAGTGCCCGTCATCAGAAAGGTCTTGCCCGGTCAGCTGAATAGCTGATCTCTCTCCTCCACCAGCCTTTCTACAAGTCCTGATGCATTTACCGATCGTCTTTCGTAATTTTAGTTTTATGGTATGCTTAGGTGCATTCGCCGATTAAGAGTTTTGTCAACTTGAAAGTTTAGGTGAAATTAAATACCCATGGCGGTGTTCAGAAATGCGTGCCTGTATTCAATATATGCATGCTGTATATTTCATGTATGAAAGCTATTTAAACTGAAAATGCGTTAATGCTCCAAGATCTGCTGTTTGAAATAATTTTAATGTTGTAATTATGACCGAGCGCATAATCTGTTGATAGTTGTCAGTTGTCTCAAATTATTCTTCTGTGATTTGGTACAGAAGATGTCACTGTGCTTGTATGTTTGTACGGATGCTTGTTTCTGTGTCTGCATGTACGTATATTTGTGTAAATGTACGTATGTTTGTGTAAATGTACGTATATTTGTGTAAATGTACGTATGTTTGTGTACTTATTTTTGTGCGAATGGAACTATATTATAATGCGCATTCAAATATTTACCGTTTCGTTTTTCCACCTTCGTTTTTAATTGTACACTTCTTGGCACATCATGGCTCTTCATATCATTTTTATCATTTTTTTTGTAGCTTGAGAACGAGTGAGAGAGAGAGAGAGAGAGAGAGAGAGAGAGAGAGAGAGAGAGAGAGAGAAATAGTGAGAGAGTTTATGATTAAGTTCGATAAGCATGGGCGTCGTCTAGAATATCTCAAATTATATTTTTTCCGAATCAGTCGTCAATTCATCAGGAATTTTGTGCTAATCGAAAATAGATTCTAGAATTAGATCACTATAATAAATAAGAAAAGGGTTGTCTGTTTAGAAGAGTTTTGTTGTTGTTGTAAATTAACAATAAACCAATCTATTTCTTGCTCTCCTTTCTGTTTAGCGCGTGTTTTTCTGTTTTAGTTTCAACTTTTCTTCAAAACTTTGATTCCGCTTTTCAATTGATTTAAAAACAAAACTTCCTCTCTATACCCACATTGACCCATATTGACCCACATTGATCCACATTGACCTACTACATACTATTCACCTCTTCGTGGATTCGGCGGGTTGAAAGTGGTCAACAATCAGCTTGGTCGGTTAGTCGACCCTATCTGTCCATGACAAGGGGCATGGGTCTGCCAGTCCTACTTGTCTATGGCAGAGAAAGCTGGGAAACTTGAATGAATCGAGCCGGTATTGAAGTCCCCTCACTCTTCGTTCACAACGACCAGCCTCGCACTACTTCGTATCTCAAGATTTTGTTTCAAGCCATTCGCCAGTCTCAGTTTAGTTTTTGTATATATGAGAGTTTTGGCCCGGCTTGCATCGGAGAATTTGTACCCGGTACGATAAAGGATATAAAATCTGAGAAATTGTATAAAGTATATAAAATTTGGTGCATAATAAACATGAATTGGAAAATCATTGTATGTCTTTATTTCGTACCGATTATTTATAAAACAACTCAGAAAAACTTGTAGTTTGAGAAATGGCGTTTCTTTATTAAGACGAAGTGTCAACTTGTAATGAAAACCAATTTATGTCATGTTCTTCTTTCTGCAGATGAATGGCACAATAGAAAAAAATTGAAATCGGTCACAAAATGAGCAAAAAGAACCTCATTTTCATGATCGTTGGTCGTTGACGGGGGTTCTGTTCGAATAATTGGTTATTTTACAGTTTTTTTAAAACTCAATACCGCAGTATATCATAAACGGAGCGTTGTAGAGCAAAAAGATCCCATTTTTCGTGATCGACGCATCGAGTTTTATATAGCGGCACTTGAATTTGAGTGATTTTTCAGATTTTTTTAAAAACTTTAACTCACTCTAGCTCCTTAACGGTTCTCAAGCAAAATGGACCTCACATTGCACATCGAGTTCTATATAAAGGCACCTGAATTTGAGGGGTTTTCAGAATTAAAAAAAAAAAAACTTTAAATCTTTCTAGCTCCTTAACAATGCGTCATAGGGCAAAAAAGAGCTCATATTCGTGATCGTTGGCTCGAGCTGTGGCAGAAGTATAATTTACTTCTCAGTTTTTCCAAACTTTTTCCAAAATTTACAACAGCTGTTGAAAAACCGAGCTCTTAGAGCGAAAACAACATCAATTTCGTGATCGTTGGGGCGTATTATTAAAAAATGATTCGATTTCTATGTTTTGCCGAACTTTTTTAAAAATTAAAAACCGCTATTTAGGGTTTGATATTAGGGCTAGGGTTTGTTGTTAAAAGATAAAGATTCCGATCAGATTATAGTGGTGTTATACCGAAATAAATCGATTTCAAGACCACTACGATGCAGACAGCCGTATTCAGTATTCAGCGCCTAAATCGATTTATTTATCCCCCAGTGGAACCACCGGTATTCATTAAACTACCACAGGAAGATGAAAGGCTCAGTTGACCTGAGCATTCAGGTTAACTGAATTCAGAGTGAACTTCTTGCTCAAGGAAGTTACGCGATTTTGTTTACCCTGGAGTTGAACACAGGACCCCAAAATCAAAAGTCAAAGACTTTTACCGATATCCCATCGCGTATCATTAGGGTTCGGTTTTGGTGTTAGAGTTAGGATTGAAGTTAGGGTTTAATTAGGACTATTGTTAGGGTTAGGGTTATGAATAGGATTAGGGTTTGGTGTTCAGATTAGAGTTAAGGTTAAGGTTAGGGTTAGGGTTTGGTGTTAGGATTATGGTTAGGGTTTGGTGTTAGGATTATGGCTAGGGTTTGGTGTTAGAGTTGAGGTTTGTTGTTAGGGTTACGGTTTGTTGTTAGGGTTAGGATTACTGTTAAGGTTAAGGTTAGGGTTAGGATTTGGCGTTAGTGCTAATAACCCTAAAACTGAAAAATAACTCTAATAAAGGTAAGGTTAGGGTTAGGGTTGAGGCTTATTGTTAAGGTTAGGTTTAGGGTTTGGTGTTAGGGTTAGGGTTTGGTTTTAGGATTGGTTTTAGGGTTTTTTGTTACGGTTAGGGTTAAGGTTAGGGTTTGGTGTTTTGTTAGGGTTAGGGTTAAGGTTAAGGTTAGAATTAGGGTTTGGTGTTAGAGTTGGTATTTGTTGTTAGGGTTACGGTTCGGTGTTAGGGTTAGGGCTTGATGTTTTGTAAGGGTTAGGGTTGAGGTTTACTGTTAGGGTTAGGTTTAGGGTTTGGTGTTAGGGTTAGGGTTTGGTTTTAGGGTTTTTTGTTAGGGTTAGGGTTAAGGTTAAGGTTAGGATTAGGGTTTGGTGTTAGAGTTTGGATTTGTTGTTAGGGTTACGGTTTGGTGTTAGGGTTAGGGCTTGATGTTTTGTAAGGGTTAGGGTTAAGGTTAATGTTAGGGTTAAGATATGGTGTTAGGGTTAGGGATAAGGTTAGGGTTTTGTGTTTGGGTTAGGGTTAGGGTTAGGTTTTGGTGTTAGAGTTGGGATTTGTTGTTAGGATTACGGTTTGGTGTTAGGGTTAGGGCTTGATGTTTTGTTAGGGTTACGGTTACGGTTAATGTTAGGATTAAGATTTGGTGTTAGGGTTAGGGATAAGGTTAGGGTTTTGTGTTTGGGTTAGGGTTAAGGTTGAGGTTTGTTGTTAGGGTTAGGGTTTGGTGTTAGAGTTGGGATTTGTTGTTAGGATTACGGTTTGGTGTTAGGGTTAGGGCTTGATGTTTTGTTAGGGTTAGGGTTACGGTTAATGTTAGGGTTAAGATTTGGTGTTAGGGTTAGGGATAAGGTTAGGGTTTTGTGTTTGGGTTAGGGTTAGGGTTGAGGTTTGTTAGGGTTAGGTTTTGGTGTTAGAGTTGGGATTTGTTGTTAGGATTACGGTTTGGTGTTAGGGTTAGGGCTTGATGTTTTGTTAGGGTTACGGTTACGGTTAATGTTAGGGTTAAGATTTGGTGTTAGGGTTAGGGTTAGGGATATAGTTAGGGATAAGGTTAGGGTTAGGGTTTTGTGTTTGGGTTATGGTTAGGGTTGAGGTTTGGTGTTAGGGTTAGGGTTAGGGCTTGATGTTAAGATTAAGGTTAGGGTTTGGTGTTAGGATTATGGTTAGGGTTTGGTGTTAGGATTATGGTTAGGGTTTGGTGTTAGAGTTGAGGTTTGTTGTTAGGGTTACGGCTTGTTGTTAGGGTTAGGATTACTGTTAAGGTTAAGGTTAGGGTTAGGATTTGGTGTTAGTGCTAGGATTTGGTGTTAGTGCTAGGGTTAGGGTTAAAGGGAAGGTTAGGGTTAGGGTTGAGGTTTATTGTTAAGGTTAGGTTTAGGGTTTGGTGTTAGGGTTAGGGTTTGGTTTTAGGGTTGGGTTTAGGGTTTTTTGTTAGGGTTAGGGTTAAGGTTAAGGTTAGGATTAGGGTTTAGTGTTAGAGTTGGGATTTGTTGTTAGGGTTACGGTTTGGTGTTAGGGTTAGGGCTTAATGTTTTGTAAGGGTTGAGGTTTATTGTTAGGGTTAGGTTTAGGGTTTGGTGTTAAGGTTAGGGTTTGGTTTTAGGGTTTTTTGTTAGGGTTAGGGTTAAGGTTAAGGTTAGGGTTTGGTGTTTTGTTAGGGTTAAGGTTAAGGTTAAGGTTAGGATTAGGGTTTGGTGTTAGAGTTGGGATTTGTTGTTAGGGTTACGGTTTGATTTTAGGGTTAGGGCTTGATGTTTTGTAAGGGTTAGGGTTAAGGTTAATGTTAGGGTTAAGATTTGTTGTTAGGGTTAGGGATAAGGTTAGGGTTTTGTGTTTGGGTTAGGGTTAGGGTTGAGGTTTGTTGTTAGGGTTAGGGTTTGGTGTTAGAGTTGGGATTTGTTGTTAGGATTACGGTTTGGTGTTAGGGTTAGGGCTTGATGTTTTGTTAGAGTTAGGGTTACGGTTAATGTTAGGGTTAAGATTTGGTGTTAGGGTTAGGGATAAGGTTAGGGATAAGGTTAATGTTAGGGTTTTGTGTTTGGGTTATGGTTAGGGTTGAGGTTTGTTGTTAGGATTACGGTTTGGTGTTAGGGTTAGGGCTTGATGTTTTGTTAGGGTTAGGGCTTGATGTTTTGTTAGGGTTAGGGTTACGGTTAATGTTAGGGTTAAGATTTGGTGTTAGGGTTAGGGATAAGGTTAGGGTTAGGGTTTTGTGTTTGGGTTATGGTTATGGTTAAGGTTAAGGTTAAGTTTTGGTGTTAGCGTTAGGGCTTAGTGCTAGGTTTGTTGTTAGGATTAAGGTTATGGTTAGGCTTGAGGTTTTTTTTTGGGTTAGGGTTGTTTTTCATGGTTAGGGTCAAGGTTGGTGTCTCTGTCTTGTATTATGTTTAAGGTTAGGGTTAGAATTGAGGTTTGTTGTTAAGGTTAGGTTTAGGGTTAGGATTTGGCGTTAGGGTTAGGTTTAGTGTTATGGATAAGCTTAGGGTTAAGATTTGGTGTTAGGGTTATGGTTGAGGTTTGTTGTTAGGGTTAGGTTTAGGGTTAGGATTTGGCGTTATGGTTAAGTTTATTATTTTCCTTAATTCTTTGTTTTCACTTTTTTCTCCATGCTTGTTGTTTTCTCTTTTTCAAGTCTGTCCCATTTCTTTAGTTCTATTTTAATAAGTTGCTTAGTTTGTTCTGGATTTTGAGACCATTTTAAACAAGCAAGTTTGTCATTGTTATTATGTTGTCGGAGCCAAACTGCAATTTTATCCTGGTATTAGTCAGTTGAATAAAACTATTTCCACCGGATTTTGGGTTGAGAGATTAAATATTAAAAATAAAATATATCTTCTCGATTGTATTGTTGTTTTCTATAAAGTGATCCTCATGAATCATAAATTCAAACTTACGATGTTTTAGGGAGTTGTAAAAATGATAGAAAAATCTGTTATGATTTTGTCAAACAAAGGTATTACACGATTAAAAAGTTCAAAAATGATCTGATTTCAGTCCAAAATGTAGAGCCACCTTAAATCAACTTTAAACTTTATTCGTAATGTTTAACGTAATATGACTTCTTTTACTTTTAGAACACGAATCACTTATTTAGCTGACTCGTTGGCCTATTTTACAATGCAATAAGAAGCTAGTGCGCCAGGGGATTTGAACGCCGATTTTCAGGCTTGCTTGGGAATGCCTTACCACTATACCACCATCACCCGCTGGGACGGGTTTGCCAGTTCTATCTGTAAATTAAATATAAAACGAGTTTGTCAACCCTACGTGTCCATTGCAAAAGAAGGCGAGCTCGAAAACACTATGTGTTCATTACTATTCATTACATAAATGGCAGTTTTATCAACACTATCTAGAATAGAGTCGATTTTGAAGAACCTGCGCTTAAACACTAACAATAACCTACGACATTAAACAGCCCATCGACTTAATTAATCATAGAGGTCGGAAAACCTTCAAACGAACGCAAATATAATACAAAATATAAATATAAACATTTTTTATATATTTTATTTTAACTTCACTTTTCTGTCTGTCTGTTTGATTTGATTGAACACAAACCCATTTCCAGCGCGAATATCTCAAAATTAATTTTTGGACCTAACGAGTCTATGGATCAAGTTTCAGATTGAATTTTTTTATTGTTTGTGTCCTGTCTGGAATACATTCGCGCCATTCATATTACTACGTTTTAATGCACAAATTTGCATCTTTTATTAAAATTTTGGTCCGTTTACATCTAAACAAATTAAAGCCAATTAAATGAAAATTGGAGGAAAAAAGTACAAATAGCAAAAAACGTTTTATCTAGAAAATTAGTATTACATTTTAAACACTTTGGACTTTACATACAAATTACATGTTTGTCTTGTAAGCGAAAGAGGATGCACTTGACAAAATACGAATATATATTATGGGACTTTTTTTAAACAAAACTCTGGGAACTCTAACGTTAAGAGTTCCTGTTATAATAAATGTATAACCAATTGCTAAATATGTTTAATTTTTAAGTTGAAAATGTTTATTTATTGGTGCATTAGTTTGATATTTTTTATTTCTCCAACAGGTTAATTTTACGAATTTGTACTTTGAGTATATGCCGTATTCTCGTTTTAACATATTTCTTAACTTAAATTTGAATATTGTTTTCTATGTTTTGAGCTAATAGTTAAACGAAAAGATACCCTAAATGCCCATGTTTTTTATTAAACTACTATAATGCAGATGTAGACATGGGTCCATTTTTGGCGACCCAACCCACCACTTAAACAACCTAAACTAACCCGACCCACCAGAAAATTTGAAATTTCTAGCCCAATTCAACCCAACCCCAACCCAACTCAACCCAACACAAAGTTAAAATGTTTTTTTAAATAATTTTTTTTCAATTTTATTTCAGCCTACCCCACGCATGTGTCAAAAAATTGGACTCAACCTAACTCATGGGTCAACCAACCCATGCCCACCTCTGCTATAATGGCAATTTTTAGAGCTAAAATTCAACTATATATTTTGATAAAACATACAATTAAAATAAACACATAAATAGTTATAAAGCACGAAGCATTTGGAAAGTTTTCAATCTAACGTGGCACCTAGGCGGGCTTAAAAACAAGGGTTTTTGGCATTTTCTATTCAGATCAGCCAATAACTGTAACCTGCATAAATCAATAATTTCCACCGCAAACTATTCATTATGGATATTTTGTTAACAGATTCTTTTAGTTTAATTCTAATGGGATGCTATGAAACGTTTGATGTCAACATCTCAATCGGGGAAAGTGCGGTTTTAACCGTGGAAGAGTGTCTGCAGTTCTGTAGAATAAGAAATACGCCGTTTGCTGTCTTAAAGGTCAGGCATCAAAGTGTTGTTTTGTTAAGAACAGCACAGTTAAGTAATTCTTGACTAAACTATTTGTAGTTTGTCGACCGTTCAGTTAAAGATGGTTGAAAAGGCTGTTTTTTTTTTCAGAACTCAAGCAAATGTCACTGTGGGAACAATATTACAGGCTCAACTGCCCCATTGTCATGTTGTAACTCAAACCGTGTCGATCAAAACAAATCCTGTGGTGGATTGAGACACAATTTTGTTTATTTAGGTTTGCTGAGCCAATAATTCAGGCATTTGAATAACTGGATTACCCGGCATTGCCCGGAATTCTTAGACGTTTTTCTATTTTTTATCTCTCTGTCTCGCTCCTGTTTCCAACCCGCTTGCTCTTTTGCTCCCGCTCGCTCCCCTGCTCCTTGTTCTCCCGTTTGATCACCCGCTCCCACTAGGCTCTCCCGTTCCTGCTTGCTCTCCCGTTCCCGATCGCAATCTCGCTCCTACTCGCTCTCCGTTCCCACTCGCTTTGCCGTTTCTTCTAGCTTTCCCAATCCCGCTAGTTTTTCCATTCCCGCTCGTTCTCCAGCTCCTTTTCTTTCTTCCTCCTCTTCCTAGCTAAAAGCTGCTTGAAATCTTCAAAGTTTGTTACATAAACTAAATTTGAATTTTGTTACGCAATAACCTTTGATTTAAAACTTGGTGATTTAGTAATCGTCAGTAAAAATCAACATCTGCTTTTGTGATGCAATTTGATTTTGAATGTTGCTTTATTTTACCGGTAACTGATTTGTTATTTGTATTTGTCTTTGATAGCCGAGAATATAACTTTGCCAAAGTACTTAGGATGCCACAAAGATGAAGGACCCCCTCATAGGGCTATGGAAGAAGAGAATTGGAATAAAGATATGACGATTGAAAAATGCTTTGATCGATGTTTTTCAATGGGTTACTATATAATGGCCACGCAGGTTAATAAGTTATATTACATGATGATTATTTTAAATCATAATTCTGCCCATCAAATGCAAATTGGTTAATAACCAAATAAGCTATATTTAGTTTGGACAAGTTTGTTACTGTGGAAATACCTACAAATACCATGGAAAAGTTCCGGAAGAAGAGTGTTACATGGAGTGCAAAAATGACAAAACTCAAAAGTGTGGGGGACCGTACAGTAACAGCGTCTACTACAGTGGGTTTAGACAAAACACGTTCACACTTTTAAGCAATTTTTAATTAATACATACATTGCTAATAGTTGTTCTTATATTTCATTATGCTTACATTTTAAGCTTGCTTCAGTAAAGTTTTGGCCAAAACCTGCTCAGCAATTTTCCATTGCAAAGATGGACTGTCCATCAGTTCTTCTGGTATGTGCCGAACAAATGAGTGCATGCCTGGATGGACCGGAGGCTCTTGTAGCCAGAGAAGTGAGAGACAGTATTAGACACTTAAATCTTTATTTTAGGGCATTTCGTATAAAAATCTATCCTGGGATGGTCGCGTGTTTAGACGTGAAATGAAAATGGTGGATCTATAACAAAGATCACCTTAAAAAGTAATGGGCTGTTAAAAAAGGTTTATGATTATTATTTTGATACCAGTATAACATTTTTATACGACTTGGTCAGTTAACTTTTGTATTTATACGATTTAACAGTTATGCACGGATTCCGAATTTTTTTCAAATTCTTTTTGGTTTATTTGATCAATTTTATATGGAAAAAATAAATTACATAAGCAAACACCTACTGTAGTATCTCTTATTAATAGTCAATAATTATTAATAATTATATATTAAAATTAATTAATTGTTGTTAATGATTTCTGTTACTGTAGAATTTTTTTTATTTTTTCCTATTCACAATTAGTTATAATTGTATGTGAAAAATGAACCAATTTTCAATTAGACTGCACCTACGAAAATGGTCTGTGTGGAGAACACGATTGTGTTGAGTTTGAACTGGAAAACAGGACTATTTCCGAATGCGTGTGCAGCAAAGGATACCACAAACAAACCATTCATGACAATTGCACAGGTTTGAGCCAAAATTTGAATTGGTTTCATTGTGGTTTCTTGAATTACTATCAAATATTATCATTGCATCTGTTAGAAAAAATCAGAGTCATTCCAACTCGTAACTGGTTATTTTATGTTGATCAACAGATATAAATGAATGCGAAACGTATGATTCTCCTTGCGACAAAGAGAAGTCGGTCTGTCAGAACTTGCCCGGCTCGTATAATTGCTCTTGTAAAAAGAACTTTTTCAACACCAATGAATTCACCTGTGTCCGTAAGTTTAATTACGCTGTCTTACAAATTAGAGATATGACAAAAAATAGTTATTCTATAATCGGCTAAATAAATCGAGTTGTGACTGGTTTTCGTAATGTTGGGTTATCTGATGAGAAATAAATTTTAAATCTCAAGAACTCAAGATTTGCGTTAGTAAAACAAGTAAGCCGTAAAAACGATTTTTTCACAAATTCTTTATATTTCAAGATTCACCGTATTTTCTTTTAAAGCAATTTTTTAAATGACATTTTTTTGAATATTTATATAAGCAAACATTTATTGAATTTTATTGAATTTGTTTTTGTTTTAAAACAAAAATATTTTTTTTAATTAAAAAATGTTTTTTAAAAAATTTTCAAACTTCAATAGAATGCAATTTCATAAGGAGCAAGCCTATATTTTAAATGTCAGCTTCATTGGATGACGGAAAGTTAATTAATTTTCACTTTCAAGGTTTGCAAACATTCAAGCAATCAAGCAGGCAAGCAAGCCAGACCGGCGGTGAAGTTAATATAAGAAATTTAAAAACATAAAAAAGAGTAATTTTTAACTTCATTTACCATCTGCAGCTCACTATTTGAAATTTGGGCCAATTATTATTGGGCCTGTACTAGCAATCATCTTAGTTGTAGTATCCATTTTAATTATCTACTCTTTGGCTCGTTTCAGGTATGATTGAGTTTGGTTTTTCTATTATTTAATAATCGTGAGAAACCTTTAATTAACATCTAAACTGTTAATCACGCTTTATTTTCAGGTCTAAAAAAGGTGAAGATGATGAAGGTTTTTCAAGTTGTACTTTTTCAAGTTGCATTTGTTAACAATTTTTATTTCTAACACTTTTATTTCAACCCGTCTGATAAAACAAATGGGATTACGAACTGGAAAATTGTTGGGTTTAGGAGGCCAAGGCGAATTATAAATTTTTGAGAAACGCAAGAAAATTTAAAAAATGTCATTTAATACTCAGCATACGTTTTGGCATCTTTTTTATACCGAGTCACCTTAGAGAAGCTGAAAATGTAACTACCCACCAGGGGCGCCCATCCCCCTGGCTGCTGGAAACATCCCCACTCTCTTGGGAGCCAGAGGGTGATTTCTTCCGCCAGGGGAATGGGAATTTCTTTTCTCTTGTTTTTGAGGAAGCATTCACCCCTGCTACCCACTAACTATGTCAATGCTTTTAATATGCTTTCACGTGAAACAAAATTTGAAAAAATAAACAGTGAGCTTAAAAAACGGTCCAATAAAAGAAGAAGAATTAAACTGTATCTGTAATGGCAGTGGAAAAAGAATAAGTTTACTTGAAATTGAAAACTATTACGAAACTCACCAGGAAGAAATTTTCAATGAATTTCAGGTAAATTTTAGAAAAAAGTTTTTCTATAGTCATGTAACAAATTGTTTTCTCCTATTTTTCAGTTCTGCAATGGAGAAAATAGCACAAATTTAGATAATTCAGGTATTTAAATAAGTTTATACCATTATTGGAGTTCTTAGTTTAAAAATCCATAAAGTGGCGGATAAACGTTTAAAATTGTATACAAATAATGATCGTTAACGGCTTAACCGTTGACACATTTTATGAGTGCTATTCAATAATTGCCAATAACTGGTCAAATATATGCCATTCACAGTTTCGCTTAACCAACAAAGTAGCAAAATGAAGAAACCGAAGAATAGAATTTTTGAAAGGCTTGATGCATGTTCCATTCCGGTGCTGATACATGTGATTTATTTTTCTCTTACTTGACACTTAAATTTTTAAAACTTCACGTCGATTATCAGTCATTGATATTTCCGCCAACTCACGATGAAGGTAACATTAAGAGAGGTTGTTGCGTACAAACTTTCATCCAGTGAGTGGCAGTCTCAACCTACTTGGCGTTTTCGCCACATTTTGTCACCAGACATCAAATTTTCCATAATGACGCCTGAAGCCAATTGTGAAAAAAAATCATTTGGTCTAACATTTATTGCATTTTGCATTAAGTGGGATTTAAAGCATAATTTATCAACGCTTTTTTCATGTTTTCGTTTCAGACGTACGGCAAATCACCTCGACACACGTTTATTGCTCTGAAAGGTAATGATTAAATTTTATAAATAATTAATCAAATATATTTACTTGATATATTTTTGCTTGAACATTTTTAAATCAAAACCCAAGTTAATTGAATGAGTCAGACACTTTTACAATGATTAGTTTTCCGATTTCGCTCATGCCAAGATTAAGCTGTTGCTTCTGTTAAATGAAGCTAAAGCGGTTTATAAAATAGTTTATTGATCATTTTAGAGCAAAATAAATTTTTCGATGAGTAGGGGTGCTAAGAAAAACAAGTATTGCTGTAAAAGTGGTTCATTAAATAAATTTACAAGAATAGCTAAGTCGAGTATTCTAACTGTGAATAACTTGTAATTTTCACGTATCATAGAATAATAGTAAATAATAAAAGTTAGGAAAAAACGGTTTTAAATAAAACCATCGTTGACAGAGTTTTTATTTTTTGTATTTTTCGAGCTAAGTAAAAACCAAAATAAATAGCTTTATTGTTACATAACTAATAATCTTATTGTTTATGTGATTTTGATTAAGATCCAGACCCTGAAACTATGGTTGATTTTTTCAAATTGATCTACAAAGAAAAAATCAAAATCATTGTTATGTTGACTGGAGACATCGAGGTAACATCTTCTATATTTCAAACGCAAGGCCATTTGACACCTTAACATCAAAATAAATGCGTTGAAAATCCACTGTTAAGCCGAAACGCACAGTGGCGTAGCGAGGGTTTTTTGGCGACAGGGGACAAGGTTTAACAAATGCCCCCCCCCCCTAGTCTGTAAATTTGTGTTTCAAAAATAGCTGATGACCGAAGGGGTGGGAGTAATTAAAGGTACTTTACAAAAAACATTTCCCTTTGTTTTAGTGCTTCTTTCAAAAAGCTTTTGGGGCTTTTTTCCTTCTATATGAGCCCTTCGCTACTCCTTTGGAAATTCAAAATTTAGTGTCAGGTTTAGCTCGTGCATATGTATTTTGGATCATACAGTTTACCAACATAGAAACATAAAATGCTTAATTTATAAGTTTTAGTTTGCTTGACTTCTAGCTTTGCTATTGGTCGACAATCAGATCAACAAAATTTGGAGAAATAACAGTGGAATGTGAAAAAGAAGAAAAACACATGCATTATAAAATCACAAAACTTCTCATCATTCTGGTTTGTTAAAAGTGATGGAACTCTTATTAGGATGTTACAAGTTATTAAATTTTCATTACAAAAACTTAAAAACTCGTCAGGGAAAGAAACAACAGTCTGTACATCATTTCCAGTACACTTCTTGGCCGGTAGATGGCAGACCAGAAAACGGGGTCAGTTTGCTGAATTTCCATCACAAAGTGATTTCCATGCTGGATCCAACACCGGATAATAAAATAATTGTCCATTGCAGGTGTGCTTTAGAAACGGTTACCATAACTGTTAATAAAACTACGGTAATTTCTAACATACACACAGACATGGGAAATTACGCATTTTAATTGATCAGTCGTATAATTTTCATAACTATTAGGCCCCTAAAAATCGTTTATTTAGTTATTTATAAAGCATAACATAACGCTCCGTTCACCGCTCGCTTAGCTCATTCCAGAAACGGCTACCATAACTGTAAATAAAACAACAGTAATTTCTAACATACACAAAGACATTGAAACTTACGCATTTTAATTGATCAGAAAATTTATCAAGAGTACGAATATTGTGTTAACTTTAAATTATACTTTAGTGAACTGTGTTTCAGCGATGGTGTTGGAAAAACTGGAACTTTTATTGCACTTGATTATTTATTGAGACAAGCAAAACAAGAAGGATACATCGACCTTTATCAATGCTTGAATAGCTTGAGAAGACAAAAATGTTCTATGATTCAATACAATGTTTGTGATTTAAAATTTCTTATTTATTATATATCCTATAATTCAATTTAAATTTTATTTTTTATTATTCTATGAAAACTTATTGTTAAGCTCAACTTAGTCTCAGAAATTTTAACGCATTGTCTATAACAAATTAAATTTAATAAAAAAAATAAAAGAGCAATGCTCGACTAATTTCAATTTGCAGCTATGTACATAGTAAGTAATACATGTATTATATAGTTCCCAATATATGCTGGCTATTACATTTATTATATAGTTCCCAATATATGCTGGTTATTACATTTATTATATAGTTCCCAATATATGCTGGCTATTACATTTATTATATAGTTCCCAATATATGCTGGCTATTACATTTATTATATAGTTCCCAATATATGCTGGCTATTACATTTATTATATAGTTCCAATACATGCTGGCTATTACATTTATTATATAGTTCCAATACATGCTGGCTATTACATTTATTATATAGTTCCAATACATGCTGGCATATCAAACTGTGGTCTTCTTTTACACGCTTGGACCATCAACATGCATGGCAACACACCACAAGCTAGCGGCTCGTGGTGCCACATCCAGCCAAACTATCCAATTTTGGAAGGATGTCAGTACAATCGAGAAAGAATTTCAAGTGAGGACAGTTCATTTCCATTTGCATTTGCATAATTTGATTAACCTCCTTGTTGAAGCTGTGTCTCACCAATGCATAAAAAACATACATACAGACATACATACATAATTTCATATATATATATATATATATATATATATATATATATATATATATATATATATATATATATATATATACATATATATATATGTGTGTGTGTGTGTTAGTTAGATACATCGGTTAAAATGATTTTGACAGGTCATTGAAACTGAAATAAGAAACATTAAAAATCCAAGTTAGTGTTGCCTTAAAAAAACATAATTTTGTATATTTTGAATGCACTAATCTATGAAATATTCAACCAAACTATACGGTTTTCTATTAAAACAGTTGTTAAGAGGCCAGATATAAAGCTATCCTTTGAAAAGTTGGATGCAATTTACGCTCCGGTGTGGAACAGATGGCTGTTCATGAAATTTAATGAAATTGGCTTGCTTTTTATAAATATCTATTCATTAAAGTTACTGTTATTTTTATCAGATCTAAAAATTGTTACTTATACTTGACAGGGCTATAAAAACGAATCAGAATTTATAATAGGAAAACTGTCTGCTAGCCTGAGAAATTCAGATATATTTAAACTATTTTTCAAGCACTCGAATTGTCTGGTTGTTTTTGATAGAAGTAAACGCTTGGTAATTTTTATTTTTTTATTTTTCTATTTTACTAGCTTATTAAAGCATTAGTCTTCTTTATCAGATATAATAACACACTTAAATTGTTTAAAATAATTTATTTGCCCAATCTACAATTAAGAAGAAAGAAAATTTGTTAAACTAAATAGCGGTCAATAGATTTTAATTAATATAGTGTAGTATATGTAAAATTGAAAGGCCTTCATTGGAAAAGAAACTGTAACTCGGGTTTCTTTAAAAATACGGATAGTGATACTCGCCTAAAAAAATTAAATGACATAATTTAAAAAAAATTATTTATACTAAACTAAAGGACATGAATTTCGTATGGCAAAGTAAGAAGAAGACGGTGTTTCAAGACGGAACTTTGGTTTTCTTGGAAAAAAAGCAAACAAACTTTGGAAGTATCTATCGTTTCCGACTAGACCTTGCCGTCAAAGAACAAACTAAAAATATCGAGAATTACGTATAAATCTTTCATATATCTTTTACAGCATTTATTGTTTGCATTTTCAATAAAATTGCACGCAGACAAATTGAGAAGTCATGACTGATTGAAGCTCAAGCCACTATTTACCTATTAATTATATTGCATCTTATCGAGTTACTATTTCTTACAGTTTTAAAATTAAACTATTTTCTGGTTTAAATTGAAACTGTTTGAGAATGTAAAACCGGTTGCAAGATTGTTAAACGTAATGTTTTATTCAACAGACGAAGCTGGAGAACTCCGTAGCTATACTGCACGTAACCGACATGGGGGAAACGTTTTTCGAACACGATACCTTCATCGCAATAAAATCTGCTCTCGAAACTTACTTAGCGTTTGATCAGAAGAAAATTCTCGTTCTCAGCAAGTGAATAGTTTAAGTTATTATGAATTCAACATAATTTAAATTTTTCTCCAAGTTGACTGCGCACAAAAAAACGCTTTCAAGAGATTTTGATTGCAGTGAATTTTATGCAGCCAGCATTGGGTGAGACATACACAAATTGCGTATTTCACGTAACACATGCAATTGCCAAGTTTTTCATTTTTAGATTAGTTAACAACACTCTGTTAAATAAACATTTTAGAACTGGATACGAAGATGCTGGATATTTTGTGGCAGCTCTGAACCTGATTGGAATGATGGACAATTTTAGCGAAGTTGATGTTTATGAAGTCGTATTTGAGTTGAAGAAACTCCAGCCGGATATCATAAGAAAAAGTGTAAGTTTTCCTAAAATAATTTACATTTATTTAAGAAAGAAATCTATTTAAAAAAAATCGTCAACTTGATCAACAGCATCTGTATAAGAAGTTGTACACTCTTGTAGAATATTATTTGAAAACCAACGTTTTATTGGATGACTCAAAAGAGACAGCTCGATACGGGATAAAATCATACCAGCATCTTGTTGAAGTTTTTGAAAACATTCAATAATAGTTCGTGTTTGTTTAAGAATATTTTAGATGTTTTTTTTGTTTTCGTTTGTGTGGCTTCATTTGAAGAAAACATTTAAAATGTTTTCACTGGCATTCAAGTTCATAAAAATGATAAAAAGTTGTTTGTTGTCTGAGGACAATTTCAACTTTTAATTAAATCTCTTATATTAACTTCACCACCGGTCTTGCTAGCATGCTGATAGACCAATCCTGATAGACCAATTCCGGAAGTGAAAGTTAACAAACTTCTCGTCATCCAATCAAGCTGAAGCCTAGAACATGGACTTGCTCATTATGACAACGCATTGTATTAATTTTTGGAAATTTTTAAAAATATTTTATTTTGCAAAAAACTTTATTAATTTTAATTGATTTTGTGCGAGGCAATGCTGCTGTTGACAAGTATAAATCAACCATTCTTGAACTCATTTTACTTTATTGATTTGCAATCGTATCAGAATATTTTAAATAACAAGTGAATTATTGATTCTGAAATGAATACAACATTTTACCTGTGAATTATTTAGACAGAAAACTAATTTGAATTTATTATAGTATTATTTTTAAAATCGTACATGAAAACTTTAATTTTAAATTTTTTTTTGGTTAGCTAAGTTGTGGACTTTTGCCGAGGTTGGTGTCCTGGTAGTCTTCAGCGGTTACGTTTTTTTACCAATACATAAACTTAATCAATAACATAAGTGTTAGAGTTTATAATCTATATATATAAAAGTCTCGTATCATAGTGTTTGAAATTGAACTCCTCCGAAACGACTTAATCGATTTTTGTGAAATGTTTTGTGTACATTTGGTAGGTCTGAGGATAAGTCCTAGGCTATTTAGAAATTTAATTAATAGGTCTAATTGTTATAGATTTGTCAATTTTTGAATCATGATATGAATTGGTTTTTGTAGACCCAACTTAGTTATATAGGAAACAGATTACATATAATTGTTAAATATAAATTTATAGCCATATATACATATACTAGCGAGGCTACCCGGTGTTGCCTGGAGATTTTAGAGGTTCTTCTAATGTTTGTCTCTCTCGCTCCCGTTTCCTTCCCGCTCCCGCTCGCTCTCCCGTTTTCGGTCCATTTTCCGCTCCCTGTCGCTTTCCCGCTCCCGGTCGCTTTCCCACTCCCGGTCGCTTCTCCGCTCCCGGTCGCTTTCCCACTCCCGGTCGCTTCTCCGCTCCCGGTCGCTTTTCCGTTCACGGTCGCTTTTCCGCTTCCGGTCGCTTTTCCGCTCACGCTTGCTCTCTCGTTCCCGCTCATTTTTTCTTTTACATTCTTTCCTAACTTCTTTTAGCATTTCAAAACGTAAAATTGATTTGCTAAAACTGGCTAAAAGATGATTGAAGCCTTCAAACGTTGTTACGTAAACTAAATTTGAATTTTATTACGCAATTACTTTTGATGGTCGTACATAGGCACTTTTGGCCTGGAAAGGGTTAAATGCAAAAAAAATTTTGCAACTTTTCTGCTTCCTAAAAAATAATTTGCCTTTTTAAATTCAATTTCATTTTCGAATCAAGTTTGGATTTTTAATAACATACAGATCCAAGTCAATGCAATAATAAAACATCAATCAGACTGTTACAATTTCCACGATTCATATTATTTGCAATAAATACCAAATCGCATTAAATTATCGCATAGCCATCAGCGCAAATTTCGAAAAGTTATTCAAATTCAAATTTTTGTCGAGTATAGTGTCACGACATTAAACATTTTTAGAGAGTAAAAAAAATAAAATAAAACCATTAGTTTGTAAATGTAAAAAATCTATTAAAATTTGTTAGGGTAATACTTATAAACTTTACATAAAAATTCGATCTTTAAAAATATAAATTTGTTTGGCTAGCTCACTTGTGGACTTTTGTCAAGGTTGGTGTTCTGCTAGTATTCGGTGAGTTTTTATTACTCGTAAATAAGCTAAGTGGTTAAAATGTGTGTTGGAGTCTACTGCTTCATAATAGTGTTGAAAAAGCTCAGTTATGTTTTTTATTTGCGTATTTTTTTCATTATTGGCATTCTTTTTGGAAGCAGGTAAATATTTTAGTCTCATACAATTATTTTAACTATATATATATATATATTGAGTATTAATGTATTTCAATAGAAATTCATTACAATAAACAACCATCAAAAACGTTCTTTCAAAACTGTTATAATTTTAGAACAAATAAGAAAATTTGAAAACAATATTATTCCACAAACATTTATCATTTTTATGCTGAAAATTTCTGAACTAGTCGGGAAGTTGTAAAAAATTAATTGCAAAATTTTGTCTGAACATCTAGCAGATATCAGACAACGGACTAGTAACGCTAATTAAATAATTGTAAAAATTAATAATGTTTTTTTAATTATTAAAAATATTTACTCTTAAACCATAAATCAACTAAAAAACGTTTTAGAAAAATCTTTGAACTTAAATAACTTCACTGTTAACCCATGAGCATTTTGTCAATGTAAAATCAAGTATATTTTTGTTTTGAATTTCTTAGAAAGCAGCTTAAACTTTAGATATATTGGTTGCTACAAAGATTTTCCAGCTAGCCGTTTATCAAGCATCTCTGTGAGTTCTGCCAAGGATTGCTTAACATACTGTGCTGATGCTAACACGTCATACGGGGGACTTAAGGTATTAATACGATTTATAATAATAAGACTAATATTTTTAATAAGCAGTACGTTATAGTATGAAAAACTAATGTTATTTATTTATTGTTTAAATATTTAATTTTCTCAAAGAATTCGTCACAATGTTATTGCGGTAACTTCACTGATTATACGGTTCCATTGTCAAATTGTAATTTAATATGTTTTGACAACATGGACATCTGTGGCGGAGTTGGATTTTATTCAGTTTATTTAGGTTATTACTTATAATTTTTTTAAATTTAAATTGAATAATTCAGCAAAAGCTAAATGCTATTTTCCATGATTCACTAAATTTGCAGTTGTTTTTCTGTAATCATAATTTAATGTCAATTTAAGTCGTTTCCAAATAGTTTGATAACGATTCAAGGTATAAATTACTGTTTTGTTTATTTAAATTACCATTGTTGATTGTTATTTCAGCTCATACTCCTGTTTATCAACAATATCTTGGATGTTACAGATTTATTTTTACTTCTCCATTAGCTATGTCAATAGAATACAATATGACGACAAATTATTGCCACGAATATTGCTTTAGTCAGCGGTTTAGCTTTTTCTCCACAAGTGTGAGAACATAGTCTTAAATTTGTAAATCTTTCATATTGACTTCGTCGCAGGTCTTGCTTGCTTGTCTGCTTGCTTAAATGTTTGTAAACCTTGAAAATGAAAATTAATTAACTTCCCGTCATCTAATCAAGCTAAAATTTATAACATAAGTTTGCTCTTTATAATAATGCATTCTTTTAAAATTTAATTTTTTTTTGAAAAAAGTTTTTTAATTAAAATTATTTTTAATTAAAATTATTTATGTTTTAAAACAGAAACAAAACAAATACGCTTAAATAAATGTTCATTTTTATAAATTTAAAAATATCATTTGAAAATCTTTTTTGCAATAAATGAAAAGCCGGCAAATCCAAAAAATAAAGGTTCTGCAAAAAACCCTTGTTTTTAAAGTTTATTTATATCAAATGAACTTTAAAAAACTTTACATTTTGAACAAAAAATTTATTGTTCAAATCAGCAGCCACTAATTTTTTTGCAATTCTTTTTTGATAAAATTCCCGTTTTCGCTCGTTTTCCCGCTCCGCTCATTTTGTGACCGATTTCAATCTTTTACTATAATTTTCTCCCATTAACTCTCAAGGTTGTGTGAAAATTTCATTATGATGGGATGAATGATTTAGCAATGCATAAAGGACATACATAAATACAGACGGTCCGAGAGTGCTGTATGTGTAAACCACTATGTTAAAAAAGACTGGCCACAAAAAAACAAATATAACTCAATGTAGAACTGCAGACATTCTGTAAGAACCTTTAGTTAAGCTAAAATAGATTTTTTTTCTTTTGTGCATATCTAATTGGTATTAATCAAGCATTCTATTAAGTTTCTTAAAAACAAAGGAAAAGCGACTTGGAACGGGAGAGCAAGCGAGAGCGGGAAACCAACCGGGAGCGGGGAAGGAAACGGGAGCTAATATATATACTATGTACCCGGCCACGCGTTGCTGTGTGCTAGTTTTATTAAATGAAAACAAGTAAAGTGAACGTTTCTAAAGTTTTAACAGCACAATGCTTAACGGTATGCAGCAGAGTACTACACGGGTCATTTTTACAAACTTTCATTTAGGTTACAATCTCTGTTTGTGTGTGCGTCTTTTTCTGTACGCAAATCTTGCAAGTAAAATTTAACCAGCTTTTTGACTAGCTAGGAGGCTGAAACTTTTTGCATAGTTTTATATTGGATGACAATACATGATTCAATTAAAAAAAAAACTTGATTGGAACATCTTTTGTATTTCTAAATTGAGTGTATTTGAAATAAAAGTTTGTGTTGAAAAACTCGTTTTGTTCTTCTACTTGTTTTAAGATAGATTTACGCATCATAGAAAAAAAATTTTTTTTGCAAGAAGTTCTTTTTTAATATTTATTTTTTCAAATATGAAATTTATTTACTAAGTTTATAATGAATTATAAATTCTCTTTAAGGATATTTTCTGCTATTGCTTCCTAGTTTTTACAACAACTGAATCAGCAAATGAAAGTAATTGTAGGATGCCATGTGAAGGTAATCATTCGGAAATTTGTGGTGGAGAATCGGCGAACAGTGTTTACTCAAGTAACTGTTTTTTTTTTTAGAATTTGGTATACATTAAATATTTTCGTTGACGTTTTATTTAATAAGGTATGAAAAAGCCTTTTATGGTATTACATTTATTCACCAAAAAAACGTTTTTTTTAATTGTGATAATCTTTTAAACTGCAAATTAATCGCAAAACATATTAACTAAAATGTTATATTAGCCTGTTACAGCTCTGTTTTGGGTAAAGCCTGTCATGAAATGTATCATTGTGATTATAGAACAATTAATAGAAATGGTAAATGCTTGAGAGGCACATGTATTGATGGCTGGAAAGGAGAATCATGTAACCAAAGAGGTTAAAAAAAAATTATGTTTAATGAATTTAAAAAAATACATATTCTTATTTTTTCAAAAGAGTTATTTTTTTATTTCAAAAAGATTGTATGAAAAACAATGGTTTTTGTGGACCACATCAATGTAAAGAGTTTGTTATTAGAAACAAAGTTATCTCGGAATGTGTTTGCAATAAAAACTATCGAAGTGCCACTGTTTATGACGACTGTTCAAGTAAATAAAATTAATACTCTTTTAATTATAAAAATAATAAACTTTTTGCTTTGTTTTGATTCAAAATTGGAAAACTGATCTGAACCAAATTTAAAAAAAATATATATCCACTTTAAAATTTATCTGCATATAAAACTTTGAAATTATGAACAGAAATAGTTCAATACCAGAACTTGGCATTGAAAAAGAAAGCGTATTTGAGCTCGACTCGTGCAGATTACTCAGCGAAACTAGCCGTTGATGGGGATAGATATAATTTAGCTCAGACCCGCATTGGCTTAGGACCAGCATGGCTGGTGGTTGATCTTGGAATCCCGTACGAAGTCCATTATGTTGTTATTTACAATCCAATTAGTTATTACGGTGAGATATTTTAAAAAAATTGTTATTGCGACGATGCTAACTTTATTTATCACATTTATTTTTTCTCAAGAAAACGAAAAAACTAATTTTTTGGTCGGATTATCAAATGACGTTGATCTTCTTCTTGTTAACATAACTATGCGTCAATATCTCTATAATATCTGTGGAAACATTAAAAACCACCACGCAATAACCAAACCAACTCATAAATTAAAATGTAAAATGCCTTATGTTTTTTCAAGATTTGTAGTGCTTCTGCAAATTATAAGCTGGCAAACTTTAAAGCTTCGAGAATTCGAGGTTTATGGCCCGGGTAAATTTTCAATTTATTTTGCTGGTTTAGTTGGCTAAGCGCTGTATTTTCAAGATTTTTTTATCCATATCAAATTTATTGAACTATCGTTTTTCAGAATTATTTTCAAGTCAAACCAACTTAGCATTAAAAAAACAAGCATTCTTGAGTTCAACTTTAAACGGTTTTACTGCAGACAAGGCAGTTGATGGGGATAGATACAATTTGGCCCACACTGATGATTCTGGACCTGGATGGCTGGTTGTTGATCTTGGGATGAAGTATTTTGTTCATTATGTTATTCTGTACAACAGGAAGACTTGTTGTGGTAAACATTTGCAAAAAGAGCATTTTCTATTTTCATGCATAATATAAGTGAAATAATAACTAGTAAAAGAAAAAACGAGTTTTTCAACACAAACTTTTATTTCAAATACACTCGATTTAGAAATGCAAAAAATAATCAAATTAAGTTTTTTTTGATTGAATCATTTCTTGTTCAATTCATTGTAAATTTAAAATTTGTTATAATAAATTTAGTGGCATTTACTAAAAACCCGAAAAATTTATTTTAAATATCTTTCATATTTCTAAATGGAGTGTATTTGAAAAAAAAGTTTGTGTTGAAAAACTCGTTTTTTTATTTACTTGTTTATTAAGTATCGTCGATATCAATTTTGATAAACAAAATGTATCGTCGATACAATCGAATTTCGATATTCGCTATTAAAAACCCTGCATTCAACACAACACTCTACACTACAATAAAGTACAATACAATACATACAACACAATACAATAAAATACAATACAATACAATACAATACAATACAATACAATACAATACAATACAATACAATACAATACAATACAATACAATACAATACAATACAATACAATGTTAACTTTTCAGACAATAGAATTTGATTGCTTGCGGGTTGATTTTGAAGTACAAAAAATGTATCAATATTGAATACAACAAAACATATTATTACTAGAGATTGTCCGTCAAATAATAACGGTTTTTTTTTTTCAAATATTTTTTGCTATTGCAGTGCCATTTAACATACATACATACATAGTAATACATACATCAAAAATTATGTATGTTAATATAAAAACTTTATTTTTCATTAATTTGTTTTAAAGGGGAGAGAGAAGACTATTTTTCCATTGGTCTCACAAATGTGTTTAATCCATTCATCAACAAAACTCTCTCGAAAAACGCTAAATGTGGTCAACACAAAAATATCACATCAACTGGAGAAATAATAAGATTAGATTGTTCTCAACCTTATATTTTATCTAGATTTGTGATGCTACAGCAATATGAAAAAAGATCACAACTAAATATTGAAGAGTTTGAAGTCTATGGGTCAGGTAAAAAATATTTGCTTTGTTTGAAAAGGAAGATAGTTAATGATTAGTCTGTTTCTCAATTTAGTTTGAATAAAAAATAATAAAATGCCAACTTATGTTACACAGAAGCCAATCTAGCTTTAAATAAACCAGCTTTTTTAAGCTATTCTGTCAAAGGCAATACAGCAAGCAATGCAGTTGACGGAAACAAAAGTACTTTTGTTACTTCTTATCGATTTGAAAACATAGCGATACCATTGCTTATGGTTGATCTTGGAAAGACTTACTTAGTTAGTTATGTCATTTTAATTACAGACGGACTCCTACATTATGGTTAAATGCATTTTATTTTATAATACATAAAAGAAAATTTTGCTTAATTGATGTTTTTTTCTCAATGATTTTCAGGTAATTTGAACATCCCTGTTACTGTCGGTTTTTCAAATTTGACAGATCCCGTCGGCACCGGAACGTTTACAATGAGTTCAATTTGTGGGATCTATTTGAAATCCAAAAATAATGAAAGAATAAAACTAGAGTGTACTCTGCCCTTAGTGGCGTCAAGATTCGTTATAGTCAAACTACAATCATCTTTTTATATCTACGAATTTGAAGTGTACGGAACCGGTGAGTGTTTAAATAAATTTTTAAAAATGTTTTATAATAATAATAATGTTTGACAATGTTTAGAGTGGTGTAAATCCTAAAGGACTTCAAGGCCACTGAAGGGTTCTTTGCAGAGGCAGCCATTTATAGGCGCCTACCCCTTTAGCAATGCGAGTGAACTCCTTGCTTAAGCGAGTTACGCTGGTGACGCGGTGAGACTTGAACTGCCGACCTAACGATCGACAGGCGAACGCACTACCGTTCTGCCACCAGCGTTCGATAACTAACGATTTGAAAATTTGATTTTTTTTAACTAACTATTTGAATTTTTAAATGAAAAAACACCAACTGAAAGACTGCTGAATCGACTAATAGAAAAATATTGACAGACACACCAACGATGTTGATTTCTTTGAAGTTCAAAATCACCTCGCAAGCAATCAAATCCTATTGTCTGAAAAAGTTAACTGTCACACCTGCTTTCCCTGACCACAAATAGTTAAAAGATGTGAATTGGACAGGTTTTTTTTACAAACCAGGGTTTTTTACGTAATAGGCACTTGAGACAACGAGCAAGAGTAGTGGAGACATGCATGTTGGACGCGTTCCCAGATCAACTCGCATTGCTCAGTTGTATGTATGTTGCAGTAATATGAATCGTCAGCGCAGAAAGGCTTGACGAGGCACAGTTTCTATTACTATTAATTACATCTTTACCAAATGGGTAATGCAAAATGTTAGAAACTACTTTTTATTTAGACAAATTTACAGAATTAATAAACAAAATTTAGCCGAAATAGATAATCTAATTGGATTTCAAACAAAGTTTGATCTGACTGCTTTTTTTTAAATTGCAATTTCTAAGAATGTTGTATTAAATTGTGAACATACAGATCCAGACGAGTGTAACTCGATTCCAAGTCCATGCAATAATGAAACATCAGACTGTTACAATTTCCACGATTCATATTATTGCAAATGCAAAGAAGGTTTTGTTAAGAAAGATTCCTATAACTGCATTGGTAAGATCTTTGCAAAAACGTTATATAATACAATATTAAATTTATGAAATTGGTATTTTTTGTTTTCAATTTATTTTCTTGGAAAAGGTTGTCGTTTAAAATAATAATATTTACATTTTTATTGTTTTTAATGTTCATAAAATTCTTTAGACACATGTAAAGTATTGAAACTCTTACAAAGAACAGATGTTTCAAGGCAATAATATTTTTCTTGAAAAAATGTAAAATAAACGTTAAATTAGCTGTTAAACTAGTCTCATGTATACTAAAATTAAATAAATTTAATTAAATAGAATTTTACGTGAAAATAAATATATCATGCTTTTCTTATTCATTCGCTATGCACTCTCGCTGTTAGTGTTGTTGTTTTAAAACAATATTCTTTTTTTCTAAATCGAACAAGTTTTATCACACAAAAAGTTATTAAAACTACAAAAATGTTATAAATATATTGTTGTGCTATATAATTAATTGTACAGACTTAAACGAGTGTCGTTCAATGAAATACCCATGTCACGGAGATGGTACATTTTGCGTTAATACTTTTGGTTCATACAAGTGTTCGTGCATAGAAGGATATGTTAATGAAAATGATTCCACATGTGTTGGTGAGAACAACATTTTTTTTATTTATAATGTTTGGCTGATTATTAATTAAAATGACCAAATTAAACTTTTCAGAAAAGCCGAAATTTCAGATTGGAAGAATAATTGGAATTGTTTTTGGAACATTAATAATGCTAACCATTTTAATTATTCTCTTTACTTATTTATATTTTCATTTAAGAATATTTCATTAAACAAACTGTAGTTTTAATTTTTTAATTTTAATAAAATAGATAACATCTTCGGACAATGTTTTATTACAACTAGATATTGACCGATAAATCGGTAACATTCATAATCGGGCAAATTAATAGGACGATTGGAGCAATCCGCATCAGCGATAGTTTGCAGCACCGATTTTGAATATTAATGATTAATCAGAACTTTTTAATCTGTCGTGTGTGTGAACGAACCAGCATCGCAAACAAACTTGTCGACCGTAGGCAATGTCAGTGGTGCAGTGGATTGACTTATACTTGTCATCAACAGCATTGCTTCGCACAGAAAATCCATGCGTCTGGTGCTTTACCAACTGATTCCATTTCCCATACCTAGCCACACTTGGAAAAATGTATTCCTCCTGACCAGCATCAAGTGTGACCAGCGAACAGCTCTTAGGAAGAGCAAAACAGATCTTCTCGGATTGCATTGGCACTTTGAAAACGAAAAACATGAGAAATAATTCTACTTCGGAAATACAATCTGCCTCAGTTTTTTTACTACTGAAATTAAAAATGCCAGGAGCTCAAAAACTTATACTTGACATTTTTGGACGCTCAGATTTTTATGGCCTGCAAGTTATTTTGAATATAGTTTAAATGAAATGTGCTGTGTTAAATCAAACTTATCCAAGTCCATGATATTTTTTTTTAATTGAAAATAATTAAAGCATCAATATATTTTGGTTTTGGACAAACTTTAGAATTAATATCCAAAATAGTTTTTTTTTGAACGGTCATTTAATGTTTTATTTATCAAATATCATTAAAAACAAACAATATTAAATACACACTTCTGTGGTTATTTTTAGAAAAATTGAAAAACAAAAATTATAATTCCCACATTTCACTGAACAAGCTGAAAAAAAGTAAAATGTCATACAGAAATGTTGCTTAGCTCTTACGTTTAATGTGTAAAAAGATTTCTTATGAAATACGTTGGTAGGCCAATGACCGCGCATTACGAAATTTTCACGTGCAGAAATTTAGACCTATTATTGAATACGTCATTTGAGCTTTCAGATATGATTGAATTAAAACTAAGACTGCAAACCAGGTTGTCTCCAAAATCACTCAACTTTGGAGGTTTTATCGAAAGTATACTTTTTTAAAATCAACACAAAATCTTGTTGTAAAAATTGAATCCAGCGCTTGCTTTACTGGATTACGACTTGCTATGCCGTTTCATTTAATGCTACTCTTAATTTGATTAACTTGTGGTTTATTATAATGGCACATATTTCTTTTATTTTTAAATTTTTTTAAAGTCTATTGAACTCTTAACAACTAAATGTGCGTACTGCTGAGTTAAAACAAATAATTACCATCATTACTTTTCTATCAAATTTTTGGAAAACCGATTTAAATACAAATGTATGATAGATTGGAAATGTCTGCTAGTTAATTGTCTATATATGCTAAGCTAAAAAAACGAGCTTCTAAAAAATATTTAATGCCTACTGATACCATGACGAGTCCCTCGCCATGGGTGGATACAGGGGGAGGGTCCTGAGAGTACGGACCCCCCTGCTCCCAGTTTGTTGTAAAAAACATATCTCACTTAGCACTCTATATGGAATTACATGGTCCAAACGCATAGACCTAGTATTATGCCTAGGGTACAGTTTTAGTTTGTTTTATCTGTTTATATTGTTTTGATCTTAAAGTTTAAGTCTTGTACAGATTTATTCTGTTTTACTTGGTTTATGTGAGACAGTGACGTAGTGTGGGATTCAACCGCCCTGGGCCGGGTAAGCCAAATTGCTGTCCCCATTTAGATATTGTAGATATTAGATTAAATAATTTATTTTTAGAAATTTTCAATAAAAGTTTGTTACGGCATAAAAACTAACTAATGGTTGGTACACTTCTTGTTTTTGAAAGCTAAAAAGCACTCTATTACATAGTGAACGAACATCTTAAAAACCAACAAACAATTTTAACACGGGTATTGCTAAAAAGTTTGAAATTTAAAGTTTGTATTATATAACTGTATATTACTAAATCTTGAGCAGTTAAACATTTTCGAGGCAAATGTTAACAGCGATGATAAAATGTTGTAAAAAAATACAGTTACTTTGAACTCTATGGTTTTAATTAAAGTATATTTTTAATAAATATTTAATTTTTAATGTGTACGTTTCACTCTTTTCGCAAACAATAATAGATCCTCATAGCGAACTATTTCGAGCTTCTGCTAGTTTTAATTGTTGAAAAATAACTTTTAAAATACTTTTTAATAAATTATTTTTAATGCCTTTTTTAAGTATACACAGATTTTTTTTATAATGGACCTGATCATGCCTTTATGATGTCTTAATTTATTGTAAAGCATTTTCCCTTGAAGGTCAGTTAACCTAACTAATTCTACTAGTCTACCAGAAATTGTAACAGAAATTAAGTTTTTTTTAGTTAATATATAATACAACATATATAAATCTAACACATTGGGAAAAAAAATGTCATAATAAACCCGTTTTGGAACCCCTCCTTTCACTAATCCTCTATCCGCCCCTGCTCACTATTGTTATAGTTCTTTTAATTCTCAAGATTTAAGCTCCGTCAGTAGTAAGGATTATGAGATTCAAGCGTAGCGGGTAGATTTTATCATCAGATTTTATGATTTGCTTTAATTAATGCTAATAATAATATTTTAAAAAAACATGTTAACTCACGTAAAAGTTATATTGAAGTTAATTCTTTAACCTTATTAAGTGGTTTATAAAAGAAAATTCGCATTGCTGCTGATTGTAAGAAAGTCGAAGTGTTAAATACTAATTTCTTTATTAGAAGAATGGAAAAATTACCAATTTTTGGTATATTTTTTATAGCAATTGTTTTCTTGCTTTTTAAACGTGAATTTCAGTCTAACAGACTAGCGAGAAATGTTCGAGAAGCTCCAACTGCAACTGAAGACGAAACTTTGATGACGAGAGCTTTGACGGCAAAAGTAGTCGAAGTCAACAAAACCAACTACAATAACTACAATCACGTTTATAATCGAATAGGCAATCACACGTTGATGAAAGCGAATATCGACGAAGTCAGACAAATCCTTAAGAACATCAAATCCGTAGATATCGATCCGAGACAAATAAACATCTTTAAAAAATACCAGCGTCAAAATGGTAGAATGATCGTCGACCCCGAGTCCCACCTAAAAACATTCAACGATAAAATCTCCGTGAGCGAGCGCGACAGGATGCTGAGGGAGCGCAAGAACGTGGTTCATCCTCACCCGTTCAAGTACATCATCAACTCGCCGAACATCTGCTCCGACGATTCGCCGTTTCTTCTCGTCTACGTTCACACCTCGCCGGGTAACCGTCTACGTAGGGAAGTCATCCGACGGACGTGGGGCAACATGAGACAGTACGAAGATGTCGTCGTCAAGATTGTTTTCTTCCTGGGAGTGGCCAACGAATCTAATCCTGTCAAGATGAACAAGTTAAATGATATGCTCAGCTTGGAGCAGGAGTTGTACGGAGATTTAGTTCAAGAAGATTTTCTAGACACCTACCGTAATCTTACATACAAAGTGAGCACAATATTTTATTGTTGTAATTGATGGAAAGGTAAAATCATCAATTCACTTCTATTGTGTTGTATGTCTTATTTTTAAACAATTGTATTTTTATTGTAAGTTGCAATTTGTTGTGCTTGAGCGGACAAAATCACAACTATCCTTTCAATAATTGCTTAGAAAATGCTCATTAATTTTATAACAGATAATCTACTAATGTCATTAATATTATTTATTTTTTTAAAAGAAAACTAAAATTAACACAAAAATTGAATTACCAGCAAAACATCAGAAATATTTGCACTTGTAATAAAATATAATTATCAAGTTCAGGGTCGTTTTTAGGCAATTTTCGACCCGGTAGCCAAAACCTGCTACCCTTTCACAAAATGCTTCATTACAATGGTTTTTCTTTTTTTAAATACATGCAGTTTTTTTGTTTTTAGTTATCTCTTATTCTTTAGGACTGTATTTATTTAGTGTTTAAATAAAATTCTTAATACAGATTTTGTCGGCATTATAATGGTTTTGGTTTTTTGAGATTATAGCTTGAGGTTTGATGATAAGCCTCAATAGCTAATCTACGTGAGCATTCATTCGAAGAAGGTCGTAGATAAAAAAATGACTTAATGTCGAGTTAAAACGTTAAATAAAAAATAAGATAAGAATATAAGATGGTATTCTATAGTTGAAATCCAGCAATAAAATCTTTATTCAATTTGACAGACACTTCATATTTAAGAATGTTGAATTGGTCCATCTGTTTTATAGAGCGGCACATCGTTAAGAAATTGCTTTTCTACTTCTTTAAAAAAAATTAAATTTTAGCTAGAAATATTTTATTTTTTATTAATTTGCGCTCTTTACGCCAATTTTTTGTGAATTTAAAAATTTAAACTTTACAACTAGGTGTTCATTCAAGAAAAGATTCCCCCATGCATATAAAAATGGTAACATTAACCGTTCAAATTACACTTCTAGAAACTGGCAGCGTTAACACTTTTTTTATTGCTAGATTTTTGACCCAAATAGAATAGCACACTTAACTTACATTCAGCAAGTTAATTTCGTTATCAATTCTTTGAAGAGTTTGTCAACAATTTTGAGAGATAGTAATAATGTTATGCATGTAACAAGCTTTTTTTATAATGGTTTATAGTCCTTTACACTAGGTGTTTTAAGACTGAAATAGCTGTATTAAGCACATAAGTACTTCCTGTCGCGGATCATAATTTGATCTTATTAACTTTTCCCTCCTCCTTTCTCCAGGCTTGGGACTGGCTCGCAATTAGCGAGGCGGAGTTATGTGACAAGCATTCGCATCGATCTTTCATCGTGATTACCAGATTACTTTAAAACGGGTGCATTACAATATTTACAGGGTGTTGCTGCACTCAAGTGGATCTCCCTGTACTGTCCACAGCCCACGTTCATCCTGAAGACCGACGATGACATATTTGTCAACATGTATTCTCTTCTCGGTCACTTCAAGCACCTGGAAAAGGACGAGAATAACTTAAGAGGTGTCATCATGTGCGCCGTGTGGTACGGCATGGTGGTTCAGAGGCACGGCAAATGGAGTGTAGGTACTTTTTCTTCTTGTCTCATGGTAGTCCTGCTAATATGGTTTCAGAATTTTTAAAATAGTTCTTTGCTTAGTTGTGAACAAATGACGTTGATGTAGTTGTTACAATTATATGAACATTTAATGATTACATGAATTTTACAAAGTTTTAAGCCATTAAAACTTAAAATCAGTTCATTATTCTAAGTTTTATGAACAAAAAAGCGAGAAAAAGCCATAAAAATGGGCAATGCGAGGTTTGTTTGTCTTGCTTAATAATTTTATTTTGTTCTTGATGGTTGTCTTAGCATAGTGACTAAACCCATAAATTTGTGTGAATTCAAAGGTCTCGAAAGAAGAATGGTCAGGTGACGACTACCCAACGTATTGCTCAGGCAGTGCCTTCATACTGACACCCGACGTGGCCATGATACTGCACGAGGTATCCTATCACGTACCGTTCTTCTGGGTGGACGACTTCTACATTACCGGTCTCCTACCGCTGAAGGCAGGCAACATCATCCACCGACCGCTCGGACCGGTGTACGTACTGAATGGAGATCTTTTGGAGGAACAGTTCACGGGACCGCAGTGGTTCACTTATTTGTTTTCGCATCTCAAAGAAATGAATCGCATAATAAACGTGTGGAATAAAATTAAACGCATGCACAACCGTGAGCTATTCCCTGTAATTGAAAAAACTCTACCTGGGCAGTTAAAAGTTTGATTAATTATTTAACTAATTAATTCCTTCATTAACGTTTTGAATTAAAATTGGGTGCTATAAATGTTTTTTGTTTGCTTTTTATCACATTTTATTGCTGGATTTTCGTTGTTTAATAAATTTTGAAACATTTTCTGGACGGCCTAGCTAGCTAGCGCTTGGTGATATTTCTCAGCTGTACAATCAAGCTATGAAGACCTGTTTAATAAGACACATATTTAAATGGCTTGACATCTCATTCATGCTCTATATGCTCTTATGCCATTTTGATTGTACAGGCTTATTGGAGTAGAACGCTCATACAATTGATCAGTAATCTTTAGGAACGAAGATTAATGATGATGTAAAGTGACGTAAACTCTCCGAAACTTTAAGAAAACTGTTGAATGAAAGAGAAAGAGAGAAAGAGAGAGATTCAGTTAACTTTCCAAATCTTCAAAAACGTGTATTAAATTTGAATAAGCAAGAAATTTAGCGGCATTTAAGGACAGGCATCCTCTAGCTCACAACATAGCACATTTAACAACAAAGTTTTTATGTATTTTTATAATTCACACTTAACTTGTTTTCTTTTCTGTTAAAACGTGGTATTTAAAAAAAATCTTTTATTCTCGTATTAAAAAATAAAACACCTCGGTTCTAAATCTCGTGTCGTTAATTATTTCAATCATAAGTCGCTTTTCCCGTTGCTTTGAAGTGCTTTTTCCAGTCTTTCATAGATAGGCATATTAGTGCTTTGTTTAAGTGTGTTTTCTGTCTTTATTTAAATATTTACCACTAAAATAAAATAAATGTATATTGTTTTTTAACACAACTTATGCTTAAACTACATAAAATCAATTATCTTCATTAAATAAAAGCTTATTATTAGTCGTTTTGTTGAACGAAGTGAAAAGAATATTTGGTTCTTCTAACGTGCAGAATCTATTCACCACAATCTTAAAAATAATCTTTTTGAAGTTATGAGGATTATTATTTATTATTCATGAGACGTGGCTTTTGCTTAAGCTAAAGTTTTTTTTCATCTATGCTCTATTGGATCTTATTTGCTGGCTGTTCTATGATTTTTAGTTAGCTGTCGGCTCAATGATTCTTAGTGTTGTTGGACTTTTAGCTAGTTCATGCTAGCTGTGATTAATTTTTAGCTAGGTGGACCTTTACTGTTAGCTAGCTGGACCTTTACTGTTAGCTAGCTAGACCTTTACTGTTAGCTAGCTGGACTTTTACTCTTTGCTAGCTGAACCTTTACTGTTAGCAAGCTGGAACTTTACTGTTAGCTAGCTGGACTTAAACTTTTAGCTAGTTGCTCCTTGATTTTTAACTAGTTGATCATGAAAGTCTAGGAGTCTAACTAACTAGTGACTAACGCCACGTTAAATATTGTCAAATTTTCATTTCATTTTAACTAGCTCCGCCTCGATTTTTAGCTTGCTTTGTTTCCTTTCTTATATAGCTAGTCCCACATATCTTTTTGTTTGTTATAATTTCCTGAAGCCCCACGGCCAGCCCCTACTACTTTTTACCCCCTACCTGTTTGTTGAATTAACAAAGCAGCGGGACAGAGTTCCCCCTCCTCCCTAAACCTATCAAAGTTTCTCGAATTGAATTGAATCGATGATTAGCATGTGTACAAGATTAAGCGTTTCTTCATAAATGTTTTTTTAGATCTTCCAATTTATCGTTGAGCATTTGTGATTAACTCTGTATTGTCAAATTGAAATGTGATCGATGGGATGGGTCAAGAATTGGTCGGTCTTTAGCCGAGTACATGGTTTGATTAGTCAGTTTCTGACTGGGTCCGGAATCTATTGCTAGATGGGTCAGGTTTTTGGTCGAGTCTATGGCTTGTTTCGTGAGTCGATCTTGTCTAGTCCAAATATTTACAAAAGTTAGGTTATCTGTCAACACATATGTTTAAGTTGTTTGTGTGTTATTATGAACTTTCAACTTCATTAAATAGATAACACAAGTCAGATAAAAAAAATTGATAAAAAGCAGAAATATAATCATCATTTGCAATCTCATATTTCATTTGAATGAGTTTGTTTTATCAAAACTTTCAAAGAATCAAAAGAAAGTTTTATTTATAAAAAAAAAGAGGAGTGAGAAAGATGCTGATGCCCTACCGGTCTGGAAAGTTCATCTAGCTCCGATCTTCGCACAGGATAGACATTTGCACTTGGAAATTATTTATTGTATGGCTGGTAGCTGTTTTATTTTAAGCAACACATACGTATACAATAGTATACATAATTCTATTTTGAATATTTAAACATACGTATACATAATTCCATTTGAATATTTTTTTTAAATAAATTTATCTATTTAAAGCTTATTTGTGTTATTCTTTGTTAGTTTTGCACTCGGTCAAAAAATCGGAGTCGCATAACAAAACTTTTGAAACAATTTAAAAACTTGAACTGAAATATTTATTTATTTATTTACTTAAAAATACATGTTGCTACAAATTATTCATCAACTGTTAGCCTCGTAGACTTACATTCACTGTTAGTCAGATTACAGATTTGAGATTAGTAGTGTTTCCCGCTGTTATTTTATCTCAACACTGCTGACACGAGTGCTAAGAGGTCACATGACGTCATTACATCTGTAATATATGCACACAGACATAGTAAAGCAAAACAACACACTGTTGAAGTAAGTAAACACTCCTGTACACGCACGAACGAACGCACACACACACACACACATGTGCACAGAAAAGTGATGGAGAGCAAAGTATTGTACGACGTCATGTGTATTAAAGTAACGTACCGCTTTGTAAAAAAAAGAGAGAAATGTAACTCTATAGTGGCGTAGCGAGAGTATCTGGCGCCCGGGGGCAAGGTATAAAGATGCATCCCCAGCTTCCAATGTTTTCCCAATTGGACGACTAAACCAATGGGAACGAAAGCTCCCGAGCCATATCCGAGGCTCGGTAAACCCCCTCTGTAAGAATGTTTTGAAAATCAATTGTGTGAAATAGTGTAAAAATACAATTTGTTCATTTTGCATGTTTTACATGTTCAAAATGACTAAAATTTGATGAAATTGTTGTCATTACTTTTTCACTTTGGCGCCTCCAAAGCCTTGCGCCCGGGAGCAGATTCCCCCTCTGCCCCCCCCCCCCATCGCTACGCCACTGTAACTGTACATGAAACAGATTTTGAGTCAGCTGATCGGCATCTCAGCTGATCGGCATCTCAAGCTTTCGAACGTTTGCATTCTTGCGATTGCGAATGCCACAAGCAGTTAGTTGCTGGTACACTCGAGGAAATGAGGTAAGGAAAAGGTCTGTGTGGTGTGGTTGTGTTGTAAGCAACGGGCAAGTGTGGTAAATACTGTCTTTGATGGTGATCGCAAAACTGGCTGATGGCGATGTTGTCTAACATGGCGGCTGCTTTGACTTTCTGTTTTTTCTTTACTTGACTTTTCTTTATATTTAATATAACAGATAGACAGCTGTTATAATTAATAAATAAATAAATAAATAACGAAATAACAAGCAAATAGAAATGTTAGAATTCGATAATGAAAAAATAAAAGTTGAGGCGATGCAGTGGTGGAAATTTATAATCACTTTTATTTGGAGAACGTTTTACAAGCACCTGCATTATGCATTGTCTTGTATGCACTAAAACGTTATAATGCAATTGATTTATAAAATTAATTAATTAATTGATCGGTTACTTAATTGATTGATTGATTGATAGCATTGTTATTTTTTTTCATCGCTCTCTATTTAATTGATACATTCTCCTACAACAATATCGTTTCATTCGATAGACACGAGCTGATTACTTAAACTTTGCCATTATATTGGTGGAAGGCCGCATTGAAGGCATTCTTTAATTCTTTCTTTTCTTTCTTTCGTATTTTTCAAGAGTTCATCCCTCGAGCGGCGTTGATTTTGAAACGTAAACTTTCGATAAGCAGAGAACGGTTGAAGATTCTCTTTAACGAGAAAAGCACACACAATAAAAATACCTTGAACTCTATATTGTATCTCTCTCCTCTCCTCTCCCTCTCTCTTTCTCCCTCTCTTTTTCTCTTTTTCTCTCTCTCTCTTTCTCTCTCTCTCTCTCTCTCTCTCTCTCTCTCTCTCTCTCTCTCTCTCTCTCTTTCTCTCTCTCTTTCCTTTTCTTTCTCTTTTTCTTTGTTTTTTCTGTAATTTTTTCATTAATTTGTTGTGTACTCCAAGTAATTGTCTCACCACATAACTTTTCCCCTCTTTCTCTTCATTTCGCCCATTTAACAAACCCAATATCCCTCTTTTATAAAATCAGACACTTAAAAAATCCAAAAGTAAACAACGCCAGAGATTATTAATCGATTAATAAGAATAGTCTTATTCAGACAGCATCATCACTCGCACATTTGAGAAGAAGATTCAGCTACAGTTAGACACACACACACACACACATAATAGCAGCGTGATTATACACAGCTACTGATGCTACGATACTAGACATGCATGATTCACCAAGTTTGTTTGATGCGTGCATTGATTCACCGCAGAAACTTTTGTTTCTGTTTATATGTGTGTGCGTGAATGTGTTTGTGCGCGCGTGTGATCCTGGAACTATCTTTATCTTTTGCGAGTAAAAATATATACATGCGTGTATATAAATTTCCAACTATATTTGCCTGTCGGATTTCTTCGTAGACGATAAATCGGAGGAGCGGAATTTATTTCTACATCAGGAGACTTAAAGTCGATTATTAATTTATAGAATAAAACTTTTGGAATATTCTCAAAATTTGTGAGTTCATGTGGTTATTTACTTTAATCACCGTTTAACTAATTGCGGGTTTATTTGGAAGTTACTCGCTTAGAAATAAATTTCTATAAAAGAAAATGTTGTTGTAATTTTATTAAATAATCATAAATTAAGCATACATTTTTTGTTTGAATAATTTATTTTTATTTATTTATTAACGCATTATATAATTTGAACAGATTACAATCGGAATTTAAAAGATAAAAATCGAAATTTGAAAGATAAAAATCGATATTTGAAAGACAAAAATGCTCTACGTCTCCCCGTTTGCAAATCAAAAATCACCTCAGAAGCCGATCAATTCCGGCGATGAAAGCAAATCCACTTCTTCCGAGACACCGACCAACGACCTTATGTCCCATAGAGACAGATTTCTCAGCAACTTCCAGAAGTTCGCCCCTCAATCAGCTCCCTTGCCGGCTACCCCTTCCTTACCCGCAGCCTCTTCGACTAGATTGAACAGTTCCGGCACCTCTACCGGGAGTCCACACCTGGCATTCCTCTACGACAAAGCCCAGGGAACAGTCGCGGAGCCTAAGCCGATGGTGGGCAGCAGCGATGCGGGTACCAGTGGAATGTGTAGTAAATTTCTGACTGATCCTGGAGCAGCTCTTGGCTACAATCAAAAAAATGCCGACCGTTTAGAAAAGCCGAAGTTTGCACCGCCGTCGCCACTGTTAGATTCTTCGCTGCCTAAAGAAACACAGTTTGTGCCGTATGAAAAGCAGCCGGCGGAGGACGGCAGCGCCAGAGGATCTGTTAACAGTCGAGCAGCTCCTGCGACACCTGATTTTCTGAACAGCTGCAGCAGTAGAACCAGTCCTTTCTCGCCGAAACCTGCCAGTACCACGGAAAGCGGCTCTGTCTCTTCGTGGATTTCAAGTCCATCGGTAGGCGCTTGAGTATTAAAATTATCAGTTTTACCTGATTAGTTAACTAATTAATTAATTAAACTATTAAGTAAATGACAATAATTCATTTTTAATTACTTTTTAGTCGAACCCAGAGAGTGAAACCGGATGGTCAAAGTCACCGGAGCCAACAAATTCGATGGCGACCACCGATAAACAGGAATGTTCGAAAAACTCATCCGCCTCTTCAGATTGCGGCAAACCCGCCGACGCCGCCAAAGACGCGGCGAATGTCGAAGAAGGCGAAATGCCGTCACGTCCGAGTTTTGAATCCGCCAGAAGACATTGGGTCTACTCGCCGCAGATGTTTCCCGACAGAGCTGAACAATCAAACACTGAGAAAAACGTGGAAAAGGAGAGAAAGAGACATCCAGGGTGAGCCACCGCTACGAAGAATTATCCGATACCGCATTTGACATTACGGGGGAATAATAGGATACCGCATTTGACATTACGGGGGAATAATAGGATACCGCATTTGACATTACGGGGGAATAATAGGATACCGCATTTGACATTGATTGATCCATGGACTCCTATATTACGCATTTCAAATTCTCGTCCAGGGGCTATTATCTAGGAGTCCATGACTGATTTAGATGAATAACCGTCCTGTGTAGTTCTAAAACAAACATTTAAAAGTTTTTTTTAACGGATTAACTTTTAAATTTGGTTTGAATTAAATGAACAAATTCACAGAGCCAGAAGCAGGCCAATCCCTGACTACCTGAACTTCAGAAAGTACTCAGTACCTCTAGTTTCCTTAAGTGAGCATTCGGTTTATAAATTCTTATGAAATTGCAACTTAGTAGAACTGAAACTAAACATCACTATGAGCGTACATAATTTATTTCCAATGTTTGAATGTGCATATTAGAAATTCGTATTGCACTGTTATGTAGGTGGCGCTACAATCGTCGTTAGCTAATTTCCGTCATTTTTGTTATATAAGATAGCTAATAAATTGGAAAAAAAATGGCTACACGCAGGACCTAAAGTCGAGGTGGAGCAGAAGGCAGTCGACGACCAGTCTCCTCAAAAACAACCTGAAATGAGATCCATTCAGAAGGCTTCCTCTGAAATTGATAGCTCGTCAGTTCATCAACTTTTGAGAGAAGGTGGGTGGTTGGTCAGTTGGTTAGTTGGTCAGTACCGCTTAGCAGTAGTTTAGTTTGATCACAGGGTCAACGGTTCGAACAGAAAAAGTCACACTGTTTTAAGTTGAAGCGTATCTTGTACTCATTGATGCTGGCATGTATAATCTCACACTTTTTCTAAATTTTCGACCGGCTGTGCGGATGTTCTAAATTGTTGTACCGAAACCAAGATGTCGGGGGAAAAGTCGGTACATGGCCGGATACGGTATTTGGTACAACCGTATTAGTCTCAGCTGATGTCATTTACATAACGTTAAGTGGAAACGTTGACAGCAAACGGGTTTAATTAGCACTATAGTCGGTACTAAAAACTTATATTTTCGGTTCCATTTTTTCTCGATTTTTGTAAATGTTTTTATGAACAGGCTGATGACAAGACTAGATGCATGATTCATATGTTTCAAATTATTTCTCTAAGCATATATTAGCTTTCATCTTTTAATATTACAAACATTTGATTGATTTGATCATCAGGTGATGAAATTAGTCTCCATCATCAGAAATCAATAAGATACACTGGTCGTACGAATCCATCGAAAGTTTTCCAGCTCTTACAATCTGCCACTGGAATGGAAGCGGAAAATATCGGTAAAATTTACGCAAGCTTTGGTTTATAGTTTACGCAGTATACTGTTTCACCAAAAAAAAATCAATAACTTATATTGTTTTAATTAAAAACATTCTATCATGTTCAAACACAGAAAGTCGAACTTTAAAAATTATTCTATTTGTCTGTCTCGGATTTATTCGCTAGAAAACCTTTCTTCGTTTCTTAAAATAGAACCCTCCGTTTGATTAAAACCTCATGCCGCGATGTACTTATTCAGAGTTAATACGCTAAACAAACCATAAAGAATTTGTAAAATGAAACGCTGGTTTGGTTGACTAATTATGATAAAAAAAATGATGGTAAAGAAAAGAATTAAACCTTGTGTCGAATCGAAATAGTTGAAATTTTTAGTGATTTGTAAAATGTGTTACTACTTTAGACACATGTTCTGTTTGCTCGATTGTTTTTTTTTAGTCAGTATTGATGATGGAATTTGATACTTTAGAATTAGAAACCTCGAGAAATTTCGTAAAATCTTATAAATAAACACTGAAGTCAGCTACCTATGTCTCTATGTCTATGTGGTCCCTTCATACGAAATAAATATTAGTTCTCATGCCAAATATGTTGACTGGCAATCAAAAATCTTTTTTAGTTATTTTAATCTCCTGGTCTAAGAATATTTGTATTGTTTTATTTAAAAATAAAATAGTTTATAGTCTTTTACATCAGGCGTTTTAAGACTGAAATGACAGTATGCAGGAAGCACTTAAGTACTTCCTGCGTGGATCATAATTTGATCCTTTTAACATTTCTCTCCTCTTTTCTCCAGGCTTGGGACTGGCTTGCAAAAGCAAGGCAGAGTTGCTAAGGATATTTATTAGAGCAGCGTATTTATAATAGCAAGTGGTTTAAATTTCATAATAAACTCTTTATTATTTACACATTTAAAAAAAATTAAGAATCGCAAATAAAAATATTGTCACTCGTTTATTGATCGAATAAATAAATAAATAAATAAATTATTTATTTATTTAAAAACATATTTTTCGAACTCTCAAAGCTGCTAAGCCTCCGCCGAGAAGAAGAGTCCGAAAGCCTTGCCCTGAGTCAGAAGGGAAGAACGAAGACGCCGATGACATAGTGGACATCAGCTACGTTGGAGGCAACATTCCCTCGAGAACTTTCCAGTGCCTCAAATATGCTTTTGATGACAGAGATTCAAAAGGTTAATTGTCGACTTGATGGCTGTCAAGTTTTTATTCAGTTTCAGTTTTTAATATTTCATTTATGGAATATTATAAAATTACAATTTCCGAAAAGTTTTTTCTCAACAAGTGAAGCAAAAACAAAGTTTTTTAAAAACACACTTTTATATTTTTACTACATAAACAACAAACGTATTAGCATAGACAATAATAAATAGTTCGACGAAAATATCACAAATAATTGTTTCATTAAATTTTTTACAATCGATCCGAAAATTTGATAGAATGCATTATTAATCAGTTCGGAGGTATGTTTAAATTTTGAAGTCTCTAGCTCATCGGGAAGTTAGTTTAAAATCGATTGCAAAATTTGACGACAGGCAGATAGACAGAGAAGTCAAGTTAAGTAAAAGTGTGTAAAAAGCTAATATTTTAGTAAAGTTAGCAGAAATGTTTTATGAAGATATTTTTCTGGAAATACTAAATGTAATTTCAGTAAATAAATGAAAGCGTAATATTAAAACTGGCATTTTGCTCGTTGACAAGTTATCTCCAGAAAGTATATTTCCTGTTATAAGTAATATATTTGATTCTATCAGATCCTTACTCCTCGACTGAGATGTTAGATCCACCAGCGAATGAACCAGGTCGATCAATTAAAGTCATCCACCTGAGACCAAGAAAGAGCATTGATGAAGGGACAACTGCTTTTTAAAAAGCAACTTCTTTTCTGACTTTTATATCTGATTATTTATTTTCGGTTCTGATTTTAATTACAGTTTGAAAACTGATCTATTTCTTCACATCTAGCTTTCTTAGTTTTGTTATTTTATTTTAAATGTTTTCTAATTCCGAGGCTGCAAACAACTTGACCTGACTTGATCATGGCATTCGCTATGCTAAGAATAATTAAGTAATTTTTAGTAAAATAATAAAATTGTACAAAATGTTGTTCAATTGTCATTTATAGAGTGTTATTTATTTGTCAAATTCCAATAGTTTCTTTGAAATTAGATTTTCTCTGAAATACATATAGGTACTCCAACCAGGTTGTTGCGTATTTTTGAATAACATATATTTATAATATATATGGTGAGTTAGTAGAGCGTTAGCCTTGAATTTGAAAGCTTCACGGTTCGACTCCCACTCACTGCCTAGTAGCCCATGTCAACGGAAAACTTAGCGGGTAAAATCGTTCTCTCCGTGGGGCATGTAAAAGAACAGCGCCTTTGAACAAAGCGGAAAATGGCGCTCAATAAATTATCAAACATTTACATTTTTTATTTACATTTATAATAGGCTCATTCTCCATTTCCCGTTTCCGCTCGCTCTCCCGCTCTCGCTCATTTTGTGACTGATCTCAATTTTTTCATGAAAACCATCCTCTATTGACTTTCAATTTAAGTTTGTGTGAAAATTTCAATAATTCGGATGAATGGTGTAGCAATGCATAAAGGACAAACGGACAAACTTTTAGTTCCATTGAGCTATGGCTGAAACTTGCAAGTTGGTTGCTGTTGCTAATAAAAGATTAGATTACAAACCCAGGGAAAGTCTTTTATTTCATTTTAAGTATTTAAAAAAATTAATACAAAAAACCGTGTCTTTAAAATGGCGAACCTTTTTTAATAGAGCTTGCATATCAAAAACATGGCAGATTCCTTTCAGGTGAACTGCGGTACACTACTGTAGAAATGGCAGCGATTGTTACTCGCTATGTTCCACTCATAGATATCTATGGTTCCACTAATGACTGATGAACAAAGAATCATTTACGGCCGCATTATACTGGCAGTTTTGGAAGGACAAGGTGGATTCTTTCAAAAACCCCGGGCATTGTACACTCGATTGCTCTTCGAAATTGATTTTTTTTAAATTGTCATAATTTTGTACATTAAACTTTTAATAAAAAAACCAAAATAATTTAAGAGGCAAAACAACGTTTGCTGAGTCAATCTATATATATAAAAGAACATGTCCTGACTGACTGACTGATAATCAACGCCGAGCTCAAACGCCTCATCCTAGGAACGTGAAATTTGGAACTTATATTACTTTTATTGCGTAAGCATCCACTAAAAAAGGATTTTTGAAAATTTTGCTCCTGAGGGGAAGAAACTGGAAAACAAACTTTTTTCTAAAACAATGTATATCTCGAAAGCCAAAAATGAGGAAATTTTGAAATTTGGTATATGGATTCTTCTTGAAAAATAAAAAGATACGTGTTTCACCATTTTTTGAAAATTCGGTTTCCCGGACCTGAAATGTGGGTTGGAAAATTGGGTTATTTGGTTTTTAAAGTAGCTGCTACTCAAAAACTGTGAATGCTACAGGAGTAAAAATTAGTATTTAGCTTTTACTCTAAAAATAATGAAATACGTGTTTTAGCATTTTTTGAAAATTTGGTTTCCAGGACTTCAAATGTGGGGTGGAAAATAGGGTTAGTTGTTTTTTAAAGTAACTGCTACTCAAAAACTGTAAATACCACAGATGTAAAAATTAGTATTTAGTTTCTATTCTAAAAATAAAAAATATACGTGTTTTACCATATTTTTAAAATATGGTTTGTCCAATGGTCGGCTAGTTTGCGGATCGAAAGACTATTTATCATAGATATATCTATATATATAAAAGGCACTTCGTTGGACTTTGAGCTAAGGAACTGCAATAACCATTGAACTATTAAGCACGAAATATTTTATGGTGAATATTTGGCTCCTAAAAAAATTTTCAGTCTAAAGGAAAAAATGTTTTATAACTTATTTAAAAATTTCATTTTCTGTTCAACTAATTTTCTATGCTAATGTTTTATATCGATCGTTGTTTTCATATCGCCGTTTTTCGAGTCTTTTTGTTCCACGTTCCACGTTTGGTTATTGTTACTCTGATTCTAAGAAGGTAAGTTATTTATTTATTTGTTTTTCATAAAATTGTTTGTTGTTTAACGCCTTCGTTTCATTCCGCGTGATTGCATATATCAATATTGCTATACTTTCGCCATTAGCCTTCGTTTCATTCCGCGTGATTGCATATATCATTATCGCTATACTTTCTCCATTAGTCGTTTATTCATTTATCAATTTTTATGATATTCTTTATATATATATAGATATCGCTTTTTTTAACTTATTATTATTCAAAAGTAAGTGGCAAAGCTTTGGTAATTTGTTTTAGTTTTTAAAATCATGATTTACTGTGTATCTTTCAATTTGTTTTGTTTGTTGCATTGCACGTGTTTAATTATGTTATATTATTATTAATTATTATAAGATTATCATTATGCTCTAACATTTTGTGTTTTGCAAAAAGGAGTTGCAGATTGGAAAAATAAATTTAAATTCATTGTTCATATTTATCGTTCAAGGCTTCTGACTTCAATTGTTCCTTACCCACCGGACCTGACACTAAGTTGTAAAGGTCTAGAACACAACTGGGGTGAACTTCAACCCCTGCCATATAAGCATGTTGCAACTAAGTGACCTAATAAAAACGTTGTAAAAAAGTCACTAACATTTCTCAGGTGAATGAAGTTAGCAACGAAGCGGGAAACGTTGTCTATTTTCACTCCAAATCGCCAAAAATTAATTGAATAAAAAATAAACTAAAATTGTCCGCCTTTTCAAACAAATGTTTTCTTTTAGAGAAATATCAGCTTGATTAAACAGTGCAAAAACTATTTTGAAATATTTATTGACACTTTGTGAAAAATGCTTTCCACGACTTGACCTTACAAATATGTTACCGACACAGCCAATCAGAAACAAATTAATCAAAAACTAAATAAAATTATCCGCCCCTTCAAACAAATGTATTCTTATAGAAAATTTAACGTAGAATTCAAATATCTAATTACATTTTACACTTTCCTAGTGACAAATAATAATAAACGTCATTTACAGAAATGCTTCCGCTTTCAATCGATCCGAATCCCACAAATTAATTAAACAAAAAATAAACTAAAATTGTCCGCCCCTTCAAACAACTGTTTTCTTGTAGAGAAATATAAGCTTGATTGAACAGTGCAAAAATTATTTTAAAATATTCATTGACACTTTGTGAAAAATGCTTTCCACGACTTGACCTTACAAATATGTTACCGACACAGCCAATCAGAAACAAATTAATCAAAAACTAAATAAAATTATCCGCCCCTTCAAACAAATGTATTCTTATAGAAAATTTAACGTAGAATTCAAATATCTAATTACATTTTACACTTTCCTAGTGACAAATAATAATAAACGTCATTTACAGAAATGCTTCCGCTTTCAATCGATCCGAATCCCACAAATTAATTAAACAAAAAATAAACTAAAATTGTCCGCCCCTTCAAACAACTGTTTTCTTGTAGAGAAATATAAGCTTGATTGAACAGTGCAAAAATTATTTTAAAATATTCATTGACACTTTGTGAAAAATGCCTTCCACGACTTGACCTTACAAATATGTTACCGACACAGCCAATCAGAAAAAAATTAATCAAAAAAATAATAAAATTATCCGCCTCTTTAAACAAATGTATTCTTATAGCAAATTTAACGTAGAACTCAAATATCTAATTACATTTTACACTTTCCTAGTGACAAATAATAATTGCCGAAAATCGTTGCCCGAATCGTTTCTAACTTCCTGGAGCTACATTTCTCCATCCCTTCATCGAATGTTTCCATATTTTTATATGTTATTTTTCTCAAAAATTCTGAGTACTCCTCGCTATGGAATTGAGTAATCTCTCGTAGCGTTGCTTTGTGAGCCTGATGATAGTGCCGTTTCAACATTGGATAATGTTACACTACATCGATATCCATTGGAAATTATTTCATTTTCCACCACTTTCATAATTTGTTTAATTGACTGACCTTTGTATTTAACAAGACGAAAAAAATGATACCATTTCCCACACGTATCGCAAGAAATCATATCTTAGTCTTTACTGCCGTTATTTAAATAATTATTTGAAACCTGCAATACAACTGAACCTCAGTGTAAAGGTAAAGGTCGTACCCTTAAGGCACAAAGTCCTGATCAAATGCATGGTGAAACCGTTTCTTGCAAGTGTTGCACGAAATCATGTCCTCTACTTTATCTGTATGGTTTTCATCGTAGGAAGCAGACATGTCAAAACATTACTATAATTGCCCTTTTCAATGTCATATTCACTTCCTGAATCACGTAGATTACTGTAATCGCCCTTTTCTATGTCATATTCACTCCAAGTTCGGCATGATAGTCACTCATGATTTTGTCAATTCCCACAGTATATGACGCAGCAAGCCATTGATTCTAAAATTTTCTTCTGATGCGACCCATTTCTTCCGGAGTCCATTCTGATTTTAGAAGTTAGCTTTCAGAGTGTTCAATGGCTTCATATAGCGTCCTTGAAACAGTTATAAGAATTGCCAAAGGTTTTGATTTGGCATCAAATCCCTCTTTCTTTCTTTCATCTGGCGTGCCCGACTGCCAACCGTTCGCGTTCCACAGCCAGTCGTTCATGCTCAACTGCTAACAGCTGCTGCAAAGTGTCCCCAAGTGAACTCTGCAGATCAACAGAGGACTTCATGTAGCTTGCTGCAGTTGCGCGCATTTGCTTCTGTTGGCTGGGTAGGTGCAGTGAGCTGGCAGAGGCTGTTGCTCCTCGCAGCGTGGCATTGGAAAAAGCCTTGGAAGCAGCAATTGGACAAGCCTTGAAAGCAGCTGCTGATGTTGATGCGTGCACTGGCAGCAATTGCTGTACAATAGCAAATCATACAACAAAATACATAATAGACGTGAATAGAATCAGCAATAACATAAAAACACTAAATAAAGAGTCCTATATTTATTTGTTGGTTAGTAGTAAGATACTCCCACTGAAATTGAGATCACCGAGTACACATTTTCTTTTCAAATGTGAACAATTTTCATGAGAACTTGGCCGCGTCATTCCATGTTTTGCCGGAAGACCTACGTCAGCACACTTTATTTATCTCTCTCTCTTTCTCTCCCTTTCCTTCTCTCTCTTTTTCTCTCTCCTTTTCTCTCTTTCCTGAGAGTATGTATGTATGTATGTATGTATGCATGTATGCATGTATGCATGTATGTATGTATTAGGGATGTCCCGGGTTTGACTTTTAGGCTTTTTCGGGTTATTGAATCTTCAATTTTCGGGTTTGGGTTCGGCTTTGAGATTTTCCAAAATCCCGTTTTTATCATAACGAATTCTGTAGCTATAACATAAAATACATGATTCTTAAGTGCTCTCAAAGTGCTTATTTGAAAGTTATAAAAATAAACAAACCCTCCTATTTAGAGGCTCTTTGTTTCAATAATTAGAATTTATAAAAAATGTATTAAAATATTGTTGTAGTTGTATATTTGTGTTAAAATTATCTTTTTATTTTTTCAAAAATTGGTTTTTTATGTACTTTTGTGCAAAATAATTTCCCGTAAATGAAGATTTCCTCCAGCAGTAAACAAAATTAACTAACTTTTCCGAACTTGGTGATCATAACTAAACGCTTTTTATCTGTCCAATTAACCATGCAAGTGTTTCGAAGAGTTACTCTTGTATAACCAGACTGCAGAAAAAATATTGCTCATGAAAAATATGTCTGAAAATGGCTTTTAAACTAGTTTTCATTAAATGTATCAAATTTTGAAAACTCCGGGTTTGTATTTAAGTTTTTCAAAGCTCGCAATTTGGGTTTCAATTTCTCAAAATACCGGTTTCGAATAGAGTTCAGGTTTTTTTATTTTAGAAAATTCGGGGTTGTGTTCGTGTTTCATTTTTTCAAAAATTCGAGTTCAGGTTTCAATTTTTTTTTTAAATTTGGGTTTCACGTTTTCAAAATTTTGGGTTCGGGTATCCAAAAAAAGACCGGATAATACCGAACTTCGGATTCGGGTTGGGTACCCGTGACATCCCTAGTATTATGCATGTATATATATGTGTGTGTGTGTTATGAAATGATATATGAAAAATCTTTTTGGAACACACATTTGTGAAGCATTGGTCTTCAGCCAGTCTACGGAGTGGAAACAAAATTGGAGTCAAAAGTGAGTAGAGTGAGGCCACAAAGTCCTACTTATCATGCGTCTTTATATTAATTAGATTCTTTATTAGATTTTATATTAATTGTTATTATTATTATTTGTATTGAATTACTTCATTAAATTTTTAAATAACTTGTTTTGTTGAAAATATTGAAGATGAAAAAGTCATCTGCAAATATGTTACATAATAGCCACCGAATCTTTAAATTAGGAACCTTTTTTGAGGATCGAAAAAATTCTGTAAAGCATCTGGTGACTGATCTAAGTCAGACTCACAAAGATTTCATGATGGATGTCGCTGGAAATGATTCATACGTGCCTGCTCGATTGTCCTCATCGAATGAAGATGATGATGACGAAGATGAAGATGGGGAAGATGATGGTGAGGACGATGATAACATTTTCCCTTCAAATCAGGCGATGGGAAATCCAGTAGAAATGTAAGTTGTTAGAATTTATAAATTAAAAATTGATTGTTAAATAGAAACATGTTTTATAACAAAGCAATTTTTTTTCTAATTTATATCTCTGAGTTTTATATTTTTATGTTCAATTTGAAATGATAAAAAACTACATGAAATGATATGGCCCAAGAGAGTACAAGTTACCACTGCCTCTCAGATGTTTTTCAACTGTAAATTTTTCCATGGTGCTTTTTTTTAAAATCACCGTTCATGCACCCTCCTATGCTTGTAGCAAAGGACAACTTAAGATAAGCGATGTAAATGAAAAAGTCATACTAGTTAAGCTTTGTACCGAAACTCGTGTGTTTTGCCAGTCATAGTTTAAAGAACACATCCAACCCTAGTTCAGCACAAAATAAATTAACATTTAAAAATAAATTATGTTAATGACCGACAGGAAGTGGCTCCGGAAGAGCTCGTATAAGTTTTCAAAAGGAGCTGACGAAGGCCTACATGATATTTCCGCCACCATCGAGTGGACGGAAAAACTTGATGATTTGGTGGATGAGCTGAAGGATCCGTTTGCAAAGTTTGTGCTCGTGAATTTGTTTGCGTATTTTTACAATTTGTGTGCGTATGCATGTCTACATGCATTGTTGTTTTTTTAGTTTAATAATTTTTCATTTTTTCAATAATTGGTTGTTTTTTATTTTCATTTAGTTTTATTCCATCTCCCGTTCTCTTTTTGTTTTTTCTATTTCTCGTTTCTCTCTATTTTATTATCCTTGTTTTAGGAAATCTTTCACCATCGTTAAAATACAGGACTGCGTACTTTGCATCAAGCAACGGACTACTAAGGGTTTACCCGGGACAGAACTGGAAGAGCTTTGAGCCGCGGGTCCAGCCGTGGTACCTCGGAGTCAAGGAGGCCCCGTCCATCGTCATTCTCATTCTGGATGTCAGCTATACTCAAGATTTAAAGAAGTTGGTGGTTGTGATTATAGTTAATTTTAGCAGCACATCAGATTTTTCTTGTTAGCATATAATAATTACTTACTATGACTGTGACATAAAAATGCTTAAAGTTGGTGATAAGGCTGGCCATATTTAAACTTTCAACATATAAGCAACTGCTGGATCAATGCTTCATTATTCTTTTGACATGAAATTTAGAATAGTAATGTTGTCGTAATTGTGCGTATTTCTAATTACTGGTCATATATGTAAAAGGCAAGAAGTGTTTATGCTTGTGCCCAATAAAATCTATCTAAAATCTCGTTTTTGCATAGTCCGAATCACAATTTTACAATTTCAACTCCTAGATTCTGTTGTATTTGTTTTTTTTTCATTTGCTAATTATTTCTCATCTATTTCAGATTTGAAAGAGCGAAGAACATCGCTCTGATGTTATTCGGCAGTTTGGCACATCACCAGAGAGTGGCAGTCATCGCTTCGTCATCGCAGGCCTGGTTGAAGGATGGAACGCAGCACAACGGCACTGCTTCCGTTCTCGGATGCGTCAAAGATCGGTTAGATGAATTCTTTTATAAAGCATTATTTATATAAATTCTTGTTATGTCTAAAATTTCAACTATTCTAAGATCACAGTAATGATATTGGTTTTTACAATGCTTATATTATTTTAAAATAATTTTTTTGTCATTCTTTTATGTTTTAAATGTAAACTAAAGCACATTATTAGAATATATGTTTCTTACATTTTAAAGTTTTATGATTTAAATCAATTTTAATACTTATTTGTAAGATTTAATTTGCTCTATAAATTCTCATTTTAAAAATCTGATTTAAAAAATAAGAAAACAAATGCTGAATAGAAATACCCGCCTCAGATTCGTTTACAACATTGGCGTTAAATAAATTTGATTGATTGATTGATTGACATGACACATTGCAATCAATTATTCTATTAAATATCAAACGTGCTTGCTCATAATTAACACATTTTTGAATTGCTGGTGTTGTATTCTTTTTTTTATTATGTACACAATAATCGAGCAAGTAAATATCACTTTACAGGTTTCACATGCATTACACACACACACACATATATATATATATATATATATGTACTAGCAGTCACCCAGCGCGGCTTCACTCGAGTACAACTTGAGGAAGTGAAAACATGCACAAATGTTTTGGGGTGTGTTGGTCAAGTTAATCTTTTTGTTGAGTTGGATTTGCATTTCTCCGTCATATCTGTTATATAACCATACCATAAAAATGTTTATCTAGAATGGTTTGTTAAAGCATTATTTTATTTTGTTTAGATTGAGCTGTAAATAACTGCTCTTACATTTATTTTTTATTGTTCTCGCATTAATGATTTTATGTAAAAATAATAAGAATGTAAAAAGCTCAATTGTAATTAATTTTGTTTAGTATTTATTTCTGAAGAGTTCAAGGAGATCATACCTTACAACCGATCATAGAATGAGTTCAGTCAAAACATCTTCAAAAATAAACCCATGTAATGAACATACTTATTTTTAAAGTATGTAATAGTTTTTAAGGTGCTAAAAATACCAGAGCATTTGGTGAGCTTACTCTAGAACAGGTGACATAGAACTGTTCGTGGGAGAGACACTCTTCTTTTAGATCAATTCCTGCTATCCTAAAAGTCTGTCCTTGAGACTTGTTGATATTATTATTATTTGGATATTTAAAGTATGCATTTTAAAAAAAGTCACAAAAGTACCTTTGATAGCCTGGATCATTTCTTTTCAAAAATTCCATCAAAGCATTGAACATCTCCTGAGCACCATGGCCTTTGTTTTCCATAAATATTACAAAGCGTTTTACCGGTCCATCTTTCTCCATGTACCTGAACACGAGTGTCAGTGGGTCAATATGAGCTGCATAGAGTGTAGAATCTAAAGAGATCTCTTAACTTTTTAAATGATTTCCCTAAGAACTTGTTCTCCCATTGTTCTTCCATTATTCGTATGCTTTCTGCTGCATAGATAATTGATCGTTCACGTCCAAGATAATGGCCTCCAATGTATTGATTCTGTAATATGTCTCAGGATCTTCGTTCTCTGCAGCATTAGACAGAAATCTTGAGATTGCTACAATGTTAAATCCTAGTTCCCCACTCATATTAATAATTTTGACAAACAGAGATTTGAACTCTTCATGTTTCTTATTATGGTGTTTATGACTGTCATTGCAGATTCGACATTGTTCAACACAGTTATTATTATTAGTTTATTAGGCACAGGAACAAAGCCTCTTGCCTTTAAAAAAATGCTTGACAAAAAAAATCACAGCCAACGTTGCAGTAGAAATAAAAATAACAAAAATGAATGCGTACAAGTTTTAGTTCAGTTTATATTCCATTCATACAATGTTGATACCCATTTTTTATCCAGTTTTTTCTTGAATTCTTGCAAGTTTCTTGCCTTAACAACACTATCGGGCAAACTGCTGCAGTGCTGCACTAATCTGTTTTTGAAAAATGCTTTCTAACATCCTGCTTGAAGTCGATACCTTTTTCTTGTAGTGCCTGGGATGCAAATGATCCGAAATGACCAACAATATGCGAACTCCAAGAAAAAACTATGTCTTTAACAAACTGATGATCTGCGTTGTGGCATTTACCCCTAGCTTTCCTGTCTTTCCAAGTTTTCATCACTTCCAAAGCCGAGACTCTATTGGGTAGGTGCTCCAAAAATTTTTCAACCGCCACGTGTCGTTCCACAAATCTCGTTTGGCATATACTGACTAATTTACATTTTATATTCTCATCGATGCTCGATTTCTTACTGTGGTTAAGTAGGTAGTTTCTTTAAGTGCTATCGGTAATGAATACTATATTCGACTCCATGGTCGATTGCACATTGCGAATTACATCAACTGAGGTGACTTGTGAAGTAGCTATTTCAGGCCATGGTTAGCACAATGGAAGTATTCAGCGTCTGCGGCATACTTCATAGTGTTGGCGGCTGCTCCGACTCTTTCGCTGGACATTGACGCAGCCTCGTCATAGCATTGTGCGACCATCAACATTGGCTCAAGCGCCATCTGCTGCAATTTCTCGATGGATACGAATGGCTAAAAAAGCTAATTCAGAGTAATCCACGAATTTGACTCGTTAGAGTTGATCGACTGGTTTAGCCCTTTCGTAGCTTATTATATTTTTCATTTTGTTGCACCTCAATGCAAAACAGACCCTGAAGTATATTCAGGGAGGCAATGCAGAGTGTTTCGTGTGTTATCGGATTCGGAAAAGCCGCAAGACATTCCGAGAGTGAGTTGGAGTAGCACTAGTCCGGAACTCCAGTTTCTGGTAGGTTGCTTCCAGGTGCCGGCGCACAACAATCTAGGAGCGGGATACAACGTTTGTTATTTTCACTCTTGCAATTGCTGCTGGCATTTCAATTTGCTCCAGAAGAGAGTTAACTGTTATATTCGATTATATATAAAGAATAAACGTACTGATAAAATGTACACGAGTTTACTAAAATGTTAATAGGGTGCAAATGTGTGGCGATACTTTGTACAAAAGCTTCAATATTATAATAAATATGTAAATAGTCAACGACACAATATTCAGTAATAGTCTTTAAGAGTGGACACCCTTGTGGAAGAGCCACACTTGAGAATTCCGCTCTAGAAAACAGACAGAGATCCACGATTTCAATTATTAACTGGTTTCCTCTAGGCATTTTTTTAAGTTCAATAAAAAAAATCTTTTTTGACTTAAGAGTTAGAAGTTGAAAAAAATTTGAGAATTTGCTTCACTTGAGGTAAAATGTTACCCGTAAAATTGTGATACTTTTTCAACGCGATTACAAAATGTGAATGGTGAAACATCCAGCAATTCCTACAGTTTTTCAGTCAATTTAACATTTTCACAAAAGAGGCCAATGATGCTCAACATTTCAGCTTCTCCCTATATGCACTCGCCCGTATCACTATTTGCTAATTCCTGCATAAACTTTGCTGTCTCAACCAATGCCCTTTCTGGGCTTTTGAACAGCTACGTCTTGCACGGGAGTTTTTCAGGGAGCGAATCAACAAATATATCGACCATCAAATCCATGCGTGATCCACACAAATGATACATGTACTAAGGATGTCCAATATAAGCAGCACCAAACGTCACGGGCCGGAAGCCTGAGTCGGATCGGAACAAGACGGCGCCAATCGAGCTCTTTCGGAGGCACCGTGGCCACTCCCGTAAATCCCCAGGAGAGGGCAGGGGCAGAATCCCTGATTCCAGCGCTTCTGTCAACTAATGAGTTACCCACCGGACCTGACACTAAGTTGTAAAGGTCTAGAACACAACTGGGGTGAACTTCAACCCCTGCCATATAAGCATGTTGCAACTAAGTGACCTAATAAAAACGTTGTAAAAAAGTCACTAACATTTCTCCATCCCTTCATCGAATGTTTCCACATTTTTATATGTTATTTTTCTCAAAAATTCTGAGTACTCCTCGCTATGGAATTGAGTAATCTCTCGTAGCGTTGCTTTGTGAGCCTGATGATAGTGCCGTTTCAACATTGGATAATGTTACACTACATCGATATCCATTGGAAATTATTTCATTTTCCACCACTTTCATAATTTGTTTAATTGACTGACCTTTGTATTTAACAAGACGAAAAAAATGATACCATTTCCCACACGTATCGCAAGAAATCATATCTTAGTCTTTACTGCCGTTATTTTAATAATTATTTGAAACCTGCAATACAACTGAACCACAGTGTAAAGGTAAAGGTCGTACCCTTAAGGCACAAATTCCTGATCAAATGCATGGTGAAACCGTTTCTTGCAAGTGTTGCAAGAAATCATGTCCTCTACTTTATCTGTATGGTTTTCATCGTAGGAAGCAGACATGTCAAAACATTACTATAATTGCCCTTTTCAATGTCATATTCACTTCCTGAATCACATAGATTACTGTAATCGCCCTTTTCTATGTCATATTCACTCCAAGTTCGGCATGATAGTCACTCATGATTTTGTCAATTCCCACAGTATATGACGCAGCAAGCCATTGATTCTAAAATTTTCTTCTGATGCGTCCCATTTCTTCCGAAGTCCATTCTGATTTTAGAAGTTAGCTTTCAGAGTGTTCAATGGCTTCATATAGCGTCCTTGAAACAGTTATAAGAATTGCCAAAGGTTTTGATTTGGCATCAAATCCCTCTTTCTTGTCGTCAGGTAAGAGCCTGATTAGTACAAGTCAAACTAGTACATCCAGTAATTCCTACAGTTTTTCAGTCAATTTAACATTTTCACGAAAGAGGCCAATGATGCTCAAAATTTCAGCTTGGTGGCATTAGGGATGCCATCAGTTACCTCATCTTGATTCAGAATATCTACCATTCTGTCAATGTCGCAACCTGACTTCTCACTTGCATAATCCAACAATGTTATGGGCAGGTAGCAGATTAGAGCTTGGATGAGGAGGAGACACGGAACAGAGTTATAGTACTTCATTAAACTTTTCCTGGATTCTCCCTCCTTTAGAATATTGTAGTCAATGTGTAAAAAAAACTTACTGAGTTATTTGTTCTTCCTATATACAGCTGTTTCACTCTTAAAACACCTGGGCCCGTATTCATGACGAGGGCTTAAGAGTTACGATGTCTTTTACAGGTCCTCAATCTCTTCCTTACGGATTTATCGAGTGAGACTTGCCTGTGTTTTGCGCCAACGTCAGTCCATGTAAATAACGTGGAATCGCGTGGTCTTTCAAGATCGCAAGTTGTTATCGAAAGAGAGTTTGAAGTCTCTGCTGGCCTGCTTAACTGTGGAGTCCTTTGATGATGTATGCACATGTTCAATTTCATGTATTCCTTCATACCAATTGTTTTTTTCTCTTTTATAGATGGAAGGCTTGAATAATAATAATAATAATAATAATAAGTCAATTTGTAAAGCGCCAGTAGCACAGCTTCAGAGTCACAGGGGATTTCGTCCAAATGCCTTTGAAAAAGGATAGGTCTTTAAGAATTGTTTAAAACGAAGTCAGACATGGCGAAGATTTAATTGGTGGTGGAAATGAGTTCCAGATGGCTGGGGAGCAGTAGCTGAATGGTCTATTGGTGAGTTTTGAGTGGCTAACCGGTTGGAAAAGTGAGACAAAGTTAATGGCCCTTTGTTTTAGCGTGTGGTCCTTTACTAGCGGCACAGGTATCACATTTTTGACACCATTCCTCTACATCCATTTTACAGTATACCCAATAAAATCTTTGGCGGATCTTGTCCAACGTTTTATTCATCCCTAGATGTCCCCCTGATACTCCAGAGTGCATTTGTTGGAGCAAGAAAACAAATTTTTCTATTTTCAGATTAGTTTGGTTCTGGAGCACATCTTACTTAATATTTCTAAAATGGTTTTCTACCATGGAGTCTGAATGCGACAAACCAGTTAAGAGTTTAAATATGACCCTATCAAGGGCAAGTAAGGGCAGTATTTTTAAAAAAAGATTTCTAGAAACTTGGCGTTGTAATGTTCGCTTCCAATTCATCGTGTTTGTGCTCTCTCGGGAAACTGTTGTACCTAATAAAAAAGGGGTTACTTGGGTTTTCAGGAGAACCTAAATTCATTGCCTCATGAAGCGATCCAGAAAGAGTTTTTAAGTTGTCCTTGAAAAATTTGTTCCTATGAAATTCCCTTTCGGGATAATTTTCTGGAGGAATAGGAATAGGTTCGTCATACTTGGGCCCAGTATGGCATCATTGTAAATAATTTCAAACCTCAACGATATTCTTCTACTAACGCCACAACTGTTTCAACAAACCCAGTCGCGGAACTGATACTACCAGCTAAAAACTATTAAACTTACGGTTTAGTCCAGAAAGATCTGGCTTATGTGCTGTATTGAACTGTATTCGAAACAAAATGTCAATTTGATAAACAGCTGACTGTCAGCTGCTGACAGGACGACCCGGTGCTGAAAAACTTAGCGTCGGAAAAACAGTATAGGCGTGCATGCACAAAATATTAGAAAACAAAAGCTGGGCCGGCACTTGTTAAAAATTGTTGTCACCAATGAGAAAACTACACGCAACTGCGGGAATACACCTGTAAACAGCTCCAGGAAGTTATAGTCTATGGGCCAAAGTGACTTTTCGATCAAAAAGGTCTTTTTTGAGGTGAACAGACGAAATTTATATGGGTGATAGGCAATTTTAATAGGAACATTTTAAAACTTTCTAGACTTCTCAATATGGTAGCTTAACTGAAATATAAGCAAAAATAGAAAGACACAAATTAATTCCGGAGTGCACACCTAAAACACGCCTATTCGCGCTACACCAATCAGGGGTTACTTGGGTTTTCAGGAGAACCTAAATTCATTGCCGCATGAAGCGATCCAGAAAGACTTTTTAAGTTGTCCTTGAAAAATTTGTTCCTATGAAATTCCCTTTCGGGATAATTTTCTGGAGGAATTGGAATAGGTTCGTCATACTTGGGCCCAGTATGGCCCATTTTTACAGGCCTGCAAGTGTAACTTAATCACAATTTCGCACATTGATGATTTTATGTGGAAAGCCCGACAACTGAAACTTCCAAGTATGTTATCTCACTGCCAACCTCCATCATCGATGGCGCATGTTGTCGCCCCAAAAGATTTGTTCTCTGCAGCAGAAGGTCTCTAGTTCTAGCTAAAAAAATTAAAAGTGTTGTTAAAAATAAAATACTTTTATTTCAAATACACGAAATTTAGATATTTAGGATTTCCTCATAGATGCTATAGCAGTTAATAGTGAGGATAAATGTGTAATCGCTTTGCTTCTAAAGACCCGTTTAATCGACAGAATTTATGAAGGTTGAAGCAGAGTAGCTGAAATTTTCATCTATCTAGATTGGTTCAATGTTGGATGAATCGCTCAAAGGTTCCTTGCACTGGTTGCACTGTGTCGAGTTAAAAGCGTCACAGCTCCACTGACGTAGTAAATTATATTAGCATCACTTGAAAATGGACATTTTGAGTACCTCCGAAACATTTTCATTCATATTCATTCAGCCTTGAGACCAGCTTGCCATCCAAAACTTACAATCATTGAGAGATGCTTGCTATTGTTATACTTGACCTTAAAACAGGGAGCATGTCACGTGACCGTCAACTGATAGACACTACTTTCATTTAGAGTGCCAATTGAACAATATTTTGGCAATAATTCCTGTATAATTCAATATAGTGTATTCAAACTTAATTCCAAAGTTTTTAGCCTTAAAAAATTTACCTTCTTGATATTGTCATGTTCTAATATAATTTCAGAGATTTTATGATATTTGAAATAGTTGGCCATTGACAAGTCATAGAAGAATGCCATGTCTTCAATCATATTATGGCTGCTAAAAATAAATTAATTTATAATTATGGAGAGGGCAGGGGGCAGAATCCCTGATTCCAGCGCTTCTGTCAACTAACGAGTTAACCACAGGACCTGACACTAAGTCGTAAAGGTCTAGAACACTTCCGGGGTGAACTTCAACCTCTGCCACATAAGCATGTATCAACTAGCCCTCAAGGAACAGCCTGTCACCATGATTTCCATTGAGTGTACTATCACGGAGGAACCGGATTGCATTGAAGGAATATATAAAACTTTCTTGACACAGTTGTCGAGGTCTGTTCTGGAAATACCATATTCCCTTGCGTCTTTGACGCTTTTCTTGTGTACTGCTTCTCGAAAGTGAGTCATTTGCTTAAATCTCTTTCTGGATGTTTGTTATCATCTGTACCTTAACAGGCCTACTCTTATCATAAAAAAATAATTATAACATTATTATTACCAGAAATGTCGTTTATTACTAAAAATGTTTACAAAAGGTAAATTCAAATAATGAAAGTAATCTATATTTTTAATAAATACAAGTGCTGGTTTTCAATATATATGAGAATATCAGCGTGACACAATGTAATATCAGTCAAAGATCAGTCTTCTTCATCCACAGTTGTTTGGAGACAAAATTGAGAAATCTGAAATTAATCTTAGCATTTTTGATTAAGTTTGAAACGTTAGAGGGTCTCTGCTGAAGATTGATATCCAGTGTTTCAGGGCACGACCATTAATGGTTAATCATACCATGTTACTTGCATTATCAGTAACTTATACATTTTGTGGTCTTAAACTCTATTAAAATTTCTTTCATCGTATTATGAATATTGGTTGCTGTGTGTTTTTCATTTACTACTCTTGTTGAAAGAATATTTGAGCACACATGCCAACAACGGCAGTAAAAACGGACCTTAAGGAGGAAAATATGTAATTTACTTATATGATGAAATCAGGTGCGCCAACATTAACTGTACACCAAAGATATTTAGTTGTGACGTGATGAACAGACAAGTCGTTGTTCTGTAAACCATTTCGTCGAAAAACTCTGTATCTCTCCTCTTCCTAAAGTCGGGAAGTTTACCATAAGCACCCCAGATTTCTTCCATGGCGCTGAAAGTTTAGTCATTACAACAACCAATAATTAAACGCAAAAACTCGAATAAAAATCAACCATTAGCAAAAGTACAAAAGGTTATTTCCCTCACCAGCGGCAGTAAAAAAGGAGGAAATTATGTGTAATTTACTTAACTTATGATATGATGAAATAAAATCAGGTGCGCCAAAGATATTTAGTTGTTACTACAACTCATGCTTGCTCTCCTTTTCCTGGTCGCTTTCTCATTCGCTCTCCACACGATTCTGGTAACCATCATGACCTCTAAAACTCAGACTTTCTGCTCCTTGATGCTAAACAATTATTTAAATGTTTGTAATAAACATACCTATCCGTCGTAGAGTCTGCAGCTTTTGATGGCAAGCTCAACTTGGTCTGCTGTGAACTCCTCGGGGAACAAACAGTCCATATTGTTGCCTAAGGACAGGCGGATGATAGCTATGAATGCGCACATGATACAGAGAGAAGTCGTAGCCTGGTACGTCATTTTGTCGAAGAAATCTGTTTCCTTCCTATTTCTGAATTTTGGAAGATTTTTGTATTCAGCAAGAACCATTCCTATCACTTCCATGGCTCTGAGAAAGTTTAAGATAGGTATAAAAATTTCAAAATAATTCTTTGTTAATTTAACTAATATTTTTAAATAAAGGTACATGAATAAATAAAAAGAACAAAAGAGCAGCTACTTTGAGAACTTCAATGAATTGAGGAAGTACAGAGGCAGGCTTAAAATAACTATTTCAAAATGTTGAACCTCGTTGGTGTAAACAGCTTTTAAAAAAATGTTTTTTGCAATGTAATAAGCAATTTGATAAACTTTTGTTATTTTTATCAGGAATTTGCATGCAATCCTTTATATTATAATCTTGAGTATAAACAAAAAATGTTTGGTAAATGAGAAATCAGCCTCTTCTCATCTTTGAGAACCAAGTTGTTCATAACATTAAGGGCCGGATCTGCGCTTGCAAAATTGATATCCTAAGCTATTGCCACTTTCACGACGATTACTTTGCCGAAGCCATTGAACAGCTAGAGTCACTTAACTTATCAGCAAAGTTTTTAACAAACAAGCTGCCGCACTGCTCGTCAGGGTCGTAGACTTTTGATTTTGCTTCGAAAGGATTGTTGTTTTGGTCTAAGTAAGCATTGGCTATCAATCACTTTGGTTTGATGACATTCTGGAATAAAGGTCAATTTCTCAATGTTCGTATTGCTATATTATATATGGCGCTGAAAGTTTAGTCATTACTTTAGTAATACAACAACCAATAATTAAATGCAAAAACTCGAATAAAAATCAACCATTAGCAAAAGTACAAAAGGAATCTTATTTCACTCACCAGCGGCAGTAAAAAAGGAGGAAATTATGTGTAATTTAACTAATTTACTTAACTTATGATATGATGAAATAAAATCAGGTGCGCCAAAGATATTTATCCATGACTAGCAGGGTACCCAGTCTTGCCCGGGGTTTTTCAATCGTTTGTTTTTCTCTCGCTCCCGTTTACTTTCCCACTTACGCTCCCGGTCGTCTTCCCGCTCTAAATCGCTTTCTCGCTCATGCTTGCTCTCCTCTTCCTGGTCGCTTTCTCATTCGCTCTCCACACGATTCTGGTAACCATCATGACCTCTAAAACTCAGACTTTCTGCTCCTTGATGCTAAACAATTAATTAAATGTTTGTAATAAACATACCTATCCGTCGTAGAGTCTGCAGCTTTTGATGGCAAACTCACTCAACTTGGTCTGCTATGAACTCCTCGGGGAACAAACAGTCCATATTGTTGCCTAAGGACAGGCGGATGGTAGCTACGAATGCACACAGGATACAGAGACAAGTCGTAGCCTTGTACGTCATTTTGTCGAAGAAATCTGTCTCCTTCCTTTTCCTGAATTTCGGAAGATTTCCATAAGCACCCAAAACCTCTCCTATCACTTCCATGGCTCTGAGAAAGTTTAAGATAGGTATAAAAATCTGTAAATGAACTAGCAACTAGCACTCGTATTTGTGTGATCGTTGTGATTTTACGATATTCTGTTGTTATAGGTAGGCATCAAAACTACTTTCTGATAATTCTATGATTAAAGTTATAAATAGAACTGCTTTATTGGGGTTATTTAAAATAGTCTTCAGCTTTTGATGGCAAACTCAACTTGGTCTGCTGTGAACTCCTCGGGGAACAAACAGTCCATATTGTTGCCTAAGGACAGGCGGATGGTAGCTATGAATGCACACAGGATACAGAGACAAGTCGTAGCCTTGTACGTCATTCTCGAAAATGTGTTATTATCATTTATTCAGTTTTCAATTTTTTTTTTCTTTGGGGGCTGCTGCATCTCGTCCTGCATCTCCGGTTCTTCCTGGGGTTGAGTGAGTGAGTGAGTGAGTGAGCTCTTTGAACTTCAGATCTAACGCTTTGACGGCGTTCGAAAGTGTGTTATTTGCTTGGGTCAAGATGTTCATCTCTTTCTGGAGGTTTGTTATCATCTGTACCTGATCAGTGCCACGAATAACATTCAAATCATAGTCATCATTTATAACATCAAATATTATGACTACCACTATCACCATAATTATTATAACAAAACCTTAATGGGCCTACTCTTATCATCCTGAATTTTCTCTGAATATGATTGCGAGAATAATCCAGGTAGATTGGCAGCAGCTTGGCAGTGAACAATAAAAAAAATATCTTTACTATTGATATCATTCCTTGATTGTTCCGAAAAACCAAGGCATTTCAGATGATACCACAGTTCACAGGAAGAGCAAGAAACCCAGCCAAAATCTTCATCTGCAAGATAAATATATGCCAACTAATCTGAGTTTATTCTTTCAGGAGCCATATAAGCACAGCAACCGGCATTTCTGGTTTTTGCAGCGGAATCAATTAATGGGCCACTAACGCCAAAATCACCGAGTTTTATTTCACCTTTCTCGCTCAGTAGAATATTTGCTGGTTTAACATCTAAAAAAAATAGAGATTTAAATAAAAACATTTATTAACAAATCAAAAATGTTTAATGTCGTCTGACCTCTATGTATGATTCTGTGGTTTTCTTTCAGATAATCCAGAGCATTCACAGTCTGTAACAATATACATATATTATTTTGTTTTATAAAAAAAAAGTTAGTCAAATTAAAAATAGTGAGCTCTTTAAACTTCAGATCTAACGCTTTGACAGCGTTAGAAAATGATTGAGTGAATAATCCAGGTATATTGGCAGCAGCTTGGCAGACACAGCATTGGAAAAAAATGTCTTTACTTTTAATATCTTTTCTGGATCCTTCCGAAAATCTGAGACATCAATAACAAATTGATCTTTACAAATGCCTTCTGGAATTATGGAAATAACACTAGGTGAAATATGTTAATTTGGAAAATTAGGCAACAATAATCTTGGCTTCTCAAACTCAAAAAATCTTTATTACGTCATTACGCCATTATTTCTTGAATTTAAATTAATTCAACTCATTTGAGGAAAACCCCTAAAAACCCGTGCAACTAAATATACCACGTAAAATAAAAAACCCATCTAACCATGAAATGGCCTGTTTCGGGGAAGAAATTTTCTGCGTACTGGTGAAAAGAGGCCGACATGACACGGTTGGTTTGGTAGAAAGCTTGCTCTACACCATCGCCGTGGTGTACGTCGATGTCCAAATACAGAACCCTTTTATGTGTCCTGTGCAATTTACAAATTGAATTATAAAAGCTTAATAATTTCACAAAAACCATAACAGTCATACTTGAGGAGTTCTTGTATGCCAAGCACACAGTCGTTGAAGAAGTAAAAGCCGGATGCCTCGGACTTCTTGGCGTGGTGGAGTCCGCCACTCCAATTAATCACAACATCGGCTTTCTGTTGATTCAACAACCGTGCACCGCCTGCATTGTAATATAACACGTGTAATATAACATCACGATTTAGCACTGTGTAATACACATTTACGTGTAATATAACATCACGATTTAGCACTGTGTAATACACATTTACGTGTAATATAACATCATGATTTAGTTTGGCAGACACAGCATTGGAAAAAAATGTCTTTACTTTTAATATCTTTTCTGGATCCTTCCGAAAATCTGAGACATTTTAGATGAAGTATCAAGAAGATAGCTTCCAGGTCAAATCTCCCTGGTCGTGTATTTTGCCACAATTGTTTCAAGCAGTTTTCTGTGTTTCATGCGTCATGGCCGATTTAATGGTATCAGGAATAACAACTTGTTAAAATGAGTCTTTGTGTAATGAATGAGCATTTAACTCATTGTCACTTTCTTTCACTGCGGTACCAATACCAGCCAGCCTCAACCGGCTAATTTATCTTGACTCTAGAATGCCACACTCATTATAATTATAATCAAAATCATAATTATAAGCTAGCTGTTCAAATTTTTGAGGTATATGTCATCTAAATTTTCTCTGTTTACCGGCCTGTCTAAGCCTGTCTGGGATCAACGTTTGATCCTTTGAACTTTCCCTCCTCCTTTCTCCAGGCGTGTCACTGTGAACTGTAGCATGCGAAACCGGATCCTTTCGATCTTCCACCTATGACCATGCCCTAATTTCTGAACAGGTCTCTCCGCGTGTCGCCTGTGACTTTTTGTAATAAAAATACGTAAATTTATAATACTATTCCTTGCTGTAAAATAAATTATGTTATAATCTTGAGTATAAACAAAAAATGTTTGGTAAATGAGAAATCAGCCTCTTCTCATCTTTGAGAACCAAGTTGTTCATAACATTAAGGGCCGAAGCTGCGCTTGCAAAATTGATATCCTGAGCTATTGCCACTTTCACGACGATTACTTTGCCGAAGCCATTGAACAGCTAGAGTCATTTAACTTATCAGCAAAGTTTTTAACAAACAAGCTGCCGCACTGCTTGTCAGGGTCGTAGACTTTTGATTTTGCTTCGAAACGATTATTGTTTTGGTCTAAGCATTGGCTATCAATCACTTTGGTTTGATGACATCTGGAATGAAGGCCGATTTGATTGGATTCGTTGTTGTTTTGGAGTCGTTGAAGTTAATTGCAGCCGAAAAAATTAAAACAAACTAAGGATATCCTTTTTGGCACCACATGAGTATCTTATCGTTGGTCTCTTATAAAGAATTGAGGCAGTTTAATGTGGGCCTCACCATCCCATTTACCAGGAATTATCATATCTTTCATTTTCTTGTGGTAAAAAGTGCTAAGTGTATGAGAATGAACCACAGAAGAATAGAAATCCTCTTCATGCTTCAGCTTATGAAAATAATTAATATAGAATATATATTTTATCTTTATAGAATGTTAGGGCAGAAAATACGGCTGTATGCCCACCATAAAAATCACAATCTTTTTTCTAAATTATTGATGATCATTGATACCAAAATGTACTTGATTAGCTGCAAATATATATTGTATCGGAGCATCACCATTGCACCAATAAATAGAATTAACGTTTTTGGCTATCCTCTGGTTGGTTTTCTTGATGTCTTTTGGAATCAATTTCTCAATGTTCGTATTGCTGATGACTTTAATAGTGTCAGAGATTCGGTCAGTAGCACGAAGATTCACCATTTATTGACCTTGTTCACGATGTTGCTGCTTTATCTACCTTTCCAAGCAAAATATCAATATGTTCTTTTTTCAGTTCACCAATTCTCAAGTCATTTAGGAGGTCTATATCCTCAGGTATCACCCAGAAATCACACAACATGTCCTTCTTGAATTCGTTCTTAATTACGCCATCGCACGAAAGTTCAAGAAATTGGTCTCTTGCCCGTGCATTTATAAAGTCGACTGTTTTAAGGGAGACAGGCATAGCTTTGCAAGCCAATGCTTCATGGTGGATACTGCAATATGTGAACTTAGCTCCCGGTGCAACTTGTTTGGTTTGAGTAGCTACTCCACCACGTTTTCCCGTCATAGCAGTCGCCCCATCAGAGCATTTCCCAATTTAGTCCATTGGCTACAACAAATTCATTAACTTTTTAAAATATTTTGTTAGCAGTTGTCCGGCCAGACAAAGACTCACAGAACAGAAATTTTTCCTCTACAGACTGTTCATATTCATATCTGTTATAACGTCGGTTATATTATAATAACAATACAAACAATGAACTCACAGACGTTTATTATCGAGATACGAGACACGATATATAGTTAAATAGACAATTATTTAATTAGTATGTCACAACAATATCTGACATACATCATCAATTGAGCAAAGTCCGAGCAAATTTCAAGTTATACAATTTATAAATAATTTATATTTATTTTTTCGCCTACTACTTAGCGACATCTGGCGTACCACCGGTTGAAAACCGCTGGTCTAGGTGATACCACAAGTCACAACTGAAACAGTTCACCCAACTTTGCCTTGCAAATAGATCAAGATAAATATATCAAATTAATTATGCCAATCCAATACTGAACAGCCTAAACACAAAATGGTGATTATTTACTAGTAGGACTGCAAACTTTAGCGGAGCAGGCCCCATCATGTCCTAGGTGTCCGCGGACAGACAAAATCTCAAACAAATAAAAAAAAAACAACTAAGTGACCTAATAAAAACATTGTAAAAAAAAGTCACTAACATTTCCTTAACCCCTCCTCAAAGCTTTTTGAATTTTGAGGAGTTACTTCCTTCAAAAATTCTGCATAATCAGCAGAATGATATCGACAGATATCACCTACTGTTGCTTTCTGAGCCTCCTGTCATAAATTATAATGAATAAAATTACAATTATAGAAGTACAATGAGGATTTTGTACTTTTGTGTTTTTCAATTAATTCTCAAACAACCCCTCCTCAAAGCTTTTTGAATTTTGAGGAGTTACTTCCTTCAAAAATTCTGCATAATCAGCAGAATGATATCGACAGATATCACCTACTGTTGCTTTCTGAGCCTCCTGTCATAAATTATAATGAATAAAATTACAATTATAAAAGTACAATGAGGATTTTGTACTTTTGTGTTTTTCAATTAATTGGAAATACTTTCGGCCAAACTGTCAGCCTCAGCCATCAGAGAACCACGACGGCCGCCGGAAACTCACAAAACGAATAGGCCCTAGTGTTTAAATAGAAGACGAAGAAGGTTTTTGTCGCTAGAACTCGATCTCATAATAGAGTGATTTGAGAAACGATCGTTGTTGAGAATAGTTGATTTGTAGGTTCGGAAGAGTTCGAGGGAGACTTTATGATCAGTTCCCACCAGGACGAAGTCAGGCAAGGTTCTTTCGGTGGCCATCGCTAGAGTTGTCGACTTGTATTTGTCATATTCTGCCCGTATAGATCGATATATACGCTTGACTTTGCATCTATTATAGCCTCTAAAAACGACTATAAAATGAATAAAAATGAAACTTGTAAAATCGAAATGGGCTAATGATGAAGAAAGACGGGCGAAACGAACGAATTGCGACTTGATAATACCCGAAAAGACGTATGAAGAGTGGTGCGAAGAGGGGTGGCGGTACTGGAAAAAATTTGTAGGTTTGAAAAACGGTCGGAAGGTAAGACGATCTTCACTACGAAATACCGTGAGGTCCAGAAAGTCGACGTGGTGATCATTAACTGTGAACTCGACCTCGAGGATTTTGTATGAATGGTTTCATAAAAACAATAAAGAATAAAAACGCAGCACAAGTTCAATGGAGATAGATTATTGACAAAACGAGAACAAAAAGTAAGAACCAACTAGCATTAACTGTTAATGATTAACAACTGGGAATGTCAAAAACCAGAGAGTTTAAAACTTAACCTTTTTACAAACTTTTATTTAGATTACAATCTCTGTTTGTGTGTGTCTTTCTCTCTATGCAGATCTTGCAAGTAAATTTTAACCAGCCATATAACTGTCATTAGTTTGCTGATGTGTCCACAAATCTGTTGTGACTTCAAATGTCTTGATTGTTGCTAACCGCTGGGCAAGTTCTAGCATTGCTAGCCTCACAACACTTTCTAGACGGCGAGAAATTGTTGTTCGGTCAGGCAAAATACTATCTACATTTTCCACCTGACCATATTTGTCTCCTATGTTTATAAGTTTTTTGGCCAAATGTCTAAACCCCTCACCTTCGAATATTGAAAAAGGTCTGTTAAGTTTTAATATAATTTTTTAATGAAAATTAGTTGGATGTGGATTAAACTTCTTCGCGCACACATCCACAATAGAGTCGGCCAACTCAGTTGTTACTGCTGGTGGCATTGTCGTTGACGTCACTCTGACTGAAAGCCCCTTAAATGACACAAATGTGGACTGGCCTTCAATTCAGAGTCACCACCCCAAACTGCTATTTAATATTATAATTATTTTATATCAATCAATTCTATAAACAAAATCCCATGTTTTCAGCTGATAGATTTTTGACGCTTTCGGCTATTGTTATGATTTCAAGTGACGTGGCTGAGCAATACATGACTTACACCAATTTTGAAAGTCTTCTTGATTGACCCATCACTAGTCTTTTGATTTGGCACATTACGTTTTAAATGGTCCATTACCACCCGCATCAAGTAGTTGCATATTATGAACACAATGAGGCGGGAAGTATAACATTACAATCGAGTTGGGCTTTGCTTTTTCAACCGCCGTAGTTGAGTTCGTGTTTGATGAATATAATATAAACATTGGTGGTATGGTTTTCCCTGCTGTGCTTGCTATTAATTCGACTGTAATTAAGGGTCCTCACTCTGCAGGTAGAGCAGCCTAATTACCACATTTAATAATAGCAGAGATGGAAAACATTCTTTATTTAACATGACCTCTAAAACTCAGACTTTCTGCTCCAAGTACTTTTACTTTGATATTAAAAAAACTACATTGAAATGAAATGAAATGAGTTTATTTGTATAGCGCCAGATAAAGTCAGAGGCGCTTACAACAACCACAAAAAATGTAAAACAACAACAATCAACAAACTTGTCCATCAGCTTGGTGCCATCAGCTACCTCAGCAAGATTGAGATTCATATTAGTGGTATGTGGGAGGATGCCATCGGCTACCTCAGCAAGATTGAGAATATCAACCATTCTGTCAATGTCGCAACCTGACTTCTCACTTGCATAATCCAACAATATTATGGGCAGGTAGCAGATTAAAGCTTGGATGAGGAGGAGACACGGAACAGACTTATAGATCTTCATTAAACTTTTTCTAGATTCTTCCTCCTTTAGAATATTGTAGTCAACGTATTAACAAAAACTTACTGAGTAATTTGTTCTTCTTATATACAGCTATTTAAAAACACCTGGGCCCGTATTCACGACGAGGGCTTAAGAGTTATGCTGTCTCTTACAACGACGCAACTCACTGGGGGGGGGCGAAAAAAGCTAATTTGTGACAATCGACTAAAATAAACACTGATTTCCTGAGTTTCAATGTATTTAATTTATATTTGAAACTGAAACTCAGCTTAGGTCGGCATACTCCCTGTTGTTTGGGGTGAATTCTGCAGGGTACCAGCACGGGATATTGTCACCGACGAACAGGTTGCTTGTGATAATGAAAGCTGACGTGATGAACAGACAATTGGTTGTTCTGTCAACTAATTCGTCAAAAAACTCAGTATCTCTCCTTTTTCTGAATTCCGGAAGATTTCCATAAACACCAAAACAAAATCCCATGTTTTCAGCTGATAGATTTTTGTCGCTTTCGGTTATTGTTATGATTTTAAGTGACGTGGCTGAGCAATACATGACTTACACCAATTTTGAAAGTCTTCTTGATTGACCCATCACTAGTCTTTTGATTTTAATCGGACACAAACTAAGTGATACCATCTGTTACAATGGTAGCACTGATTTTATATTATAATTCTATAAGTGGTTGTTCTGTAAACTAACGGCGCCAATCGAGCTCCTCCGGAGGCAACGTGGCCTTTCCCGTAAATCCCCAGGAGAGGGCAGGGGGCAGAATCCCTGATTCCAGCGCTTCTGAGAACCGACAAACTGAGTTTGCCAGCAATAAGCTTGAGATAGTGCCGTTTCAACATTGGATAATGTTACACTACATTGATATCCATTGGAAATTATTTCATTTTCCACCACTTTCATAATTTGTTTAATTGACTGACCTTTGTATTTAAAAAGATGCAGTCTATCATTTTCAACTATTTTCAAAATAGTGTTTGCAGTATGTGTATTATAATTAATTCTGACATTTCTCAGTGCCTCAACGTAATCTAAAGCAGTTTTTGGTCTCTCCAAGAAAATTAATCTTCGTTCTCTAAATTTTTTTGAGAAATAATAATACTACTGTCTACTAGTTCTAAACATTTCTTCGCAATTTCTGATGGTAGTCCCGTTTCAACAGTGATGTTTTCAAGCAAAGCAGTTTCATGTTCAGAAAAGGCATTCGTTACCAATGCTGCTGGCAATGGAGCTTCTGCTACATATGCTTTTTTTTCAAATACGACAAAGTAACTTCACAGTTACCGAAATTATATTGCCATGAAAGTTTTTTCCACTTGACTCGTTATTGCAATATTTTTCAAATGTAGAAATGCATTTCTTTAATTAGAAAGGCAAGTAGCAGCTGTAACATAACTTCATTGACTCTTGCCAAACAAGAGCTTGGATTATCATAATGTTGGATTTTACTTGCAAAGCTTGATTGTTTTCCTGACAAAATTCTAAAAACTTGCTTGTTCTTTCTTGGCTCAGTTTTATATCATTAATAAGCATGACCATTTTGTTTATGTATTTTGCACTGGTTTATACTTGAACTTTTTGAACCATTGATTCTTCACATTCTATTGACCACGACAAGGAAAGGAATTCCAAGATTTTGAATGAAATTTTGCAAAAACGTCTTTTTCATTAATAATTTAAAAACTAAAATTGCTTTTGCTATATTATTTTGAATAGTTTCTTCATTCATTTTGGATTTTCCTTTTTTTAGTATATGATCACAATATCTCGATAACATAAGACCTATTGAGAAAACACCTTTTGATTGTTTAGCAACTTCTGATTTTAACTGCTGCAGGGCCTTATTAACTCCTTGATCCAATGATTCCAGAAATATTTTGTGATTGCAGTTGTCGATAATAAATTGACAAAACGTGGTGTATTTTTCTGCTGTCGTATCAACAAGTGATACGAGCGTTAAAATTTTTCTAATTTCTTCAAAAAACTGAGAAAATCGTTTCGGCAAAATTTCTTATCTCATTCCCTATATTTTGTCTCAAATCAAGATCATTTTTAACATGCTGCAACAACTTGTATACTGATCGATCATTTTCAATGTTTGTTTTTTTCTAAAATATCAACAAATCCATTTTTGATATATTCAACTGGTTGACTTATTAATTCTTTTTTTACGACTTGCAAAATTTCTTTCGAGAATTCTTTTTTTACGACTTGCAAAATTTCTTTCGAGGTACTTTCGTCATCTGAAAGTGATTTTATAGGTTCAAGTTTTTCTAGAATACATTCGTAGAAACAATCTTTGAAAAAAAACTACAGTGTTTATCTTCGTTAGTACCAGGACTACTTACAAGTTTGAAAACACAATTCACTTGGTTCTCCATTGCGACATTATTGTTATATTAACAATAATCATAAAGCTTTTACTGCTTGTAGTCATTCCTTTAATTGTAATTCCAATTACTAAATAAGTAGTTGTTAAATTCAATTACTAATGAATAATGTTTATAGTCAGATGCACCAGGTGTTTTAAGACTGAAATAACTGTATGTAGGAAGCACTTAAATTACTTCCTGTTGTGGATCATAATTTGATCTTTTTAACTGTTCCCTCCTCCTTCTCCTTCAAAATTCATTTATATAGTCTTCATCTGAAAGTGATTTTATAGGTTCAAGTTTTTCTAGAATACATTCGTAGAAACAATCTTTGAAAAAAACTACAGTGTTTATCTTCGTCGGTACCAGGACTACTTACAAGTTTGAAAACACAATTCACTTGGTTCTCCATTGCAACATTATTGTTATACATTCGTAGAAACAATCTTTGAAAAAAACTACAGTGTTTATCTTCGTCGGTACCAGGACTACTTACAAGTTTGAAAACACAATTCACTTGGTTCTCCATTGCGACATTATTGTTATACATTCGTAGAAACAATCTTTGAAAAAAACTACAGTGTTTATCTTCGTCGGTACCAGGACTACTTACAAGTTTGAAAACACAATTCACTTGGTTCTCCATTGCGACATTATTGTTATACATTCGTAGAAACAATCTTTGAAAAAAACTACAGTGTTTATCTTCGTCGGTATCAGGACTACTTACAAGTTTGAAAACACAATTCACTTGGTTCTCCATTGCGACATTATTGTTATACATTCGTAGAAACAATCTTTGAAAAAAACTACAGTGTTTATCTTCGTCGGTATCAGGACTACTTACAAGTTTGAAAACACAATTCACTTGGTTCTCCATTGCGACATTATTGTTATACATTCGTAGAAACAATCTTTGAAAAAAACTACAGTGTTTATCTTCGTCGGTACCAGGACTACTTACAAGTTTGAAAACACAATTCACTTGGTTCTCCATTGCGACATTATTGTTATACATTCGTAGAAACAATCTTTGAAAAAAACTACAGTGTTTATCTTCGTCGGTATCAGGACTACTTACAAGTTTGAAAACACAATTCACTTGGTTCTCCATTGCGACATTATTGTTATATTAACAATAATCATAAAGCTTTTACTGCTTGTAGTCATTCCTTTAATTGTAATTCCAATTACTAAATAAGTAGTTGTTAAATTCAATTACTAATGAATAATGTTTATAGTCAGATGCACCAGGTGTTTTAAGACTGAAATAACTGTATGTAGGAAGCACTTAAATTACTTCCTGTTGTGGATCATAATTTGATCTTTTTAACTGTTCCCTCCTCCTTCTCCTTCAAAATTCATTTATATAGTCTTCATCTGAAAGTGATTTTATAGGTTCAAGTTTTTCTAGAATACATTCGTAGAAACAATCTTTGAAAAAAACTACAGTGTTTATCTTCGTCGGTACCAGGACTACTTACAAGTTTGAAAACACAATTCACTTGGTTCTCCATTGCGACATTATTGTTATACATTCGTAGAAACAATCTTTGAAAAAAACTACAGTGTTTATCTTCGTCGGTATCAGGACTACTTACAAGTTTGAAAACACAATTCACTTGGTTCTCCATTGCGACATTATTGTTATACATTCGTAGAAACAATCTTTGAAAAAAACTACAGTGTTTATCTTTGTCGGTACCAGGACTACTTACAAGTTTGAAAACACAATTCACTTGGTTCTCCATTGCGACATTATTGTTATACATTCGTAGAAACAATCTTTGAAAAAAACTACAGTGTTTATCTTCGTCGGTATCAGGACTACTTACAAGTTTGAAAACACAATTCACTTGGTTCTCCATTGCGACATTATTGTTATATTAACAATAATCATAAAGCTTTTACTGCTTGTAGTCATTCCTTTAATTGTAATTCCAATTACTAAATAAGTAGTTGTTAAATTCAATTACTAATGAATAATGTTCATAGTCAGATGCACCAGGTGTTTTAAGACTGAAATAACTGTATGTAGGAAGCACTTAAATTACTTCCTGTTGTGGATCATAATTTGATCTTTTTAACTGTTCCCTCCTCCTCCTTCAAAATTCATTTATATAGTCTTCATCTGAAAGTGATTTTATAGGTTCAAGTTTTTCTAGAATACATTCGTAGAAACAATCTTTGAAAAAAACTACAGTGTTTATCTTCGTCGGTACCAGGACTACTTACAAGTTTGAAAACACAATTCACTTGGTTCTCCATTGCAACATTATTGTTATACATTCGTAGAAACAATCTTTGAAAAAAACTACAGTGTTTATCTTCGTCGGTACCAGGACTACTTACAAGTTTGAAAACACAATTCACTTGGTTCTCCATTGCGACATTATTGTTATACATTCGTAGAAACAATCTTTGAAAAAAACTACAGTGTTTATCTTCGTCGGTACCAGGACTACTTACAAGTTTGAAAACACAATTCACTTGGTTCTCCATTGCGACATTATTGTTATACATTCGTAGAAACAATCTTTGAAAAAAACTACAGTGTTTATCTTCGTCGGTATCAGGACTACTTACAAGTTTGAAAACACAATTCACTTGGTTCTCCATTGCGACATTATTGTTATACATTCGTAGAAACAATCTTTGAAAAAAACTACAGTGTTTATCTTCGTCGGTATCAGGACTACTTACAAGTTTGAAAACACAATTCACTTGGTTCTCCATTGCGACATTATTGTTATACATTCGTAGAAACAATCTTTGAAAAAAACTACAGTGTTTATCTTCGTCGGTACCAGGACTACTTACAAGTTTGAAAACACAATTCACTTGGTTCTCCATTGCGACATTATTGTTATACATTCGTAGAAACAATCTTTGAAAAAAACTACAGTGTTTATCTTCGTCGGTATCAGGACTACTTACAAGTTTGAAAACACAATTCACTTGGTTCTCCATTGCGACATTATTGTTATACATTCGTAGAAACAATCTTTGAAAAAAACTACAGTGTTTATCTTCGTCGGTATCAGGACTACTTACAAGTTTGAAAACACAATTCACTTGGTTCTCCATTGCGACATTATTGTTATACATTCGTAGAAACAATCTTTGAAAAAAACTACAGTGTTTATCTTCGTCGGTACCAGGACTACTTACAAGTTTGAAAACACAATTCACTTGGTTCTCCCTTGCGACATTATTGTTATATTAACAATAATCATAAAGCTTTTACTGCTTGTAGTCATTCCTTTAACCTCTTCAGTTCCACCCAAATTCCAGAAAAAAAATTAAATTTTTTTCACTTGTTTCTCAGTCATAGGGATCTAAATAGACTACCAAAAAACTTTCAGCTCATTTGCATAATATTTTTGGCATAATTAATGATGTCCATTTTGATGGACAGTGGGGCGTAATTGCACTAATGCTAATATTTTTGCAGCTAAAATTTTTTTGATTAAAACACACATTCTGCTGTCAACAAAGCCAAAACGTTTGCTGTAATGATGAAAAACTCTAAAATAATATTTTAAACATTTCCATTCTAAATATTTAAACAGTTACAAAATAATTAAATTAATACTTTAAGAGTTACAAAATACTTAATAAAAAATACTTAAAAAGTTACAAAATATTTAAATAAAAGTACTTTAAATGTTACAAAATTAATAAGTGTATTATTTTGAATGAAATGCAGCAAAACAATTGCGATCTGCAACAATGCAGAGATGCACATTGCAAGACATGCACCTAAACCTAGTTTTGCCCGAGCATCCAGTATTTTTGCATCGCGAAGAGTTCTTGCAATTGTCCATTTCTGGCATATGCTTTGCAGACGACAAGCGACGGTGCACTGATGGAACCTGCTCACATATTCTCTTGGTAGGAGGTTGCTCATCCTCTGTGTCGGTTTCAGTACTTCCTTCCTTTGACGCGGCAAGGAAGGCTTCCGCAATATCCATTCGGAACCTTAAAAAGCTAAGGATATCCTTGCGTGCAGTACCAAGCTCAATGTTGTCATCCCGATATCTAATCCAAGCATTTGTTAAAGAAAGATCAATAAAATGCATAAGGGTTCGAATTGTCCATTTCTTGGTCTTGGCCTTCATCCGGTAATGACTGAGCATGCGATCGCAAAGATCTACACCTCCCATCTTTGCATTGTATTCACGTATTATAACCGGCCGTGACACATCAACATACTTTTTTCCTTTCTTGTCCCAACGACAGCAAAGATCTTCAGGAACAACACCATAACAGGCTGAAACTAACATTATCGGTTTGTTGTCGAACCACTTCACAAATGCAATTTTTTCATCTTGCCTAACAATCATATCATGCGCTCCACGACCCATTCTAGCAAGACTCTTATCATCGGACATCTTACGAATCTCTTTAGGAACTCTATTTCCCATTATTGTCCCAGTTATGTAAATGTCCTTAGATAGCATATATTCTATCAAAGGGAAGCTGGTGAAGTACCGATCACAAAAAATATGTGTCCCGGCTGTCAACCCTTCTGCTAAATGTGCAATCACTGCTCCACCAACTCCAACTTTAAACTGATCTGGGACATGGTTGTATGTTCCTGCCCCCTGGTCTACAATAAAATCCAAAACTAAACCATTTGGACTGGCAAGGACATAATTTTTCAGTCCTATTGGATTTGGTTTGTTGGCAACGTACCGACGAAGAGGACAGGCTCCTGTAAATGGAATCATTTGCTCATCAATACTGAGGTCACGACATCTTGGCAGTAGAAGACAGCCCTTTCGCACACGATCCATGATGGGTCTAACTTTCCACAGACGATCTAATTTTTTATCATCATCTGTCACATCAGAATCAACAACAACCTTCAGGCTGCTTCGGATCTGAAAATACCGGTTTCGTGAGATGACATCAGCAATAGCCGGCAGTCTCAGTGTTTTTTGCCAAAACATATGCAGTTGGGGATACGATATACTAGACATAAGTATGCTGGCCCCGATAAAGTGCTGAAGTTCTATTGCTGTAGTGTACAAGCTTTTACCGGTGCGACTGGTTGAGGTGATATTTGTGCAAAACGCCATGTACTCAAAGAACTCTTCGTCCAGATATTGTTTCATGTAATCCATTGTATTCCACCTTGTCCTCTCATCTACACTATCAGGAATATTTTTAAAATCAATAACGTTTGGAGAAAATTCCTCAACATGTTTCCACAACAAGCGCCTATTTGCAATGTTAGAAAGTGGCTCATCATCACTGTCATTATCGTTATCAGAATCTTTATCATCATCAGGCACCTCTTCATTCTGTGTTTTATTTTCAAGATCTTCTCCCTCTGATAAATCTGACAGATCTGAATCATCTCTATTTATAGCTTCCAACACATCTTTTAGTGAAACTGTAATAAAAACAAATACAGGCATTTTACCCCAAAAACTCAATTTAGGAGAAGTGTCAATGAACCAAAAATAGACCCACTGTCCATCGTAATGGACAATACATTTGTTTGACTTTAAAACTTGTGCAATTCATGTTAATTAATTATATTTTGCGTTAAAGTATTCCCAAGATCATAATAATAAATAATATAAATGATTTTAGCCTAAAACACAAGATTTTTAGGGAGAAATAGCAATATTTACTTCGTTGCTTCGAATAAAAATTTTTCCCTGAGTTCGTTGCCATTTTTGTAAACAAAAACAATCAAAATGATTTATTTTTTAATCACCAGATGGTGCAACTGATATGTCTATTGTAATTTACAACGGTTTTGAAGTGTTAGCATGTTGCATTAATAAGAAGCGAATTTTTTTCGGTTGTCCATTGTAATGGACGCGGGATCTGAAGAGGTTAATTGTAATTCCAATTACTAAATAAGTAGTTGTTAAATTCAATTACTAATGAATAATGTTTATAGTCAGATGCACCAGGTGTTTTAAGACTGAAATAACTGTATGTAGGAAGCACTTAAATTACTTCCTGTTGTGGATCATAATTTGATCTTTTTAACTGTTCCCTCCTCCTTCTCCTTCAAAATTCATTTATATAGTCTTCATCTGAAAGTGATTTTATAGGTTCAAGTTTTTCTAGAATACATTCGTAGAAACAATCTTTGAAAAAAACTACAGTGTTTATCTTCGTCGGTACCAGGACTACTTACAAGTTTGAAAACACAATTCACTTGGTTCTCCATTGCGACATTATTGTTATACATTCGTAGAAACAATCTTTGAAAAAAACTACAGTGTTTATCTTCGTCGGTATCAGGACTACTTACAAGTTTGAAAACACAATTCACTTGGTTCTCCATTGCGACATTATTGTTATACATTCGTAGAAACAATCTTTGAAAAAAACTACAGTGTTTATCTTTGTCGGTACCAGGACTACTTACAAGTTTGAAAACACAATTCACTTGGTTCTCCATTGCGACATTATTGTTATACATTCGTAGAAACAATCTTTGAAAAAAACTACAGTGTTTATCTTCGTCGGTATCAGGACTACTTACAAGTTTGAAAACACAATTCACTTGGTTCTCCATTGCGACATTATTGTTATATTAACAATAATCATAAAGCTTTTACTGCTTGTAGTCATTCCTTTAATTGTAATTCCAATTACTAAATAAGTAGTTGTTAAATTCAATTACTAATGAATAATGTTCATAGTCAGATGCACCAGGTGTTTTAAGACTGAAATAACTGTATGTAGGAAGCACTTAAATTACTTCCTGTTGTGGATCATAATTTGATCTTTTTAACTGTTCCCTCCTCCTCCTTCAAAATTCATTTATATAGTCTTCATCTGAAAGTGATTTTATAGGTTCAAGTTTTTCTAGAATACATTCGTAGAAACAATCTTTGAAAAAAACTACAGTGTTTATCTTCGTCGGTACCAGGACTACTTACAAGTTTGAAAACACAATTCACTTGGTTCTCCATTGCGACATTATTGTTATACATTCGTAGAAACAATCTTTGAAAAAAACTACAGTGTTTATCTTCGTCGGTATCAGGACTACTTACAAGTTTGAAAACACAATTCACTTGGTTCTCCATTACGACATTATTGTTATACATTCGTAGAAACAATCTTTGAAAAAAACTACAGTGTTTATCTTCGTCGGTACCAGGACTACTTACAAGTTTGAAAACACAATTCACTTGGTTCTCCATTGCGACATTATTGTTATACATTCGTAGAAACAATCTTTGAAAAAAACTACAGTGTTTATCTTCGTCGGTACCAGGACTACTTACAAGTTTGAAAACACAATTCACTTGGTTCTCCATTGCGACATTATTGTTATACATTCGTAGAAACAATCTTTGAAAAAAACTACAGTGTTTATCTTCGTCGGTATCAGGACTACTTACAAGTTTGAAAACACAATTCACTTGGTTCTCCATTGCGACATTATTGTTATACATTCGTAGAAACAATCTTTGAAAAAAACTACAGTGTTTATCTTCGTCGGTATCAGGACTACTTACAAGTTTGAAAACACAATTCACTTGGTTCTCCATTGCGACATTATTGTTATACATTCGTAGAAACAATCTTTGAAAAAAACTACAGTGTTTATCTTCGTCGGTACCAGGACTACTTACAAGTTTGAAAACACAATTCACTTGATTCTCCATTGCGACATTATTGTTATACATTCGTAGAAACAATCTTTGAAAAAAACTACAGTGTTTATCTTCGTCGGTATCAGGACTACTTACAAGTTTGAAAACACAATTCACTTGGTTCTCCATTGCGACATTATTGTTATATTAACAATAATCATAAAGCTTTTACTGCTTGTAGTCATTCCTTTAATTGTAATTCCAATTACTAAATAAGTAGTTGTTAAATTCAATTACTAATGAATAATGTTCATAGTCAGATGCACCAGGTGTTTTAAGACTGAAATAACTGTATGTAGGAAGCACTTAATTACTTCCTGTTGTGGATCATAATTTGATCTTTTTAACTTGTTCCCTCCTCCTTCTCCTTCTTCTCCAGGCTTGAGACTGGCTTGCAAAAGCAAGGCAGAGTTAATGATGAATAATGTTAGTGTAATAGGTTAATAGCTGGTGAGGTTAATACATTTGGGAAAAAGATGATCATCATTGATATATATATATATATATATATATATATATATATATACACGTATATATATGTATACATATATGTATATATATATGTATACATATGTATATATATATATATATATATATATATATATATATACGTATATATACGTATATATATATATGTGTGTGTGGGTGTGTATAGATGACTCTACAAGAGAATTAAACCCACATGTCTACGGCAACACAGCCTCGCCTAAATCCAAGCGCTCTTACCACTGAGCCACCGACCATCACCAAAAAATGACGGCTAGAAGTCCCAGTCTTTCAGAGCTTAACATATTGGACTTAACTATAATAGGCTCAACAACTCCTTACTACCGTAACTTATGATTTGTTTTGTTTTCCAATTTTTAAACTGTACCAGTTTTAAGCAAATAAGTAATGACAGAAGACATATTTCATCTTGATGTGATTTTTATACAGCAGCTTATAAGTATTTACACAAATATACACATGTCCACAAAATTCCAGTCAACTCCAGCAATAACAAGGTCTTATTTTTTTTGAAAGTTTTCGTGTTTTGCTTTACTTGCAAAAGTTTGCTTTGTCAGTCAGTTTTCTGACAAGATTTTTAGCCAGACAGTTGAAAAATCGGCATACTATGAGCGCTTTGAGGTCATGTCCTTTAAAGCAATAGTGTCCACTGCTAGTTGAAAACCATCTTCCACAGTTTGTTCCATTATTTTTTTCAAATAGAAGCTGCTGATCGCTGGTTAACATAAGTTTGTTGAGTAGTTTTGGCGGTGTTAGAATTTCCTCATAGATGCTCTAGCACTTTACAGTAAGGATAAATGTGTAATCGTTTGGCTTCTACAAACCCGTTTAATCGACAGAATTGATTAGGGTTGAAGCAGAGTAGCTGAAATTTTCATCTATCTGGATTGGTTCAATGTCGGATGAATCGATCAAGGGCTCCTTGCACTGGTTGCATTGTGTCGAGTTAAAAGCCGATCTAGTCAGAGCTCCGCTGAAGCATCTGGGAACATTTGTCTTTCAAAAGAGTTAGTTGTTATGATCTCTGTTATCGTGAAGATATTGGTGGGGGCTTCTAGTGGCACCACGACGTTGTTTTTAACCGATGCAGTCTTCTCGTTTGTTTTTCTAATTCCTTCGAGATGTGCCTGCTTTTGATCCTTTGTCAGCCTGGGCGAATCAGAAACACCAGAACTTCTTTTGCAATGATGGGTCAATTGTTCATATTTACTCAGCAGATTGTGAAACTCATCGATTGCACTTGACTTTGACTTCTTTCCCCTACTTTTCAATGCCTTGATAGCTAAAACCACTTTGAAAAGACAGCATTGTGCCGTATGAAGAAAACGGGTGCATAGTGCTGTATAAAGGAAAAGGGATGAAAGGTGTTTGCGAAATCTTCGGAAAGAGTTTGTCGTGACGAGCTTTGGTATTCTAAACAAATTGCAGTAGGGGGGGGGCTTCTGGTGGATTCACGACAGATGCAGGTCCTCTCTTTCTTTTTCTAATTTCATCGAGATGTGCCTGCTTCCGATCCCTCGTCAGACTGGAGGAATCACAAATACGAGATCTTATTTTGCAGTGATGAGTCAAGCTATCATATTTATTTATCTGCTTTCCGGCTAGGATTCGTCCCACACCCCAGCAGGTCTCCAGTTTTAGCTAAAAAATAAATTAAAAGTGTTGTTTAAAATAAAATACTTTTATTTCAAATACACTCAATTTAGAAATACAAAAGATATCCCTAAGCAAGAAACTAACTCACGTCAACTCAGCATTTTATCCTTAAGGGGCTGATAAATGAGTACCAACTCCGGTTGGGGGTTAAAGTACTTTGTGCGCTTGTGGAGCTAGCATGTAGTATGCGTGGCTGCCAGCGGTGCCGTAAACATTGCATGCACAGGTGGTCTTATTTTAAAGCTTTATTTGATTTTATGCTATAATTCACTCAAATTATGCATACATGTAAAAATGAATTAAATTTACTTCCTTAGTGGAGAAGTCATTTTTGCCAAAGTATACTTATCAACATTGTTTTGCTTGTCGACTGAGCAGTACCTTGGAATTTCTATCGCCTGTATAATTCAATATAATGTTGATGTGGAGCGTGCTTAAGACTATCGATTTTTCGAAAAGTAGCTGTTGAACAGCCAACTTCGATTTATGGCAACTGTTTGACATTCCAATGCACACAAGGTGATACCATAGCTCGCAAGTGCTACATGACACCCAGTTGAAAAAAAGTCACTAACATTTCTGCATCCACTGCTTCAAGTCCAATGTCTCCCAACAGATGACAAATGTGTCCCATGTCGATTGCTTCGCCTCCCCCAAAGGATGATAACAAGCAATTCTTGTCTCGGGGGACATCCACTATTATAAGTCCCATGTCCTCCACTAGATGATAAATGCTTTCCATGTCAATTGCTTCGCCTCCCCCAAAGCATATATATATATATATATACTCGATGAGAATAACTAAATTCAAAAAGCTTTTTTTCCAGAGTACAATATGTTGTACAATACACCCCCATGTATTTCAAAATTTAGTTTGTTGAAATACTAAAAAAATAATTATAACATTATTATTACCAGAAATGTCGTTTATTACTAAAAATTTTTATAAAAGGTCAATTCAAATAATGAAAGTAATTTATATTTTTAATAAATACAAGTGCTGGTTTTCAATATATATGAGAATATCAGCGTGACACAATGTAATATCAGTCAAAGATCAGTCTTCTTCATCCACAGTTGTTTGTAGACAAAATTGAGAAATCTGAAATAAATCTGAACATTTTTGATTAAGTTTGAAACGTTAGAGGGTCTCTGCTGAAGATTGATATCCAGTGTTTCAGGGCGCGACCTGTTCTCTATATTCTGAGGCATATTCTTATCGGGGAAAGCACCCCTGAGATGAACCCGAGGTAGTCGACGGGGTGTGTGTGAATGATGTTGGCACTCCAAGCATTTGTATTCCTCCTGCTCAAACTGTAGAATCATAGAGACATGTTTTATTAATTTGGAGAATAGTAATAATAGATAGGTCCATCAATGTTTCCACTTAGCTGAGTTATTCGATCATTAATGGTTAATCATACCATGTTACTTGCATTATCAGTAATTTATACATTTTCTGGTCTTAAACTCTATTAAAATTTCTTTCATCGTATTATGAATATTGGTTGCTGTGTGTTTTTCATTTACTACTCTTGTTGAAAGAATATTTGAGCACACATGCCAACAACCATCATTAACTACAAACTGAACAGTCAGTGCCAAATAACTGTCATTAGTTTGCTGATGTGTCCACAAATCTGTTGTGACTCCAAATGTCTTGATGGTTGCTAACCGCTGGGCAAGTTCTAGCTGTGCTAGCCTCACAACACTTTCTAGACGGCGAGAAATTGCTGTTCGGTCAGGCAAAATACTATCTACATTTTCTACCTGACCATATTTGGCTCCTATGTTTATACGTTGTTTGGCCAAATGTCTAAACCCCTCACCTTCGAATATTGAAAAAGGTCTGTAAAGTTTTAATAGGATTTTTTAATGAAAATTAGTTGGATGTGGATTAAACTTAAATATATTTTCCGAACAAAACCAACCTGATATCCTTCGCACACACATCCACAATAGAGTCGGCCAACTCAGTTGTTACTGCTGGTGGCACTGTCGTTGACGTCACACTGGCTGAAAACCCCTTAAATGACACAAGACTTTTCTGTGCCACTGGTGATTGCGACATGCAAAAAGTCGATGTGAGTGCTTAAACCACTCGTACCATCGCGCGATTTCCACTTCAGAATTGAGTTGCATTTTTCACATTTAATAAATGCGACCGGCACATTATCTACTCTGATCAGCTTGAATGACTTCCAAATAACACTCTTTCCTTTGTCAGATTCAAATGTACTGACACGATCACTGTTGTTTCTGATGAAGAAACGTTTGCAATTCTCGCACAATAGTTCGCTACCAAATATATACTGAACTATGTCTCTTCTAACACAGGTCGTATTCATATCCATAAATGTTGTAAGCTGCAGATATATATAAATATATTCAATAAATTAAAGGGGCTAACCAATCGACGCATAAAGACAGTTTGTGGGGGCCATCTTTCAATCGCAGTTTGATGACCCCCAACAGATGAGAAAGCCTTTCAACATCAACTTTTTTCACTTCTTTACCTCCTCCACCAATAAAGTACACTCGAATCGCTAGTAGATCAGAGAAGAACCTGCTTAATGTGGCATAACTGTTGAAGGGAAAGGAAGACACGACGATATGAACGACAGATTGAAAATTCGCGGGTTGGCTTGCCAAGATATTTAGCAATCCAGGCCTCTAATAGGGTATCAAACCAAGAAGAATAGTCTAGTTGGTGAAGTGCAGCAATGGTTATTATATAGGTACTATCTGACCCAGCAAACATTGTTTAACAACAAAAACTAACCAAGCTGATCTTTCGGGCATTGTAAAGGTAGATGTGCTTGCTTGCAGCCATAGCTACTGAAAGCCTTCCCCATTCTCCATCGAAACTCATCTTTTCCATGGCCACTTTCAAGTCAGCAGGGACTGAACTTAAGGTATCTCGGAGGTGACGGATCACATCAGAAGCGAAAACGGCTTTATTGTTCGTCTTTTATATCATTTTAATTTTTTGTTTCTACGAATGTATTCTAGAAAAACTTGTCCTTGATCTCCATGTTCTCTTCGTCTTCCTGGCTGCGTATAAGCTTAATGAGGCACTGCTGCATGATCTTCTCCGTCAGCATCTTCAACTTGAATAACTCACCTGATACCGACGAAGATAAACACTGTAGTTTTTTTCAAAGATGTTACTTGCATTATCAGTAATTTATACATTTTCTGGTCTTAAACTCTATTAAAATTTCTTTCATCGTATTATGAATATTGGTTGCTGTGTGTTTTTCATTTACTACTCTTGTTGAAAGAATATTTGAGCACACATGCCAACAACCATCATTAACTACAAACTGAACAGTCAGTGCCAAATAACTGTCATTAGTTTGCTGATGTGTCCACAAATCTGTTGTGACTCCAAATGTCTTGATGGTTGCTAACCGTTGGGCAAGTTCTAGCTGTGCTAGCCTCACAACACTTTCTAGACGGCGAGAAATTGCTGATCTTTCGGGCATTGTAAAGGTAGATGTGCTTGCTTGCAGCCATAGCTACTGAAAGCCTTCCCCATTCTCCATCGAAACTCATCTTTTCCATGGCCACTTTCAAGTCAGCAGGGACTGAACTTAAGGTATCTCGGAGGTGACGGATCACATCAGAAGCGAAAACGGCTTTATTGTTCGTCTTTTATATCATTTTAATTTTTTGTTTCTACGAATGTATTCTAGAAAAACTTGTCCTTGATCTCCATGTTCTCTTCGTCTTCCTGGCTGCGTATAAGCTTAAGGAGGCACTGCTGCATGATCTTCTCCGTCAGCATCTTCAACTTGAATAACTCACCTGATACCGACGAAGATAAACACTGTAGTTTTTTCAAAGATGTTACTTGCATTATCAGTAATTTATACATTTTCTGGTCTTAAACTCTATTAAAATTTCTTTCATCGTATTATGAATATTGGTTGCTGTGTGTTTTTCATTTACTACTCTTGTTGAAAGAATATTTGAGCACACATGCCAACAACCATCATTAACTACAAACTGAACAGTCAGTGCCAAATAACTGTCATTAGTTTGCTGATGTGTCCACAAATCTGTTGTGACTCCAAATGTCTTGATGGTTGCTAACCGTTGGGCAAGTTCTAGCTGTGCTAGCCTCACAACACTTTCTAGACGGCGAGAAATTGCTGATCTTTCGGGCATTGTAAAGGTAGATGTGCTTGCTTGCAGCCATAGCTACTGAAAGCCTTCCCCATTCTCCATCGAAACTCATCTTTTCCATGGCCACTTTCAAGTCAGCAGGGACTGAACTTAAGGTATCTCGGAGGTGACAGATCACATCAGAAGCGAAAACGGCTTTATTGTTCGTCTTTTATATCATTTTAATTTTTTGTTTCTACGAATGTATTCTAGAAAAACTTGTCCTTGATCTCCATGTTCTCTTCGTCTTCCTGGCTGCGTATAAGCTTAAGGAGGCACTGCTTCATGATCTTCTCCGTCAGCATCTTCAACTTGAATAACTCACCTGATATCGATGAAGATAAACACTGTAGTTTTTTTCAAAGATGTTACTTGCATTATCAGTAATTTATACATTTTCTGGTCTTAAACTCTATTAAAATTTCTTTCATCGTATTATGAATATTGGTTGCTGTGTGTTTTTCATTTACTACTCTTGTTGAAAGAATATTTGAGCACACATGCCAACAACCATCATTAACTACAAACTGAACAGTCAGTGCCAAATAACTGTCATTAGTTTGCTGATGTGTCCACAAATCTGTTGTGACTCCAAATGTCTTGATGGTTGCTAACCGCTGGGCAAGTTCTAGCTGTGCTAGCCTCACAACACTTTCTAGACGGCGAGAAATTGCTGTTCGGTCAGGCAAAATACTATCTACATTTTCTACCTGACCATATTTGGCTCCTATGTTTATACGTTGTTTGGCCAAATGTCTAAACCCTTCACCTTCGAATATTGAAAAAGGTCTGTAAAGTTTTAATAGGATTTTTTAATGAAAATTAGTTGGATGTGGATTAAACTTAAAGGAAGACACGACGATATGAACGACAGATTGAAAATTCGCGGGTTGGCTTGCCAAGATATTTAGCAATCCAGGCCTCTAATAGGGTATCTAACCAAGAAGAAAAGTCTAGTTGGTGAAGTGCAGCAATGGTTATTATATAGGTACTAGCTGACCCAGCAAACATTGTTTAACAACAAAAACTAACCAAGCTGATCTTTCGGGCATTGTAAAGGTAGATGTGCTTGCTTGCAGCCATAGCTACTGAAAGCCTTCCCCATTCTCCATCGAAACTCATCTTTTCCATGGCCACTTTCAAGTCAGCAGGGACTGAACTTAAGGTATCTCGGAGGTGACGGATCACATCAGAAGCGAAAACGGCTTTATTGTTCGTCTTTTATATCATTTTAATTTTTTATAATAATTATATTTTAAATATTTTATATATAAAAATATTTTAGTAATAAAAATTTAATATATAAAATATGCTTACCATGAAAGTCACTAATTCTTCCCTTACGCTTGCCTGCTTTTAGAGTCTGATAATACACTGCATCGACTCGATAAGCCAACAGGGCCTTGAAATTTCCATCTGTCTTTATAAGAGAACCATTTCCATCTAGACTGACTTCACCATCATCTCTTCGGCCTCGATTGACAACCACTAGCCTACCACAGAGTATAATAGTTTTTATAATAGGCACCAAACATTCCCGTGATTCTGCAGTTTTGTGTTGTTCATCTAGCATAATTTCTATATTTATATGGGAATTGATAGATACGAAAAAAATTATCAGCTAATATCATTGCATTTTGTGATATTGTTTATCCATATGATTTGTCAGATGTCCATCACTTCCTGTCATATGATGATTATACCTTCTTAGTGGTCTATTGGCTAATTGAGCAAGTTTTGTAGACTTGCCATGGTTATTCGCACTTACTTCATTGACAAATAGAACACTGGTGACGATATTTTCTGCCAGATATGTGTTGCAGATTTTCTGTAAACTTTGGTGTCATCAGTCATCAAAATAACACCTAACAAAGCTCCACCTAGGGCCTCTCATAACTTCTATGAAGACACCCATGCTTACCTCATCTACCCGGTTGCTTTAACAAAAAGCCACAGGATAACCCCCACCATGCTCGTCAATGGCCACATTTGTTGTTAGCTGAAAATCATAGTTATTCATGCTATGAGTAGAATCCATACAGACCTCTTTCATTGGGCCACACAACTGTCGAGCTCCAATCAATTTGGCATCACTGGCCAAAACGAGCATGAAATCATCAATTCTCACCCTTTACAAAACGAACTAAATTATAGGATCCTTGTTCGTTTTTAGTATGCTCAATCCAGAAGAATTTGGCGTCCAGTGTTCAGTCATCAGTTTTTTTCCAGGTCTCTCAGTTATTTTACACATTCTATATTTCTAATGTCACCAGAAAACACACAAGCAATATCATTACCAGCTGGAAGAGGATAATCTTTAAAATACATATTTAATTATCGTTGGTATAAGATAACATTGTTTTAATAGCAGTACAAGTAACCACCGAGATCATTTCAAAATGGCTTGAAACTCGCGAGTTACAACCGGCTTTTCTGAAATGGAGCAGCTTTGTTGGTCAATCTGCCAATGTAAAAAATGTTGTTAGGATATTGCATATCTTACAAGGTACCGGTGTTATTGGGAGGTTCTTCTTTGTGATCGTACGAGGCAGTACTAATTGGTGGTTCACAATCTGATGAACCCACTTGTCGTTGAACTTCGCGTTTGTTAGGAACCCGAACAATTCCTAATAATTAGACTTAAGGCTACAGGTGCGACGGCTCATAAAGGAAAGTCGTTCAGACAGTTCACCGGTCTACACCGTGGCTTCTAGTGAACTCTACTGAGAGATGGTCGTTGTATATTTGAATAGTTTATGTTAAGAGAACTTGTTTTATGTTATATCTGGATTTCCAATAAATAGTTGTAACAAATTAACTCGTAGTGACTTATTCGGTAGAAACGATATAACAGTGTTGTCTTATAGTAAATATTGATAATTTTGAATCAGTGATTCCCACCCTGGTTGATAATTTGAATAAATTTTTTTTTATCAAAGGATCAGTTCTTTTAAACTGTAAATTTATCCAAAAATCAACGTCACTAAGTCTGTCAATGAGCAGGTGTAGGTAGGTGTCGTACGGTAGGTGAAGGCCGATCTCTTATAACGCATGGAAGCAGATAAACTCCTCCCCATTCGCCAGCAGTGCTAATTTGTTCATAGCTTGTTTAAAAGTCATCAGGGACTGAACGTGAGCGATCATTGGGAGGACGAGTCACATAAGGACTGAAAATATTTAATATTATTTTTATCGTTATAAAAATTTAATATATAAAATATGCCTGTGTGCATACCATGTAAGCCACTACTATATCACTCCTTATGCTCCTTTTCACATCCATAAATGTTGTAAGCAATTGACGCATAAAGACAGGACGCAAACAAATTGCAGTTTAGCTTGTTTGCTTGCTGGAGACGGATCTGACAGTTCTTTAAAAAATTTAATAATACGAAATGCAAAAATATTTATGGCTTGCGAAATTTAGATGTAATCGTAGAGTTTTATAAAAATTCAATGATAATTTACCTGAGACAAACAATATTTATATGTATATTGTTTATTCTTAAAAGCGGCCTGGTATTTTTTTCACAGAAGCAATGATATCATTCCCCAAACGTATCGCAAGAAATCATATCTTTATTGCCGTTATTCGAATAAATATTTTAAACCTGCAATACATCTGAAATCGGGATGTGCCGAACCCTATCACTCCCCAGTCGCGAAATTGGTACTGGTGTTATGAAAATTCTTCCATTTTGCAGAAAAACCTATTAGTAATATTTTTGATGTTTAAAGTTCTAGGACTTTCTTGATCGCTTGAAGCTGTCACCAGCTACAAAAGCAATATTAAATGGTCCACAATCAGATGAACATTCATGTTGTCTTATATTTAATTGAGTTGTAAATACCAATCTCATTCATCATGTTACTTATGGTGACCCATTGTTTTCCACCCTCAACAAATTGCTTCAAGAATATGGCTCGAAGTGAATCAATGACCTACCAGTATATTCCTGATCAAATGTGTGGTGAAACCATTTCTTGGAAATGTTGCACGAAGTCATATCCTCCGCTTTATCTGTATAGTTTTCATCGTAGGAAGCAGACATGTCAAAACATTGCTATAATCGCCCTTTTCAATGTCGTATTCACCTCCTGAATCACGTAGATTACTGTCATATTCACCTCCTGAATCACGTAGATTACTGTCATATTCACTCCCTGAACCAAGTTCTGTGCAATAGTCGCTCATGATTTTGTCAATTCCCACAGTATATGACGCAGCAAGCCAATGATTCTGATATTTTCTTCTGATGCGACCCACTTCTTCCGGAGTCCATTCTGATTTTAGAGATTTGCTTTGAGAGCACTCAATGGTTTCATATAGCGTCCTTGCAACAGTTATAAGAATCGCCAAAGGTTTTGATATGCAGACCGGCAAAATTTGCACCTGTACAATATGTCATCACGTTGTAGGAATTTGTAGCAATTGATTGGGAGGCCAACACAGGTTAGGTGGTACCACAAGTCACAACTATTGCATTGAACCCATCTAAGTTCTTTTCTTTGCAAACAGATCAAGTTAAATATATGAAATTAATTATGCTAATCCAACCCTAAACAGTTTAAACACAAAGTGGTGAATATTTACCAGTAGGTCTGCAAACTTTTGCAGGTTTCACAGCAAAGTAATGCCCTGGGAGCACCCAGGCTATTTTGATCGGTTTCTTAGATAAAAAAAAATCGCCTAATAAAGCCGATACACACCATGTTAAAAAAACTAATATGATCGCATGAGGCACGACTGTTTGGCACCACTGCATAATAATGGCTTGAGGGCGCTCAGGCAGTGTTTGGGTTTTCGCTTGTTTGGCAGCTTACAATTCTTCTTCTGCTTTTCATTGAAAATATGACTCACTGCTATGCATGCAGTATTTAGTTTAAATGTCAATATACTCAGACACAGTCACTCAAGCTAATTTAGCTTTCTATTAGAAATTGTTTCACTGAATAAAATGAAAAAAAAGAAAAAAAAGCGACCATCAGGTGTCAGTAAGCACTCCACTGATCACTCTCCAAATTATTGTTCCTGTCAAATAATTAAGATATGACTTACATATAATTGTTCTATTATCTATGATAATGATGTTGGTTTTGGCGATATAAGTCCTATGATTGTTGATGATACAAGCATTTGACTTGCCACCTTTCCTCTTCGGCAGCACTTGCTTTGTGGTCCTCCGTCAGTCAAGTAATTAAAAACTATTTTACAAGCTTATTTTTTAAGACCAACGCTGATAAATGAAACCTTATTTGAAACTAAAATGACCACCTGGATAGGTGAAACCAAAACAAAGAAATTACTAAAAAACGAACTCGAATACTTCTGGAAGCACGGTTTTATTAAACAAATGCAATTCAGCACTGAATCAAAAGCTTTTTTGAAGTCGAAGTATATAATGTCAGCACCCTGGTGGTCCTGCTTTGAGATTGACCAGTCATTGGTAGACTCTGTATCGGATATGGAACTTTTTTGTGGATTGGAGCGATATAAGCCGATCTCCAATCAAGGGGTATTACATGCGTATTAAAAGAGAAGTTGAAAATATGGCAGAGTGATACGGAAAGTCCAGCAGCACAATTTCTTAGGAGACTATTTGAAATACCATCAGGTCCAGATGATGAAGAAGGTTTGAGATTTCGAAATGTCTGATAAATACGATCAGGAGTAAAAATGTTTTTTTTCAAGTTTGTTAGAGCGGGCAAGATACAATTTGAGCCATCATCGACTTTAAATACACTGCAAAAATAATTGCTGAAAATATTAGCTATCTCAGTTGGATCAGAGGTGAATGTTCCATCCTGACTTTTTTAATCTCCTGTATTGGATTATGAATCGATAAAAACGACCAGTATCCCCAGCTGAGACAAGTAAACTTTCCTGTGATTTATGGTAGTCTTTTATACTCCTCCTGAGGTCCCTTGAAAATTGCCTGTAGATATTTTTGCTTTCGATCCTCCCATTTGAATGCCATTTGTGGAAGGCATGCAGCTTGAGTTTCTGAGCCTGAACAATGAATGTAGGGTATGATGACTTTTTACTTTTGTTGTTTTGATAGGTCGCTCTTGTCCTGGAGCAACACTCTGGATAGCATAGGTAACAATGTTGGGAAAATGTTTCCCGAAGTCATCAACCGAGAAGCCAATATTGAAACACGTCATTCCATCTGATTTCACAAAAATAGTTATTTAGGTTTCTATAGGAGGATTGCTGAGGATCGATATCCAGTTTTTCCAATGTTTCAGGTCGCAACCTCTCTCTATATTCTGAGGCATATTCTTATCGGGAATCAAACAATCAGTTTGATTCCTGGATTGTCATGCAACTAGTTTTTTGTGCCTTGGCACATTAGGTTTTAAATGTTGGTCCATTTCCACCTGCATCAAGTAGTTGCATATTATGAACACAATGAGGCGGGAAGTATAACATTACAATCGAGTTGGTCTTTGCTTTTTCAACCGCCGTAGTAGAGAGTTCATGTTTGATGAATATAATATAAACATTGATGGTATGGTTTTCCCTGCTGTGCTTGCTATTAATTCGACTGTAACTAAGGGTCCTCACTCTGCAGAAACTATACCAGTGAAACCCACCTGTTTCACTCCCTTTAAGGCAATTTGTTTTTAAACTGTGGTGATGCCTGTTTCATCCAAGTTCCACATGCCAACGTTGTGCACTCATTGGCTCTGGAGTTCTTAGAGTTTACGAACAAGTTTATTTAAAGTGGCTCTACATTTCGGATGAAGCTTCACAGCCACTGAACTATATAAGAAGTAATGTTAAGTCTTAGTTAAACAAGCTTCAAAACTCCTACTTTTTTTTCAGGAAACTGGTGAACCGATCTATCTCTTTGATTTTAATGCCAACGAACTGGAATTTAAGACATGTCGAGTTTCATTGCACAGTTATGTGTTCCCTTCCTCAATCCATTTGGTAGAAGACCGAAATAAATTGACGAAATCTGAAATAAATCTCAACTCTCTATTTCCACACGAAAGAAAGTCATTTCATTTTTTGGTAAATGTAATTTTTTTATTTGATCTTTAAGCCAAGAATCTGGTTTTTATATCTTGATCTGAATCCTGTCCGGTTTTTTATTTCATTGCTGTTTTGAGATATATACATTCTTCAAATGAATTAATTAAATAATTTAAATGTTTAATAATTAACTGACTAATTAAACCTTTATTATCACCAGACAATTATGTAATATAATGGCAAAATATTTTGAAAATTAAAAATTCTTCTCTTTGTTGTTTCAGATCATCGGCAGTTAAGGAATCCGAACCAAATGCCCCTCTGAGTTTTCTTTGCTGGGCTACACGGTCTCCTCCTTTATCTGATTTAACTCAAGCTGGATGTTCAGTGGGTGGGTAGTCGTGATGGAATACTGTCGCTAGCTTCAGCCAGAGGATTCATCGATGTCCGTGCCTTCAATGAGATGTTGCGACATGTCCTTGACAAAAATCTGTGAAAGTTTTGGACCAATTCCATTGAAATTTGGACACAACGTAATCCTTATTGAGAAGATTATCTGTTTAAAAAATCTTGTTATTTCACGTTTTTGAGTTATACGTACTAGAATAACCTCGTCGAAAATGGCTGTTTTTTGTTTTTATCGAACTGTCAGATGTTAAATAAAGAACGTTTTCCATCTCTGCCATTATTAAATGTGGTAATTAGGCGGCTCTGCAATATCAAAAAAAATTTCAATGCATTTAATCGAACCTGGTTCAAGCAAATTAAGATCACTACATTTTATCACAAAATTTGTATGCCATGCCTTTATAAGACTGCTTCATTATCTTTTGAACAATAATACCAGCTTAATGTTTGATGTAATCGTGTAACCTCTTGCATAACAAGCTTAGGTAAAAATGTTTTTGACCTTTGGAACTGAAAGTGGTGATGCATCATCACTACCACACATCATCATTACCACACGAGAGAGAGCAAACAGGAAAGCGACCGGGAGTGAGAGAAAATGATGAAAAAACGTTGGGCAACCCGTTAGTTTATTAAAAATGGAGTATTTGTTCAGTTCGTCTTATTTCACTGGATATTAAATTTGCTGTTTTTGTTGTAAAATGGATCTCGTGGTTCCATGATGAAACAGAACATGACAAAACAGAAAATGATAAAACAGAACAGTGAAGAGACAGAACAGTGAGAAAACAGAACAGTGATTAAACAGAACAGTGATAAAACAGAACATTGCGTATATTTTTTCATTTTTTTCGTGATATACAAAATGTCCGAGATCAAATTGTTCCAAGTTAAAACGCCCGGAGATATTTTAAACTATTATCATAAAATTAAAGTTTTATTTAACCGCGTGTGGTTAAATTATTTCATTCTGGAACATGCTCTTGTCTGTTCAGCTGTTGGAAAATGCTATCATATTCTTGCAGCAAGAAGTTAGTGAGAAACAAGTGAAGGAAAAAACGAGTTTTTTGACACAAACTTTAATTTCAAATACACACGATTTAGAAACACGAAAGATGATGTTCAAATTAAGTTGTTTTTTTTTTTAATTGATTTGTATTGTCATCCAATATAAAGCTATGCTGAAAGTTTCAGCTCCCTAGCTAGTCAAAAAACTGGTTAAATTTTACTTGCAAGATTTGCGTACAGAGAAAGCCACACACAAACAGAGATTGTAACCTAAATAAAAGTTTGTAAAAAGAAAATAAATTTAACACGGTTATAAGTAGAAACACTCGCAAACGGCTCGAACGAACTGAAAAACATGTCCTGCAGATATTGAAATTTTTCCAGCTGGCGATGCTGAAGAACTTATCATTACAGATCTGGTTGCTGTAGTCACTCAAAGTAATCATGAACAGCCTTCACTTTAGTTCAAGCACGATGTTGATGTAGATCTCATTGCAAATATTGCTGCTATCAATCACAACTTCTGAGGAAATAGATGAAGACATCTTCATGCTATTCCAGCATTCCAGAGTTCTTCTGCCAAGAAAAAAAAGAAAATGATGGGAATGCGATTCGTTGGAAATTGGAAAAGCTGTGACGAGTGTCCCCGATGGTACCACTCCAACTCTAATATAGGTGGCGTTCGGAAAAAGAAATTCACATGCGCTTTTTGTAAAAATAGTTGAAAAAATTATATTACATGAGTTATTTTTATTGTATCAATTTTTATTTCTTCCTAATTTGGTTTTAAGGCGATCAATTTAGCGACTAGCCCATTGCTTTTGTTGTGTTGTGAGCGATAATACGATAGGACTTGTCCTCGCTGAAATGTTGTCCAGGAAAGTCATCGACCGTCTGCTTATTAATGCGATTGCTAAAAGTAAGCAGAAGTTTTGATTTAATATATAAAGTTTTTTAGTTGAAAATTGCGCTGATGCTGACGTGCGGGTGTCTACCTGAGTTGCCGACCTCCGAGTTGCCGACCGCAATAACGTATCAACTTGCCGACCGATGTTTTTTAAGATCGTACTAAGTTGCCGACCTCGTCAAAAAAATTTCTATTTTATTTGTTATTTTTAGCTAATAGAATCGTTCAAAGGTAAGGTTTCCCACGGACGGCCCGTGCCGAAAAATAATCGTATTATTTTTATTTTGTCACAATAACATAAAAAAACAAATTTAATACCAATTTTAATTTAAAAAAAAACATTTATCGTAATTTGAGAGACTTTGAAAACGTAAGTAGTACCCTTCCAAGCCCTATTTACATCGTAGTTGTGAGTGGTGAGGTACGATGATCGTATGAATGAAATGAATAAAAAATAAATAAAATTAGTTTATAATAAAATTTTATTTAAAATTTTTAAATAAACTATCAGTTGTAAATAAAAATTCCATTAAAATTTTAAAACTCACCGGTCGGTAACTCGGGACGGTTTGCAAGAAGTAAGAAAATTGGAAATTATTAAACTAAGTTAACTTCTTTAAATAAACAAAATTTCAAATTTTTAATGAAGAAAAACTAAGGTATTTGTAAGCGAACATTGTGTATTTGCGTCGTTTAAACTTTTCCTTCAAATCCTTCGTTTAAACTTTTCCTTAAAACTCAAACGTACATAAATTATAATTACATTATTTATTTTTTTATATGACATTTTCCCATTTTAAATAAATTACTTATACTAATTATCATAATTTTTAAACTAGTGTTTACTTTTAATCGTGTTTATAGTTAATTATAGCCGAGAATTATGTATTAATCCGCCACACGGGCCGTCCGTGGGAAACTTTACCTCTCAAAGAGCCTCAACTTTGGTTTATTACTATCGCACGGTCAGTTTCTCACGAGGTTAAGCGAAAAGTAAACGTAAATTAAAAAGCAGCTCTACTTTATTCTACTAGCATAATAGAGTTAAATATGCAAATAATGGATAAATAAATAAACTTAACTATTGCGCAGCGAACCAGTAAGAATAATTTTTATTGTTAAGAAAAACATTTTTAATTAATATTAAAAATAATTATTGTTAAAAACAAATTTAATGAAGAATAAAAATATTATTTTTTATTTAAATTGACACTGTACTGAACAGTACGCAACAGTCTGTACGTATCAATTTTACCAGCCACATGCTGGGAGTGTGCCTTTGAAATTTTTTCCTCCAGTCGGATATATTTCGGCTTTCTTCTCGGAGGAGATGCACCAGCTTCAGATTTGCTTATGTCTTTCTTCGCAGAGGCTTGACAAATCTTGATTGCGTGAATGTAAATAAATATATTGGGATGGACAGGCAAACATTTATTCAGTCCAGAGTGCCAACCCTCCATGGCATTATTAACTTAATTGACATGGAGGCGGAGCTTACCGAACTTGCCAGCCAATGTCAAAGAGCCTCAAGTTTAGTTTATTTACATTAACTCATTCTTTTAACAAAAATATTATTGCTGTAGTATAAATGAATTGTATTATTATTATTATTATTGTTTAAATACAAAATAACAAAGAGTTGTTTTTATTTTCTTGGTGGTCGGCAACTTCATACGCTTTGATAAAACGCTGGTCGGCAAGTTCGACGTTATTGGCGAAAATCGATGGTCGGCAACTCGGAGGTCGGCAACTCGGTACGGCACCGATGTGCGATTGTAAATATAACTGTAAAATAGGTAGTCCCATAAAAATTTCTAAATCATTTTTATTTCATTTCACTACTATTTTCAAATATAGGTACAAAAATTTGAGTATAACAGCAAGTGGTAAATAATTTGGTAATCCCGTCAGAGGTTGTATTGACAAAATTAAAAATTCTGATTACGCAAGCTCCACCCCCTAGCCTTTAAGCTCCACCCTAAAGGTAAAATGTAGTACAGCCACAAAAAACTTTTTAAACAGAAATTTAAAATTATTATGCTTTTAAAATTTTTAAAATAATTAAAATAAAACAGGAGTGATTTTGTTAACAAAAAAACGGCTTACAACTTTGCGCATCCACCTGCACTAACTATTCCACACTTCGCAGTTACTGTGTCTGTGGACACTGGCTTGCAGAGGAAGAAAGAGTGGAATCAAACCGCCATCAACTCTCTGCTACTGTGCGTTTTATCCTTTTATGAGCGCGATAGACACATCTTACAAACTTGAATTCCGTTTCAAAAAACGTCGGAAGTTCATGGAGCAACGAAATTTAACTATGTTATAGTCTCAAATGTTCAAGCGTGGCTCATGGGCGTGTTTCGTTTATGCGACTACCTACTGTAATGCTACATTACAATTACACATTACAATTAATTGACTACACATATGCCTGATAAATACTACACATATTAATTTACTGCCTATTTACTTTTACTACTCAATTAATTTGCTACACATATACCCAGTATAATACCGTTATGTCATATACACAACGCACATGCAAAAATCGGCGTCCGGTTTGTAAGGTGTTAATTACAAATCAAATCAATTTATTTTTTTTGGTCATTGTAAAGATGGCACCATCAGGCGACACATAACTAATGAAGCCGTCACAAAGAAGCGAAATGAGATGTTCACAGAGGAGGCTGCAAGACAGCGGTCGTTAATAAAGAGGATAGAAAAGATTAAAGTTCAATACAAAGGCCTGCCGGAAGAGAACACGCTCATCATGAACAGGGGACTTTCCACGCCTTACAACTGCGCCATGCGTGAGTTGATCTTATGAACTATATAAGCGGGATTTGAAATTTTATGAATTATATAAGCGGGATTGGATATTTTATGAATTATATAAGCGGGATTGGAAATTTTATGAATTATATAAGCGGGATTTGAAATTGAATTGAATTACAATTTAAATTCATGCTAACTTTTCTGGTCTTTATTTTCATTTATTACATAGATGAGTATTTTGTATTTTTTTATTTTATGGTAAAATGAATATCTATATGAATAATATAAATTCAGACATGAAAGAGTACTTGATGCTGAGGTCAGTCCTCGCCCTGGTCGACGGACAGCCGTGGGACATGCATCGCCCCCTGGAGAGGGACTGCCAACTTGAATTCATTCACTTCAAAGACGAAGGAGCCACGTTGTCAAATGAGGTTTGTTTATCGCATCGTTTTGTGTTCTTAACATGATTGTTTAATAGAAATTATAATATATTATAAACATGCAATGGTCAAGCCGATTTAATGTCTGGATGAGCTGCAAAGGTGAAAAGTGTTTTGATTTTTCTTGAACTGATTTTTAAATTCTATAATAATTGTATAATGTATGTATATAGTGTATTCAAGTTTTTCTAGTGAAAGGCTCTATTTGTGTTAAGTATAACTAAAAATGAAATTATTTTTGTAAAAGCTATAAAATGTTCTGTTATTTTTTAAGTTAAATTATTTTTGTTAAGTTAAGTAAAACAATTTTTATTTATATAACTTCTTCGAAGCTGCTAATAACGTATTAAATTCCACAACAACCTCACACAGACATACTGGAGAACTTGTTCTTTCGTTCTCGGCTACATCATGGAACGAGCTTTCAAGCCGGATTATTACATTCAACTTTGCAGTTTTCCTAAACCGGATGGTGAATATAAATAATTCTATTTCAATTTCTTTTTTGATTCAATTTATATACAGTTTAATTACTGCTTCATTTTTTGCCTTTATATTGAGCTAATAACATTGCATCACTTGTTTTAATGTTGTGCACTAGTTGATCGAATGCATTGTGCCGTGCCGACAGTAGGATGCTTGCTTCTTCACTAGAAGTATGGCAGTTTGAATTCTTTTTGCATCGCCAGAGTCTGTAAGTGTGAGGAAATGCCTCGAGTAACTAACTGCATTGTGCAGGAAAGTCATGCGAGTTTAGAAATGATAGAGATGTTCTTTCTTAAGTTATTAATTTAATCCAATAAAATCAGTATAATCATTTCAATATAATATTGGATTGTTTGTAACTGTTGTTTTCAATGTTTTCATCTAGAGTTTTTTTAAATTTACGAAGAGGCGCCACATTGATTGATTTCATTCTTCGTTACAGTACAGAGTGGTTCATTTGTGTACGACATGCAGATCGGCGATCGACCGTGGATACCAAACAAGGTTAGTTATTAATTTTATGGTTGTTGTGACGCATTATCATTATAGTTTTCTACTAAAGATTGCAGATGCTATCCCGTAATGCTTGATAGTTTTTTTTTTAATTTATTTGATAATATGAAAATTATAATAATCATGATTTACTAGCATTGCGTTAGTATTAATTAAATTTTCTAACAGAGGTGTAATATCATCGCTAAATGTTCAACAGGTTTTCAAAATAGACATTATTTTTTGGAAGGCATGTTAATTAATCATTTCAAACAGCATCGTTAATAATAATAATAATATCGTAACGCCTGTTTTAGTTTCTTAAATAAATAGTCACTTATTAGATTTCTGTATTCCTGCTGATAACGATGATGTTGTTGAATTATTCCATCAGATAGAACTGGGATGCTTGAGCAGGATAGGTGGCAAGTTGCATTACGAAGATAATAAATTTGAGAGGCTCGAAGTTAGTGTCGGTGTTGCCATGAAGATGTTTGAAGATAACAGGTGTTTATTAGCTTTTTTTATATAATTTATTTCTTTTTCCATCTTTTTGAATTTTTCATTTTAAATTTGTTTAATTGTAATAGATACTTTTCGACCGGGAAAGTCACTAGCTTAATTTCTTCGCATTTCGATAGGTTCAAAAAGGAACAGATACCCGGCATAGCCAGCCAATCGAAGTCTGGATCGACGGTTACTCTGTACAGAATGAAAGACCATGTCGACATATCAAAAGGGCCGTTTATTCCGTTCTCGAGTTTCATTGGTCGATTCAGCGTTGTTGGTGTGAGTTGCGTTTTGTTTGCGTGTATTTTTACGAGCTTTTGATTGGTTTCACTTATTTGTCTGCTGTTGTCACATTATTTATTTATTTATTTTCTCGATACATTCAGATTCATGACATCGAAAGCCCCGATTATGGCAAGCTAAGCAGAGTTCAGGGTATTTCTATGCCTCATCAAATACCTGTAAGATTTTTACTTATAATGAATTTTGTATTTAGTAGATTCAGTTTTTTTTTAAAGCTTTAACTTTGCTCAATCTTCCTATTAAAAATAATTTTGTCTTTTCCCATATCGTAGATAGCTGTAATTTAATGCACATATAAACCTATTGAGGGAATAATATTGTTAACCAAATCCCTTAAACTACTTTATGTCTGGTCCACTTGATGGTAGCAGCAGTGTTTCAAATTAGAGAACAATATGGGACAAGTTTCTGTCCCCATCCTTCACTAAAATCTTTAACAAGTTGATTTATAAACACATTGTTTAATGTAGTATTATAAACGCACATTGTTTATAATTCATTACTCATATATTAATATTTAATTACAGAGAGCATGTAATAATAAAATAAAACTACATTTTTATGCAAAGGTTGCGTCTGTAAATCAACTTTTCTTTTAAAAAATTCAAATATGGAGATGGAAGCCTGTCCTCATGTCTCTATCTCTATTTCAAATATCATTGCATTTAATATTTTCATTAATTAATGCCTGAATACCAAGCTGACTAGATCTTACTAAAGAATTTTTTATATATAAATACAACCAAGCCAGTTGTGACTCTTGCATATATTATATTGTTTTCCTTAAGTTTGAATTTTTTCTTATGACATTTTCTGTTTTGAACTTTTAGGTTCATTTTTTTGCATACGAGCATCTATCAAAGAGAGCCGCTATTCTGGTAAGATGCAGATATGTGTGTGTATGTATGTATGTATATGTGTGTGTGTGTATGTATGTGTGTGTGTGTGTATGTATGTGTGTGTGTGTATGTACAGTAAAAATCCTTCAGAGTAGTACCCTCGAGACAGAGTGCTAAGAACAACAGACACTTTTGTTTAGCAACGGAGTCTCTTGAATTTGTATCTGGCTTATAGTAGCTTGTCCCAGAGGGTGTCTGCCCTTAAGGAATTTCACTGTATGAATGAATGTTGGACAATCTTTTTAGAGGTGGCATTAGTCCATCAATGGTGGACGTAAGTCTATCAATGGTCGACCCCAAGCTCACCAAACAGGTGCGTTTTTAGAGTAAATTGTGGCTGCAGAGGTGACCTCTGGCATAAGTTGATTCCAGATTTTAGTCCTAGTTTATATTTTCATCATATAAGACCTATTCTGTTCTCTTCTTAAGATGTTGTAGGTTGATTGTGGCCAACAACGACCTATAATTTGCATTATCATGTTTTGTTTGTAATCTTCATTTTTTTTTCAAAAAAATTTTCAGAACGAATCAGCTCCCATTCCAAAATCTCCGCTGCAACCGACAGATAATCAGAACCTCGCTGAAGCGACAGTCTGATATAACTGAGCAATTTTTTTTCTACAAGAATTTTTGTGTTTATAATCGATTTAAAATTGTGTCATGCTTTATATCTTTCATCATCATCGAAATTATTAAACAACAAATTTTTTTATTTGTGAGCATCAAAACCATAAAATGACTCATTTCGTAACCTCATTTTCATTGAGGGCTATTTCCATGCAAACGTGTTTTTATATTTTAAGGCTCCTTCACTAAGTGATTACAAAAACAAATTGGCAGCAGGTAGAAGATTACACAGTATTTCTTGTTGCAGATCATAATTTGGTTTAAATTTTTTTTCTCCATGCGTGGAGTTAGCTGGAGATGGCATGTTGAAAGAGTGTGCTAATGTATGTACACATAGGTTAACTACAGTAATACTCCCCAAGAATGACACCCGCCCATTTTCGACTTCTTCATCTTCGACCGTTTTTTCGCTGATGGTTATGTTTTTAAGCCCGAATAACGACCCTCCTTTTTACGACCGAATTTTTGAGGCATTTTAAAGGTGGTAAAAGAGGAGTACCGCTATATCTCTAAAATGTTATTGTTGCTGGTTATAGAAAAGTTAGGCGTTCATTTTCGCTTAAAGTAAAAGTCTTCATGGGTGAGGAAGAAGGGAAAACAAAGATTTATAGTGTAAAAAATTGTGACACTTTCTTTTGTCATGCAGTTAATCAATGTAGTCAAATGTAGTGTCTCATAAAAACGTTCATCGAACGAGTGATTACCTATTTAATAGATTGTTGGAAATGAGATGTGATGATTATTGATGGGGAAATTAGTGAAATAAAGAGGAAATTAAGATGGTTCTAAATATAATTTGAACAAAAGAGAGAGAGACAAGAATTAACCCAGTATGTAAAAAAAATAATTTTAAGTAGTTTAAGTAATTATTTACAGCTTAGACTCGTTGTAACATCTCACTTTTTCTTTGTGAAGTTTCAGATCGTTTTTTTTCTCTTCACACATTTATAGTTTCTTTTCAGCTAGTACATAACCTGCTGAAAGATTGTAAAGGAGTGGTCTACATATATAGTCTATAGTCTAGTTAATGGTCTAGGAAGGTAAGAATAAAGCTATAAGAGATGAATAGTATATAGATGAATGAATTAGTTAGTTTGGGAGGGAATTTAATGAGAGGAAACTTTTCTAGGTTTTATTTTATGGCATGTTGTGACTTGTGACCATTACTGAAAAATGATTTAAACTGTTTATTTTATCAGTCGAAGGAAGGAAGAGCCCTAATGGAAAGAACTCCAGAATGTTTTAATCCTTTCTCTTTCTTTCTTGCCCTTTCTATCACTCCTTCTCTCTCTTTCTTTCTCTCTTTCTTTCTTTCTCTCTCTCTTTCTATTTCTCTGTCTGTCTTTTCCTCTCTTCTTTTGTAGTGAATTGAAAATAATAAAGATTTCAAGACTGTAACATACGCAACAGAATTCACGACTTTCCTTGTTCCATTCCCCATCAGAAACCTTAGCTAACTGGTCGATTGGTGAACTAACTTCTTGTTATAAAACCATATGAACAGAAAACTGAGTATTAGGAATTGCGAGTACCTACTTACTCATTTTTGATGGTCTTTATCGTGGCGTTAGTCGGATGAATTATAGGCCAAGAACAAGTGCGTTTTGAGGACCTTTCTAAATCGTTCAGTCTTCGCAGCAGTAGTGACCTCCAGTGGAAAGGTGTTCCAGAGTCGTCCAGAGTCTTGGGCCAGCGACTGCAAACCGTTTGTCACCAGCATTTTTGAAAGCATCATCAGGCTGAACGGTTGGTTTGCAGCAATTTAACGACCAAGATGAGCGTTATGTTTTCTAGAAAACTATGTAGAAAACATTTTTAAATTTCACTTAAATGTCTATAGGACTGTCGACTTCGACTTGAGTAATAATAGTAATAGTAAGACAAGTAAGTTGCAGCTAGACATTTTATTTTTACCACAAGTTTGATAATTGAATTGAGCTAGAACATTTTCACGTTACGTATTTTTTAAATTATTTCATGTGGTAATTTTATATTCTTTTTGTTGATTTATAAAAAAAATCAGAAGATTTCACGCTGCTTGGTAAATTCTATGAGTAAGTTATGTGACTCGCAAAGTTGCGCAAAATATATTACTGGCTTATTGAAATATCATACAAAAACGTTTGCCTACAGTTGATGCTATTTTAGAATAAAATGTTATTATTTTACTGGATTTAGTTATTAATTCATTTTTATTTTCATTTAAAATTACAAATGTGCGAGGTTTGTGTTTTGGGTGTTTGTTGTTTATATTCGGTAGTCTGTACGAAGTAGCTTGTGATAATAATGCTCATTAAAAAGATATAATTTTTGTTCTTGAAGCAGGAAGTAGACTTGATGCATTACTTATTTATATCTTTGTTTTTAAACTGACAGCTCGTTAAACTTATAACCCATTAAAAATACGTCCATTCATGTACAATTATATGGTTTGTTTTATCACTTTGGTACTAAACAAACTAAATGTGGGCGCTTGTAATCCAGAAAAAGTTTGGATGAAAATAGTCCTCATAGAGAAGAGGTTTAGAATGAGTTTCGACTCCTTACAGTCCTTACCCTAACCACAGGGGTGCAAAATGATAAAAAGTGATATTTAAAAATATCCGTCATTTTGATGAGCTATCCCTAGTATATACATAATTTCGTATGTATGTATGTATGTATGTATGTATGTATGTATGTATGTATGTATGTATGTATGTATGTATGTATGTATGTATGTATGTATGTATGTATGTATGTATGTATGTATGTATGTATGTATGTATGTATGTATGTATGTATGTATGTATGTATGTATGTATGTATGTATGTATGTATGTATGTATGTATGTATGTATGTATGTATGTATGTATGTATGTAAGTATGTATCTATGTATGTATGTATGTATGTATGTATGTACAATAATGTACATACATACATACATACATACATACATACATACATACATACATACATACATACATACATACATACATACATACATACATACATGCGGTTTTTTTAATTGTACGACACTTTTGAACTCCACGCTTCAACTTAATTGATTCAGTCTTAAAACACCTGGTGTAAAGGACTATAAACTATTATAAAAAAAACAACTTAATTGCAGAGTCATTTTCAGAATTTCAAAGCGGATGTTGGATAGTTATAACACAAAAATAAATCAACCCTATATTGTGTACACGTTCTGTACAGCTGATCCTGCTCACCTGTCGTCGGGAATGCAGACCATAATGATTTTTAAGAGCCAAATTTATCTTCTTTTTTTTTAAATTTACGAAATCCGTTAACTCACGGTTATTCACCGAGTTTATTTCTGAACCTCGAAAACGGCTCAAAGAAAAACTTTTACACGCCTGCTAAAAATAAACCGTACAAGAAGAAGAGCGGGGAAAGTGAAGAAAACTTTCGATTCGCCAACTGAGTTTTGTTTCATATGCAAATTGTCATTCTAGTTTAATTTCAAGTCCGTCCGTTTAAGGCTGATATAATTAATCGCCTGTCGCCTGTTAGAGAACTCGGGCCTATTAGCGACTTTGTATTGTAGTACTACAGACTATATAACCAGGCGTTTAGCAGAAGAGAGGTGTCTGTTGTGGGCTTATGATTTCGAAAATAGATTGAGTTCATAAAAACACATGCAAAGCAGAAACACATATGTATTTATTTATATACTTCGTTTTTACGGCTTGAAACGATGCACAACTTGTGCTGAAAAGGTATTATAATGATTTCAATTATATCTCGTTTTAACGAACTCGTCGTGTCGTGACACGTGTGAATGGAATCTGGTTGGACTTTATTGTTAAAGCCGTACATTGACAGGGTGCTGAACCCCATAAAATAAAATAGAAAATTTCTGGATTAATAATAGAAATGTTTTAATGGACAAGGAGTTCAAACGAATTAACCTAACGTCGATTTGCATAATCAAAATTGAAAACGATTTCGAGAAAAAGCTAGAGCACCTGCTCGCAAATTTTAAACTGAAAATATAAATCGCCTTTATAATTTGCCTGCCTCTATCTCTTTTTTTTCTCCGTCAATTCTCTTCTTTTTTCTAGCTCTCTCTTTCTCTTTTCTCTCTTTTCTTTCTCTCCTCTCTTTCTTTCCTCTTCTCTCCGTGTTGATTTCTCTCATACTCTTTTTTCCTCTTCTATTCCTCAGCTACTTTCTCTCTCACTCCCAAACGCAAACTGATTATAAACAGACCTCGTGCTTAGGTATATAGTACTATATAGACTTGGAACAACGTTTTCTACTACACAGATACGATTATAAAAGAAGTAGAAGTTTTTTTATTTAGTTTTTTTTTCTTCAATTTTTTTGAACTTTTCAAAAAAAGATTTGGAGCATTTTTCATTTGAAAGAAAACGAACAAATCTGTTTAGCTGTTTGTGTTTTATGGAGCTGTAAATAGAAACTAGGCGTTCCTGTTGAAACTGATCTTTCTTGAGCACCTCAATCAGGTGAGTCTCTGTTTAGATTATTGAAAAATAAATTATGTGATTCGTATTTGCTGTTGTGTTGTGTAGTTGTGTTGTCTTGGGTTGTGTTCTGATGTGTTGTGTTGTGTTGTGTGTGCTTCGGCGATTGTAGAAGTTACGCTGTAAGAACGTATGGTAAATAATATTTTTGATCTTGATGATTTGCTTTTTCTTTAACCTTAACAAACAACCAGGAGATGTGGTAGTTACGTTCTTTGTTGGTTTTTTTCTTTTTTTTATTCGTTTTTACTCCGTTCAAAATGATTTAGTTTGCAGAAATATATCGGCGTTTGTTTTGTGTCGGAGATGTAACTTTGCATATTTTATTGCTGTAACTTTTAAATTCTTTGAACGGTCACTAAAACGGTTCTAATTGTTCGATTCGATGGATCGATTTCGAACAACCAACTCCTCATAAACATATCCCCAGACCACAGTCTACCCCATCAACTTTTGAGAGCATCCGTTTCATTTCTTGAATCGGTTCATTCAGGGCATCGACAACTCCACCAGTAAAAGGTGCTCCATGTGGACCAATCCAACTAACCGACTAGCATTCCAGAAATTCCGGACCAGTTTTGAAAAGGCTTTTTCCCCAAAATGATTTTAAAATGAAAGTTTCGATTGAAGGATACAACTCGACGCAACAGCCATCCATTTTTGTTGCATCGGAAAAAATGAAAACGCTACGTTTCAAGCAACTTTCATTAAAAATAGTTGAAAACCAATAATAATAATAATAATCTTTGATAGTGTGGTGATATAGCAAAGCGTGGAACATTCGTATACTTGAGCGCATTATAATGTCTAATTGTCTAATGGTTTCGAGAAAATTACTCTTCTGGTCAAACGTTTGTGGAGACGCATGGCAACTCGCATGGCAATTTTGTAATCGGCACGAAACTGCTTTCATTCATTACTTGCTTAGTTGACTCTGGTGTTGATGATGATGATGTTATTATGAATCTGATACATTCTGTTGAACGGAAACCATTCGTTATTTATCTAACTAAGATGCTTAGTGAAGTCAAAGCTGTGTGAAATCGTCTCGCTGTTTTAGTGCCGGAACGCTATTGTAAAAAAAAATGTTGAAATTCGCCTCTACAATGTTGTAATTTTATGGAGTACAGTTTACACACTACAACAGTACCTGCACACAGAGCTGTTGTAAACATATGCTTGAATTACAGACCGGTTGTACTAACAATTTCAATGTCAGGAAGAAATTAATTTCTAATTTAATATATATATATTAAAATGAATGTTTGTATCTATCGCTGACGAGATGATATCGATGATTATTACGCTTGTGGTGCATTTTCGGGACTGATTTGTGTCCATGCTGCAAGACAAAGCTGTCAACAGGTTGGCGTTTTATGGTCACAAAATCCTGGCAACGTCGAGTGTTTCAGCTAGTTTTTTTTTACAAGCGTAGAAGGACTGAAATATAATTTATACATACTACTCAGACGAATTTGAGGGGGGTCGCAGAGGTTGGAGGTACCGGGGACGGATCCAGGGGACTGGGTGGGTGGGGGGATGCATCTTCCCATAAGAGTATCGAATAAAATGTTTTGGGTAGAATACCCGGTTTTCGAAAAATGACCTCCACATGGAGTTTCTGGAGCCGCCTGCCACTGGGAGGTACCTCAAAAATATCAACAATAAAATAAAAGAGACATAAAGCAGTTGAGTGCACAACGCAGTGATTGCTATTTATAATTACAATGAAAACATAACTATGAAGCATCGTGAGTCAGGAGAGACTGGCCAGCTTCTTTGGGGGATTTCAATTGAAATGCATTTGAGCGATTCAATGGACGTTGATGAACTCGTAAGCAAATTTGAAAGCCGGGAGTGTATTTTAGTATTTTTTCTCCTCAAATGATTTGTGTTTTCATCGATATAACGTTTCATTTTGAAATAATTTTTTTTATTTTATGTGTAAAATGGAATCTAATAAACCATCCAACAAGAAATGAAATGACAAGCAATTTGATAACGAGGTTATTCTGTTCATTAGCAGAAATGTCGGTTTTAAGAAACGACATGGTCATTGAATGCAACTCTGCTCTTAAAGCTAACTAAAAGCGGTCAGGAAAGCTTCAATGACTTAATAATCTGTTTTTGATGTTAACTTTGATATTATGAAATGCTGGGATCACTTCATCTAGTTCTTAATAGTTTAACATAATGGTTTAGGTCAGAAACACTTTGTAACCTTGAGATCAAACATTTAAACAACAGATGAGTAAATGAGTAGGTGGGGTAGATGAGTAGGTGGGTAGATGTGTAGGTGGGGTAGATGAGTAGGTGGGTAGATGAGTAGGTGGGGTAGATGAGTAGGTGGGGTAGATGAATAGGTGGGGTAGATGAGTAGGTGGGGCAGATGAGTAGGTGGGGTAGATGAATAGGTGGGGTAGATGAGTAGGTGGGGTAGATGAGTAGGTGGGGCAGATGAGTAGATGCTATAAACAGCTGAATAGCACCAGAGACATCCTTATCTGCATAATATCAACGTTTAAAAAAAAACTATTGATGAAAGCAATATTCATTGCTAGTTATATTTACATAATATAATCTTTTGGATATTTGATGAATAATTTATCTGATCGTTTCACATATAATTGACTTTTGATGGAGAAAAATATTACGGTTTGTCCTGTCAGAGTTCATAGTTTAATCTAAGGGGGGGGGCTTTGAGACTTTGTCAGTGGTCACATTGAGCAACCAGGAAACGGATAGATGGAAGCAGAAAGCTGAAAGATGATGATATGCACGTTATAAAGGCTACGGTGGTTTGGTAGTTTAATATTCGAGCCATGGATTAGGTGGGCGACATCTCGGGGGCTTTTTTTTCAGAATTTCACCGAACCTCTCGGTATATAATTCAATTACCAATTTATTAAACTATCAGAGAGAATTTAATTGAATTTGTCCACTTTAAAAAACACGAAGACGACTCCGTGTCACGTCGTCATGCATACTGAAAAAAAAAAAAAAAGTTGAGTCGCCATCAAATTAAATAAAGAAAAACGCCTGAGGATGAGTTATTTAATTATTATTTATTTATACGTTAATAATTACAATACTGAAATTAAACGTAACAATAATACATGTTGTTATTTGTTATTATATTAACCATTACATTTAATAATAATAATCGTTATTGTAATTATAAATTCATATTTTATAATATATTAAAATTTCAAAAAAATATGAAATAATAGTAATAACGGTGATGATAAAAATAATGATGATGGTGATGATGACGATGATGACAACAACAATAAAAATATTAGCATTAACATCGCCATTAATTTATTAAACATTGTCGATAACAATCTTGAACTTCCAGTACTGTTCTTCTATGCTATTTTGTACTATTTTTATCAATTTAGAATCAGATTTTTTTTTCATTGATTTTACGTCCATCCATCAAATTAATGATTTTGACGAATTTCAAATCAAATAAATCAATAAACATATTTATAAACTAGTACTGTATGTGGTCACGGGGTGTTATTTACTTGGCTATTATTTACTAAATCTCTATTCAGTTCTCTATAATTTCTTTTTAAAATAACGGTTTTGCGTCAGTTTCTGGTTTGATGATTCTGCATTAATATTTTTCACACCTTGAACTCAGCAAAATGTCAGCGTTTAAACTTCTTAACCACGTGCACTGCTTGATTGCAAATTAACTTAATTAGGTACATACTGTTGTATCGCTTTTATTATTCAATTGGGCCAACGAAATACTAAAGATCCTTTTGGTCAAACAACCGCTTACCAAACTTTTTGATCGACGAACATATTTGCATTAACATTAGATATTATTGTAAACATTCATGCACAGCATATAGAGTCGACGACATCCTTTGTCATTGCATATATTGCACCGACAGCCAACCGGAATAACTTTTTTTTTTTTTTTTTTTTTATAATAGTTTATAGTCCTTTACACCAAGTGTTTTAAGACTGAAACGGCTGTGTCAGAAGCACCTAAGTACTTCCAGTCGTGGATCATAATTTGATCCTTTTAACTTTTCCCTCCTCCTTTCTCCAGGCTTGGGACTGGCTTGCAAAAGCAAGGCGGAGTTTCGGAATAACTTCGCTTTAATAGAGAGATTTATAGCTTCAGAGAAGCTGTTCTCGCTGGTGTCTTGAAATAAAGTATGGCTTATGCAATGAATATTAGATAATTAAAAATAATTAACAATTAGCATAGAAGTTTTTCTAATTTTTGTCTCTCTCCTACCCCGCTTGCTTTCCCGCTCCCGCTCGTTTTCCCATTCCCGGTCGCTTTTCCTCTCCCGGTCGCTTTTCCTCTCCCGGTCGCTTTTCCGCTCGCGCTCATTTTCTCTTTTCCATTCTTTCCTAACTTCTTTTAGCCCTTCAAAAGGGATGCAGAAAATTCGCTCCCGGCTTGTCGCACCCGTCTTTTCGCCCCTGTTTTTTTTTGCCCCGGGGAAGTTTGGCCCCTGGAAGATTCATCCCTATTGCCATCGCCATTGCAATTGTCATCGTCATCGTCATCACCACTCTCATCATCATAATTCGCAACGTCGTCGTAGCATGGGCCTCTCCGTCATATCGGCATGTCACAATGATGAGTTTCATTCATCTTACCCGTTTTGAGTTTTCACACAAAAAGTTTTAAAAGGATATTTATAGGAAAACCGTTCATCCTTAGTCTTAAATTATTGTTAACTATAAAAGGGAATATATATATATGAGGACGTCTTGACTGATGTTATTATTTCAAATGACATTTTCTTATATTTTCTCATCTTCTCAATTCCGCATTTTTTGCTCCGATTTTTTAAATATTACTTTCTTTTTTTCTGTCACCTGTGGGTGTCAGTTTATGCCTTATATCATTCTCTTTCTTTCCCTCTCACTCTTTTTCTCGCTCGCTCTTTTTTTTCTCTCTCTCTCTTTCTTTCTTCGCGTCTGTCTTTCTCACTCTTGAATGGATACACGCTTACACACACTCATACTTCAGGGTAACAAGTTCTTTAACAGTTATGTTGTCGTTCTCTAAGAAATTGAACAAATTCCAGATAATCAAAGCCTAACTTTTTGTTTGTCTGTACTAGTTAGTTGTAATTGTATTACGTTTTATTATAAATAAAATAATCATTTATTAGAATTCATTATAATATAATCAATAATAAAGAAAAAAATAGCTAATTAGTTAATGGAAGAACAGTAATAAACATCTAATAAGTAAAAATGATAGTGTCAAAATCAACCTTTCTTCAAATGCAATCTGATAAAAAGTCAACATTTGATTGTATTATAATTCAAAATAATTAATCAATAAAATCACACTTCACCTTCATTTCATGGAAATAGAAAGTTGGGTTCACATTAGTCAAACTTAGATATTTAGTTGCTGAACTAGGAAAATCAAAAGTTTCCATCTTCAACCCAGTTGAATGAGTTATAATTATTTCCTTAAACTGACTTCCCTCAAATATTCTCACTGGAGATTGTACAAAAGTTATCTTCTCAAATTCCAACTAGACCACAAGCTGCAGCATATTCTTGGCCAGAATGTTGATAGTGTTGTTGTCAAGTATGAATAACGAGTTTATTTTGTTTTTAATTTCAACTTCTGATTCTTCTACTGTAACTGTACTACTATAAATCATAAAAATCTCAAGTTCTGTTTTGTTTATCACTTTCATGTATTCATTCCGTTTTTTACATTTAGTTCCACATCTTACGTGAAATTTATTTATGGAACTCTAGTCTACGTTGGGTCCAGGAACCTCGTCATTGGTACATAGTAACACGTTTCCATAACCTTCGCAAGATTCCAAAGAGTCACGTAAGACAAAACAGATAAGAAAAAGATATAGAAGAAAACGCATTTTCTCTTTACAAATGCAATCAATCTCTCAAAAAACTTTTCAAATCAAATTCAACTTCGGTCTCGCAACTCTCAGACGACTCGGAAGTGCAATGAAAATTTAAAAAAAAAACGCTAGTGACGTCACGAGGGTGCGTTTTGAGGACGATAAAACAGCTTAAAATTAAATTTTTAAAGTGAGAAACCATGAATAACTATGCTGGGGAGATGGGGGATAGTTGATCTCTGGGGCACATTGATCTTTTGGCAATAACGTAATTATTTATAAATATAAATGACATGTGTAATCATTTAAGATTTTCATTTGTTTCCGTTCAATTTTTAGTCTTATTTCCTTGTCAATAATCTGCCATTGAAATTTGAAAAATACGAAAGTTTTATTTAACCCGAGAAAAGTAAATCTTCACAACAGTTGAGTTTCTGTAATTACAAATTAGATAAATATTTGTTTGTGAATATAATTTTGCACTGTATAAACGTATGGGTAAGGCTTATTTTATTGCATATTTCAGTTCTCAAGAAACACTCATTGATGAGATATTGCAATTTATAGTATGCTCCATATCATGGGACTTTTTGATCTGTACCAATATGGGGTACGTTTATCTGTAGATCAAGGTGCCCCTTGTCCTTAGATACTAGGCATTGTAGCTTTAGTGTAGCCCTGTTAATCAAATCAAATTAATCAGACACTTGTTGGTTACTTATCAAAACATTAAAAAAAAACCTAACTACATTAACATTTTAAAGGATTATTCATAATTATTTTCGGTTAACCAGAAATCACAACAGCAATTTATTTTTAATATTTAATATTTTTCGAATCGATATTCACAGTGCATTTTTAATCCCCTCATATTAGTTTTACCACCGGCTTTTCTTGCTTGCTTACAAATCTTGGAAGAAAAAAAACTAACAAACTTTCCGTCATCCAATCGGACTGAAACTGATTCGTTCCTCATGGAAATGCATTTCTGTTCAAATTTTAGAAATTTTCAAGAATAAAATAATGTGGGTGGGTGTTTCAAAGTTTGTTTGCTTATCACATCCGAACCGCTGGAGCAATTTGAACGGAATTTCATTTGGAGGCAGTCTTAATTTAGGAGAAATGTTTGAGCTATTAAAAATAAATATCAGTTCATTATTTTACGTTTTATCGTCAACAAACGAGAAAAACATGAAAAAAACTTGAACAACGCCATGTAACCTTGCTAGTATTCTATAAACAATAATAGAAAGGATTTGCGACAAAAATTATTTGTTTTTAAGTTCTGTAATGTATACATTAAAAACGGTGCTTGCAAAACATATAAAATACTAGCAAAATTACCCGGTGTTGCAAGGATTTCTTCGATTTTTGACGTGTACAACGTAAAATAATGAACCGAATTTTTTATTTTTAATGGTTCATATCTTCTTTCTCAATAAAAACCATGCAAAATTTCGTTCAAATTGCTCCATCGGTTCGGATGTGATAAGCGAACACACACACACACACAGACACACTGCTCAAATTTTCTTGCTCGTACGTGCAACAATTTTCACATCCATCCAACAAGAAAAATAATAACAATAATATTGGACTTCCATTATTTCTTTTCGCCTCCGGTGGCTTGCATCATCAGCAGCATCACCACCACCAGGAACAGGAAGTAGATAATCCGACTAATGCTTATAAATATGCTTGTGCAGCGACCGCACAATAGCATTACAGATGAAAACTTGGTTGTGTTTTTTTGTGGTCCATCAGAAAATTGTTTTCATTGTCTTTTTTTTTCTTTTACAGCGCGGATGCAACGCAAATTGCGGTAAAAGTGAGAAAGTCTACTGGGAATGTTTCAATCAACAAATTGTATGATAAATAGGTTAAGGGGTATTTGAAGGTTAGAGGATGAATATAGGTTAGGGGAGGGGTGGTTAAGAAATTTAGGTTATTTAGTGATTAATGTCAAATAAAATTAGGCTTGTAGCAAGTCATTTGTGCAAGATCAAATTTTCTTTGGCCGATTATAACGCTGATGAAACCAATTTTCGCAAGTGATTCGGACTCCAAAAGGCGGCGAAGTGGAGATTGGATAATTCAATTTTGTACGAATGAAAATTTATTTTTTTATTTATTTTTAGTTCTGAAAAGACTATGCACACATGATTTGAGGATTACATGTGGTTGTGTACTATGTGTAAATGTGAGTTGAAGAGATTAAGAAGTTTTAACTTTTCCTATTTAGCCTCAATAAAACAATCTGAACGCTTACTTCGACACGGAAGTCTTACCATCAGCTTGAGAAGTTATTAGTAGTAGTCGGCTTTGCTTATATAGCAGCAACGGTAGCTTAAGCAGCAGTGGCAGGTATTTCGTAATTAAATGAAGACAACAACTGCTTACCTGACTGCACTTGGAAATGATGGATTCAACCCTGGTCAGAATCCATCAGTCACAGCCGTCAAAATGAGTCTGTTGTTTCGGCGATTTGATATCACGATTTGATTTTCCAATCGGATCTGAAAAAACCACCGTGAGAACCAATCATCTTTTGTCATCGGTTAATTTTGTTTCTACTTTGAGGCGAGTAATAAAAAGTGCTTTAAAAATGTGTTCAAATAAAAAAAAAAAATTTTAAGTTACAACTTAGAAAACATAACTTACATATATGCTGAATGGGGAGATACGATGATAAAAATAATAGAAATAAAAGATAGACATCTTTGTTTTTGCAAAACAAGGTACTGTGTTATTGTTTATTTCTCATTACATTGGAAAGTTTTTGAAAAGAAATTTGTAGTATATTCGTAGTCTGCCATTTTTGACTCCGTTCTGAGAAAACCTAATTGGATTCAGTTTCGGTTTCAGTTTCTCAGCCTCGCATTGTAGTTTCTGAGTCTTTGTTATTTGTCTCGTGCAGAATCGTGCCGCAGTTTTACGAAGTTTGTTTTCAATTAGTTAAAATCATTTTAATAAATTTAGTAAAAATAAAAATATTAGCTCTGAACTGGAGATTTATTCGTCAAACCTTTATTCGTCAAAAAGCCAGAGATGTTGCGAGTACTTATGGTACGAGTACGAGTACGAGTACCGTGGTATCGAGTACGAGTTCGAGTACGTGTACTTGGAAAACGTACTCAAGTACGAGTACGAGTATCAGGTATAAAATCTCTGCTACTCAGTACTGAGTTTAAAACGAGTACGAGTACGAATACCAAGGCTTAGACTACGATTCCGAGTACGAATACTTAAAAAACGTACTCGAGGTGTACTCGAGTACGAGTACCAAGTATTACATCTCTGCAAAAAGCAATACATGACCACCAAACTTGTATTCGTGTATACCGCAATCAGTATCACCGCCACCACCACTATCATCGTCATCGTCATCATCACCATCACCATCACCATCACCATCACCATCATCATAATCATCATCATCATCATCATCATCATCATCATCATCATCATCATCATCATCATCATCATCATCATCATCATCATCATCATCATCATCATCATCATCATCATCATCATCATCATCATCATCATCATTGCTATCATTTTTATGTACACCGACGAGAATTTAACCAAGTTAGCTGCGTCATAGAGGTCCTAACCATACCGGTTCGTCAAAAAACTAATACAACTAAAACGACAAAAAACCACTCGACTTTGGTTGTTGTTAGATTACTTGACTCGTTAAACGATTTTGCATTCCTTATAAACTTGCAGATTTAAATCGAATGATCAAAAGAAGAAGAAAAAAGTAATTTACAAAAAAATGCTTCGAAAACCCGAAAGCAACTTCAGCAATTTATCATTGCTACTTTAAATTTATTTCATGAAAAAAAATAAGGAAAATAAAGAAAAACGACGCCAACACAAAAACCACAGTGAGTTACGGCGACACCTTCCTATAGAAATCCAAACTCCTATATAAGTCCTTGCTTGTCTACCATATTTCGGAACTCCGCCTCGCTAATTGCGAGCCAGTCCCAAGCCTGGATGAAGGAGGAGGGACAGTTAAAAGGATCAAACTTTGATCCACGACAGGAAGTACTTATGTGCTTCCTACATACAGCCAATTCAGTCTTAAAACACTTGGTGTAAAGGACTATAAACTATCATAAAAAAAAAAAAAAAAAAAAAAAAATACCATATTTCGCTCGCTGTTAATAACGATAAACTCACCTTACATATATGTTGGACGATGAGCAGACTTCGACGACGACCAGACTTCGACGACCTCAACCAACTATACAAAGAAAACTAAACATAAAAAGCTTAAATAATAAAGTTACAAATTAAAAATTTGTTTAGCTTATAAATAATTTTTTAAATATTTTTAATTTAAATTTCCTATGTCTTTAAGTTTAATTGCCTTTTTTTTTATTTCATATCAGCTACCAAACGTATAATAAATAACATAGATATATATATCTATGATAAATAGTCTTTCGATCCGCAAACTAGCCGAACTCCGCCTCGCTAATTGTGAGCCAGTCCCAAGCCTGGAGAAAGGAGGAGGGAAAAGAAAAAAGGATCAAATTCTGATCCACGACAGGAAGTATAAAATGCTTCCTACATACAGCCATTAGAGTCTTAAAACACCTGGTGTAAAGGACTATAAACTATCATCAACAACAACAACAACAACATCAACAACATTCCAAATTATCATTATAGTGCACTATTCTTTTGAACCGGGCTTAATACTATTCCACTTAAAGCCACCTACATCGGTCAAATTACCGCCATGTTTTCCTTACGACTGAACTTTTTACGAAGCCGATTAAAGACCACTGAATATATTAATTAAACTAATTATACTTTTTTAAATCCCTTATATTAACTTCACCACGGGTCTTGCTTGCTTGCTCACTTGCTTGCTTGAATGTTTGCAAACCTTGAAAGTGATCATTAACTAACTTCCCGTCATCCAATCGAGATGAAATTTGAAATATAGGCTTGTTCCTTATGACAATGCATTCTATTAAAATTTAAAAAACTTTGAAAAGAATTTAAAAAAAAAAATTATCTATGTTTCAAAACACAAACAAATCAAATAAAATTCAATAAATGTTTACATATATAAGTCCGAAAAATTTCATTTAAACAGATATTTTTGCAATAATTGAAAGCCGGCAAATTCAGAAATATAAAGGAATTGTTTAACAAGTAAAGAAAAAAACGAGTTTTCAACACAAACTTTTATTTCAAATACACTCGATTTAGAAATACGAAAGATGCTCAAATTAGGTTTTTTAATTGAATCATGTATTGTCATCCAATATAAAGCTATGCTGAAAGTTTCATCTTCCAAGCTATTCAACAAGCTGGTTAAATTTTACTTGCAAGATTTGCGTACAGAGAAAGCCACACACACACAAACAGAGATTGTAGTCAAAATAAAAGTTTGTAAAAAAATAACTGATTTTTCATGATATATCACATTTATAAAAACTTTGATGCAATTATGACATAATCGGTTGTATTATCTAGGCCTACTATATTAGGTTGTGGGTTCAGTTGTTATATCAAGATATCCGTGGTTCTGTACACATTTCTTGTACAACTTATTATTACTATTATTATTTTGATTGGTGTAGCTTATTATCAGGCTGGATTTCGGTTAATGAGACCCAATAGGTGATATTATCAGGACTCCTGTAAATTTATGCCATCCAAACAGGTTCTAATATCAAGACTCTTGTAAATTAATGTCTCTTCTTACACAATACTCTAACAGGTAAACAAATAATAAACATTCATAGCTATAGAAGAGACATAAACTTAGTAGCTTTATATTGATGTAGAACAACTCGAGCACAGAGTTTTGATGGGCTCATTTATTGTAGCTGATAATAAACCTATACCTTTAAATGAGGTAAACTTGCATATTAAATATTGCTAATAATACTACTAAATGAGGTTGCTGTCACTTTAAACGTTTTCGACATTGCTTTTGAAGAAACTGACTAATTAAATAACTGATGATTATTTAAAGAAACATCGAAATTAGAGAAACACATATAATTAAGAGTTAATTTTTTTAAGAACTTTTAAAAATGTGTTCGATTTTCCAGCTAGTTGCTTGCATTATATCGGAAAACTTTAAGACAGAGATAGTGGGTGGGAGCAGTTGAGCCGTCTGCTCCTCGCAATCGTGCTACACCTACGAATGCAAGATTGCAGGCCACTTCTGAATTATTTTATTGACCATCAAACGACTTTGCATTAATCTCTCTTCCCTCATATTTCATAGATTTTTTTTTTGATCTTCCGACACTCGATATGCCGTTTATTTGCATAACTCAGGGAAAATCCTTTGGCAGACACCACATGATTATTTGAAGAACATAATCAGGATCGTCATTTCAGCAAAACTATGGGGGGGGGGGCAAAATGTTTAAAAAAACCTCAAATTCAAAAATTTTATTCGTCTAATGTTAAACTATTTCAAAAATTCTCTAAAAATTAAATAATTTTTTTCTCAAAATAGCTGATGACCGGGGGGGAGGGGTAGTCGTAGGTATTTTTACAAAAACTTCTTAACTCTTTTTCAAAAAATATTCTAGAAAATCCTTGCCCATAAGCCAGCCTTAATAACCTAAAAAACAACAATTTTATGTTCAAAAAATGTCAACATCAAGTCTTCGTTTGCCAGCTTCGTGGACAAAACCGTCAAGATTTAGTTAAGTCAAAATGACTGATCATTTCATTAGCGATTTCCGAGGAGAAGAAATTGCGTTCTTAATTGATTCGTCGCTGACAGAACGTCAGAAAACCTTCTAATTGATGAAGGACGTTCATCTCTGAAAAGCATCCTCATCCTTTTAACACCAACACGTTAATATTTATATAAATAACTAAAATTGAAAATTTATTTACTGTTAATTTGATTGGTTTCGCGCTGCTCAAAGAGGCTTGGTATCGAAAGAGCGTTGGACGACTTCTCTAGAAACAGTTGCTGTGGCCTGGCAATTGTAGGACATCAGTAATTAAAAAAAACACATACTCAGCAACAGAGTTTTATATTTATATTAGTTACTAATTATGGTTTAACATCACTACGGACATAAAACGTGCAATGAAAAAACATATCCATGTCTTAGTTGACAATAAATATGTGTTTTTGACCTCTTTGAGAAGGACGTTGATCTTTGAACCATAAATGAATGAAATGACCCTAAAGAGCATGACCCCAAAAGACATAACCCCGCAAAACACGACACTGGCAGTCACTAATGGTACTGGAGGGCATAATCTCGAAATGAGCGATTCCGAGGGGTGGGCCTGCCTCCCCCCCTAGAACATCAAAACCCATTTATAGATTATTGAAACAACTCTGCACCAGCTGCTCGAGATATTTCGACTTAAAGCAATAAAAAATAACGCACCGAAATTTCCTTTCGTTATTGATAACCGGTAATCCATTAGCAAGTCCATTTATTTTGTATCCATATATTCATTCATCAGCTGGTCTTCGTCGCAATAAAAAAAAGATTTAGCAACGAAACGTTGAGGAACAATTTGAGGCCGAGCGGGAAAT
>OZ022242.1:35981851-35994351 GCA_963978895.1 Erpobdella octoculata | reverse complement strand
GGTGAGTACAGTACATAACGGGCTGTACAGTGTACAGCAGTGTACAGTAGTGTACAGCAGTGTACAGTAGTGTGTACAGCAGTGCACAGTAGTGTGTACAGCAGTGTACAGTAGTGTACAACAGTGTACAGCAGTGTACAGCAGTGTACAGTAGTGTACAGTAGTGTACAGCAGTCTGGCTGTGTACAGTTTATTGTTATTTGTTGAGTAATCACTTGCAAGCACGCTTGGAAAGGATGAATGTTGTTCCAGGTAGCGGATGACTGCGATGATGCTGATGCTGATGGTGATTGTGATAATGATTATGAATAAGACTATGATGATGGAGGTGATGATTATGATGGTGATGACGGTGACGATGACGATGAAGATGATGGTGGTGAAGGTGAAGGTGATAAATTTATTTATTTGTTCATTGGGATGATGAACACAAAATAGAACACAAAACACAAGAAAAAGATGATGATGGTGATGATAGTGACAGTTATGCTGGAGATGGCTATCGTGATATGGAAATGGCTATGATGAAGATGATAAAGATGATGAAGATGATGAAGATGATGATTAAGATGATGAAGATGATGATGATAAAGATGATGAAGATGATGATGATAATGATGATGAAGATGACATGACGAAATAATTCATGTGTTTTGTCTCATAGCAATCAACACACTCTAAATGACGTATGCACACAACATGAGACTTTGTTGACTCCGGCGCGGAAGTTAAACTCCACCACAGAATAGTTAATAAGTTCAACCTGATTAGTCATCGAGCTCATGAATATTTATTTATTTAATACATTTGTTTCATTGAATATTTGCTTGTTAATTAAGACATAATCGTTATTGAGTCATTTTATACACCAAGCTGCTCGTAGCTGTACTACGCGAGTCTATCATGGCAGGGAGACCAAAATCTTCGAAATTTAAAATTACTTGACCGAGAATATGGTCCATGCTGTTCCAACTGTTCCAACAAACTGAAAAGTTTAATTACATATTTCCTACTTGTATAATTTTCTAGCTTCGTCTGTCTGTAACCTGATATCATTTTGATAGAACTGCACCGATTTTAATGAAAGTTGGCGTACTTATTCAGTTTTTTAAACTGATTTTGAAAGTAATTTTTTTTTTCAAATTTAAACAATTTTTTGCCTGTGGTCCGTCAGGTTTTGATGATAGTTTATTAATATTACTAGCGGGGTTACCCGGCGTTGCCCGGGGTTTTTAGAGGTTTTTCTAATGTTTGTCTCTCTCGCTCCCGTTCCCTTCTCCACTTTCCCGTTTTCGTAGCGTTCCCGGTCGCTTTTCCGCTCTCGGTCGTTTTCCAGCTCCCGGTCGCTTTCCCGCTCAGAAGTTTTGTTATCGATTTTCTCTCTTGCTCGCGTTTCCTTCCATGCTTGCTCTCCCGATTCCAGTCGCTTTACGCGTTCCCGGTCGCTTTCCGCGTTCCCGGTCGCTTTCCGCGTTCCCGGTCGCTTTCCCGTTCCCGGTCGCTTTCCCGTTCCCGGTCGTTTTCCCGTTCCCGGTCGCTTTACCGTTCTCGGTCGCTTTCCCGTTCCCGGTCGCTTTCTCGTTCCCGGTCGATTTCCCGTTCCCAGTCGCTTTCCCGTTCCCGGTCGCTTTCCCGTTCCCGGTCGCTTTCCCGTTCCCGCTCACGCTTGCTCTCCCGTTCCCGGTCATGCTTGCTCTCCCATTCCCGGTCACGGTTGCTCTCCCGTTCCCGTTCACGCTCATTTTCTCTTTTACATTCTTTCATAACTTCTGTTAGCCTATAAAACGTAAAATAGATTTGCTAAGACTATATATATATATGAATGTTTGTGGGTTAGTTTGTCTATTATAGAAACGGGAAAGCGACCCGGAACGGACAGCGAGCGGGAACGGAAAAGCAAGCGTGAGCGGGAATGGGAGAGCAAACGTGAGCGAGAACGGGACAGCGACCGGGAACGGGAAAACGACCGGGAGCGGGAAAGCGACCGGGAGCGGGAAAGCGACCGGGAGCGGGAAAGCGACCGGCAGCGGGAAAACGACCGAAAACGGGAAAGCGAACAGGAATGGGAAAGCAGGTGGGAAAGGAAACGGGAGAGAAAGAGACAAACATTAGAAAAACCTCTAAAAAACCTGGGCAACGCCGGGTATCTCCGCTAGTACATACATAAACACACACACAGACACACATACATGCACATACACATACATACATACACACATACATACGCACATACATATGTGCTCCGCTTATTTTGTGACGGATTTCAAAATAAAATTTTTTATTTTTGACTCCCATTGACTCTCAAGGTTGTGTGAAAATTTCATTACGATCGGATGAATGGTGTAGCAATGCATAAAGGACATTAACATATAAACATATATACATATATACAAACATTCATTTTTATATATATAGATATAAATATTAAGAATATATAGTGAACATTCCGTATATTTGCAGTAAAAAACTACTTCTTTATAATGGTACTCGTGAGCCACTTTCTGACGTTATTTGTCTGGCGACACCCAGAATTTCTGAAGAGTGTTTATTGAATAATGAAATATTTTTCAATTTGTTTTATTAACTAAAAAATCTTAATAATTTCACAAACATCATTAAAACATTTTCAAAGCTACAGAGCGTCCGCTGCCATATTGCTGTAAATAAAAGCTTGTCAACATCCAACATGGAGCCAACTTTCTTAGTTCTTATGGATCAACTTATATATACAAATTTATATTTTTTGTCAAACATTTTTCTTATAAATTTTCAATAAATTTTTTCCTAATAATTCTTTCAACTGAAACTGACTCGCGTTCGAGTCTCGCTGGAGAAATGAAACAGAGCGTGATAAAAAATGCAGTTGGAAGAGAAAAAGAAAAACCGCTTTATAAATAAAATATGGACTGCGGAAAGGAAAGGCGCTAATGACATGAACGCACTTTGGAAAATGAATGTCATGTCAAATAATAATTTATTTGTTTGCGTCTTCTGCGGCTGTCGCAACTAAAGTTGTTGATTTTCTGTTACAAATGGAAGCTGGAAATGCAACGTGTATTTATGTGTTTATTAAATATATTTCTGCGGATTTTTCAATTTTAAAAACTTAAAAATACATTTTCAGTTTCATTGTGGCAAATAATCAAAACCCAGCTTTTCAAAGCTCTGAGTCTGATAAACACAAAGCACCAAACAAATCTAGCCTTGTATTTTCTTCCTAATTTTCTAGATTTCTTAACCCGACCTTAATACCTACCTAGCTATTCATACTTCATACCTAACTTACTGTTAAAATAATGTCTTATTAATTAATTTATTTATTAAATATTACGTGACTTCTCTAGGAAAAACATTTAATGAAAAGTAGTAATATTATTATGATAATGTAATTAAAATAATAAAATTTATATAATAATAGCAATAATAATAATAATTATATTTATTATGTTTTTTTCAACTTCCACAAATTAAAATTAAATAATAATAATAATAATAATTAATATTATTATTAAATGTATTATGTTTCTTTTTAAAGTTCCACAGCTGGCAGATCGATGACCTCTCCTTTGAACCTTAAATTTGGTCACGTGCTCAATGAAAAATGTCTTTTATGAGCAATAAATTACTTCGATGAAAATTATTTTTTTATTAAATTTCAAACTTTTCACGCGTTTGCGCTATCAGCCGTACACTTATTTGAGGTCACTTATTTGTCTTTTAACCATCCATCCATCCATCGATCCATCCATCCATTCGTCCATCAGTCCATTCGTCCATCCGTCCGTCCATCCGTCCAACCGTCCATCCGTCCATCCGCCCATACGTCCGTCCCTCCGTCCGTCCATCCGTCCGTCCGTCCGTCCATCCGTCCATCCGTCCATCCGTCCATCCGTCCATCCGTCCATCCGTCCATCCGTCCATCCGTCCATCCGTCCATCCGTCCATCCGTCCATCCATCCATCCGTCCATCCATCCATCCATCCATCCATCCATCCATCCATCCATCCATCCATCCATCCATTCATATATTATTCCATAAGATAATTATCCAATCGACTTCATTGCTTTCACTACTCGTTGTTTATTCAACAGATCGTTCGTTTTTTAATTTCCCAAATGCGTAATTTCGCGCGTATCAAAACGTTCCGCTTGTTTCCCAGTAAGCTCTCTCTCTCTCGCTTTTTTATGTGGTGCCACCAACAGACCTGTTGTTTTGACCTCGAGAGAGTTCAAGTTCCATTGTTCGTTCGTTTGTTCACCTGTCGTTCGTTCGTTCATTCTTTCGTTTGAGTTCATTTTTTTCGACTTTCATTCACTTTCGTACTTCTTGTTTTCAATTCGCCATTCATCTGAATGACAATTTAGCGTTAATTCGATATTTTTGTTCGAGAAAAAAAATTGATAAAATGGCTTTACACTTAACGGCGAAACACATCTCCAGATATTCAGCTAACCAATAGCTCCAGATTTATATATCTAAATATATGTATATAAAAATGTCTCTCTGTCAGTTGGTTTGACCTTTACGCTTCTACGCCATTCATCCGATTGTAATGAAATTTTCACACAATCTTGAAAGTCAATAGAGTTTCTGTGAAAAAAATTGAGAACGGTTACAAAGTGAGCGGGAGAGCAAGAAGGAGCAGGAAAACGACCGGGAACGGGAGAGCAAGCGGTTCCGGGAAAGCGACCGGGAGCGGGAGAGCAAGCGGAGAAGAAAACGGAGCGAGAGAGATAAACGATAGAAAAACCTCTAAAAAAACCCCGGGCAACGCCGGGCACCCCGCTAGTATAATCATAAAAGATCCATTTCCCCTAAAAATAAGCTGATCGTCACGGACTCGTTCTATTCTTATCTTGTCCGATCCTTCTAGGACGTCTCTTGACCAGAGCTTCGTGACCAACTAGTATGAGTCACCTGCCGGCCTGCTGGGGCACAACTGTCACGATAGTAAGATCGTCGTTGTAATTGCCGTAGCATGAACCAGGCCAGTCAATTTAAAGTGACTTATTTCGGTAATTATAGAATGATTAGTTTAAGCGATACCCTTGAAGGTTTTGTTTTCCGTTTGTTTGAAGATTCAATTCTGTTTATTTTTTGTTGTTGTGATATTAATAACAGTTATTATGATCTTAATTGATACTATTATTGTTACATATTATAAAATTATAAAACGATGTGTGATAATAATCTTTACAATGATCAACATACATAATTTCTTATGTATGTTGATCATATATACATACATACATACATATATAAAAAGCAATGTGAGTTTGTGTGTGTATTTGTTCGCTTATCGTATCCGAACCGTTTAAGCAATTTCAACAAAATTTGGCATGGATGTAGTCTTCGTTGGGAAAAAAAGTTTAACACCATTTTAAATAATAATCGGTTCCTGTTGTTACGTTTTGTGAGCAAATACACGATAAAAAACTAAAAAACACCCGGGCAACACCGGGTAACCCCGCTAGTTCTTAATAATGTTGATATTATCATTGTAACTGTCACTGTAGTTGTTATGATTCTAACCACCATTATAGTCACCATCCTTGTCTTGTACATATATTATAATAAAAACACGAGCCAAGATGTTCTTTCCTGCCTTCAAGCCGTGTCTCTTCTGCTACATACGAGGTTGTAAATATTTCAGCGATGTTCTCCGTGTAAGGCTGACCATTTCTCGTTTATTATTCATATGACTTTTCCTGCTTTTTAGCACACAGAGTCGTCGCTCTTTGTCCATTCATAAATGGTTGAGTTGATGAATGGGTGTTTGGGTTGGTGGGTAAATGGGTGGTTGGATAGGTGGTTGGGTAGGTGGGTGGACGTGTTTGTGGGTGGACGTGTTTGTATGGATGTGTGTAGAATTGTGTGTGCTTGTATGTGGCGTGGATGGGTGCATGTGGTTATTTGAATGGATACACATGTGTGGATTTTAGGTTTGTTTTTTCTATGTAGGCACAGTATTCGTCACCCCCACCGGCATTCGCAATGCTTATTTCCATTATTAATTGGCTCTAACGAAATTTTCCACACTGAATTTTCATTTTTGAGAAATGAAAGCTAAAACTTTTTAACTCAATAGAATTGTTTTATCTAAATCATTGTTGAATAATCCAAAATATATTTGTGGCGTAGTGACGAAATTATTAACACGATCATAACATCATAATTGAACCATCCATACAGGAGTGCATTCAACAAAAGTTTTCTTTTTCTAGACTAAAAATCGATTTGAATAGAATCACTGAAAAGTTTGAATACAATACCGTGTGCTGTTTGATGATAAAAACTATTTCCCGTGGATTCCCCCAAAAAATTTCATCCCCGTGGTTAGTCCACAATAAAAAAAATCCATATCTATGGATTGAACCCCGAGGTTTACCGGGCTACTCACGATAATCCAAAATATATTTGTGGCGTAGTGACGAAATTATTAACACGAAAATGTCTATGTATGGATGTGTTAAAGGATGTACTAGAGGGTTCGTAAGCAAACTTCAAATGAGATCCAATGAAGTGGTCTCCTTATGTATTCAGGGGCTTCTATCCCTATACAAGCGGCCACAGCTTCGGAGGGAGACAGGTAGGCTTTTTAGGAAAGGGAGAATTGGGCCCGACTGCCTGGGGCGTAAAAACAACTGAATTTACTCACTTATCTTCCTTACTGTCTCGTTTATTAGTTATGAGGCTGGCAGTTAATTATCTTGGTTTAGTGCCCTCGCCGATATATCCTGTGCGTCGAGAGCTGCAAAAAAATTTACTCCGGGAATAAATGTACCCCGCATCTGTGGAGGTCGGGGGTGGAACTGGGTGGGTAGGGGTTATTTTTTGTAATAGTTTATAGTCTTTTACACCAGGTGTTTTAAGACTGTTAAAGCAGTATGTAGGAATACTAAAGTATTTCCTGTCGTTGATCATAATTCTGTCCTTTTAAATTTTCCCATTTTCTTTCTCCAGGCTTGGCACTGGCTTGCAAAAGCAAGGCGGAGTTAAGGTAGGGGGTCGTTTTGTTTGTCTGATTGATTAACGTCTGTATCTGTCTGGGACAATTTATACGTGATGTATGTTTGAATGTTCTGTAATGTCTGTTGGATTACCCGAGCCTCAGAGTAGGAGGTATTTTTTTTTTTTTTTTTTTTTTTATAATAGTTTATAGTCCTTTACACCAGGTGTTTTAAGACTGAGAGTAGGAGGTATTTTTTTTTTTTTTTTTTTTTTTTTTTTTTTATAATAGTTTATAGTCCTTTACACCAGGTGTTTTAAGACTCTAATGGCTGTATGTAGGAAGCATTTTATACTTCCTGTCGTGGATCAGAATTTGATCCTTTTTACTTTTCCCTCCTCCTTTCTCCAGGCTTGGGACTGGCTCACAATTAGCGAGGCGGAGTTAGAGTAGGAGGTAAACGAAAAGAGACTTAAACTGAACTTGCTTCAGCTTTTCGGAGGTGTTTAAAAAATATATTTTAGTTGTCCAAGTTGTCATCTTACATGTCGGTAACTCGTGTTGTTGTTCATCAGCCAATCCTCTACGAGCCGTTAAAACAAACTTTGTTGTTTTAAATTGATTTCTCTGATGCCTTTTATGAGAGAAACAAATCTTCTTTTAAGAAGAATTTATGGTCTTATTGTATGCTTTTATCTGCTCCTTTATCATTACGTCTGGTTGAAAGCGTGAACATAAGTTTGTTAAGGTGTCTGTGACAGCGTGTGTGTATGTGTTTGTGCATGTATGTATGTGTATGTGTGTATGTGTGTATGAGTATGTATGTGTTTGTATGTGTATGTGTATGTGTATGTATGTGTATGTATGTGAATGTGGTTTTATGTTCTGCTGAGCTTGCTTCAGTGTGTGTGTGTGTGTGTGTGTGTGTGGGAATAAGCGAAGGAATTCTTGGAGAACATTTCTGCTCTTAATTTGCTTTGTGTTAAAACATTTTATGACTTTTTCTTCTTCCAGTCAATTTGGTTAAAAGTTATTTTTTCCCGTTCTTCTTTGAAGCTGTCACACTTTGATGAGTTTAAAAAGAGAAAAGTATTTTTGTCACGGAGTTGATATATCAAAGCGTGGTCATTTGAATACAATAGTGGTTGTGATGATGACGATGATGACGACGACGACCATGACGATGATGATGATGATTATGATGATGATGATGATGATGATGATGATGATGATGATGATGATGATGATGATGATGACGAAGACGACGAGGACGACGAGGACGACGATGACGACGACGACGACGATGACGAAGACGATGATGATGATGATGATGATGATGATGACGATGACGACGAGGACGACGACGATGATGATGAGACGACGATGCGCTTATAAACAACAAATTCTCGTCATTATTTTCCCTAAACTATTTTTTGTGTTTAACAAATAATTTTTTTTCCACCGTCTCAGCGGCGAAAAACAAAATACTCGAGTTTTAAGAAACGAGATAAAAATTTTCTCAAATTTTTTCTTGCAAAACTTTTTTTTTCTCAAAGGATTTTAATTACTCGAAAACTCTCGTTGAAAACAATAATCTTACAAGTTATTTAAAGATGCGAAACGGTGTGTCACGTTTTAGAAATAATATCCAAATAAAAGCTGATTTTAATTCATAAATAATTTCACAAGTTAAAAATTTTTATCAAATGGGGGGCGATGCCCCGCTGAAATCAACCGGGGGGGGGGCTGAAGAGAGTTTCAATCAACCTGGCCTATCCATATCAACCCGTATCGGTTGGTTTTCTCTGCGGGTGAGTGTGAGACCGGCCCTTTGAAGGCACTCACAGGGATCCCAGTACAGTTGACCCGTGACCTACGAACATCGCCCCACGCTGTGTACTAATCAAAAAAAAAATTCATAATATTTAAACCGATTGGTTTTTTTTTCATTCTCGAATAACCGTTGGTGCAGATCTCTAAAAAAATATTGAAGTCATACATCCATCGAATCCCTGTGCGGGTTTCAGTTTATCCGCACTTAAACCGATCCTTTAATAACGCACACGCACGCACACATACATACACAAACGTATACATACACAACGGACACATACACAAACGTATACATACACAACGCACACATACACAAACGTATGCATACACAACGCACACATACACAAACGTATACATACACAACGCACACATACACAAACGTATGCATACACAACGCACACATACACAAACGTATACATACACAACGCACACATACACAACGCACACATACACAAACGTATACATACACAACGTACACATACACAAACGTATACATACACAACGCACACATACACAACGCACACATACACAAGCGTACAATTAAACACACTGACATACACTCTGACGAATTGCTTCGTACCAACGGCTTGCATCATCATTGGGCGCTTTGGGAGGCGGGCAGGAGAAAATTATTTTTCACCCCATCTGAAGATAGATGGCGCGTTTTTAGACTTCTATGAATTAACTATGAAGCGTTTTTTTATACAGACAGGTAGAAGCACTAAGTTTAAAATTATCGTCTACATTTATATATGAAAATGACTGTCTGGATGTATGTCATTTTCTGCATTGCTACACCATTCATCCAATTGTAATGAATTTTTCACATAACATTGAAAATCAATAGAAGAAGGTTTTTGTGAGAAAAATTGAGATCAGTCACAAAGTGAGCGGAGCGGGAGAGCGAGCGGAATGAAAAGCGACCGAGGGCAGAGGAGCGAGCGGGAAAAGGAGAGGAAGCGGGAGAGCGAAAGGAGCAAGAGAACGAGCGGGAAAGCGATCGGGAACGGAAAGCAAGCGGGAACGGGAAAGCGATTGGAAGCGGGAAAGCAATAGGAGAAGAAAAAGGGAGCAAAGAGAAAAACGATAGAAAAACCTCTAAAAACCCCGGCAACGCCGGGTACCTAGTTAGCAAATAACATTTTTTTAAATGTCTTAATGTCCTCGAAGCATATTTATCATTTATTATTCTTGCGTAATACAAAATTTGTAAAATATACAGAATACTATACAGCTTTAATTTATTGAAATACACATTTAAAAGATTCATGAAGAAATATAACATTTTCTTGACAGATCTTTTGAAGTGAAACGACGTCAGACAACAAGAAATAGGAGCAATATTTTATGTAACTTTCTCTAAATTAAAGTTAGTGATTTTTTATTTTAATAGATTTAATTTGGAAAATATTAATAAGAAAGAAAACTCCGCCTTGCTCTTGCAAGCCAGTCCCAAGCCTGGAGAAAGGAGGAGGGAAAAGTTAAAAGGATCAAATTATGATCCACGACTGGTAGTACTTAGGTGCTTCTGACACAGCCGTTTCAGTCTTAAAACACTTGGTGTAAAGGACTATAAACTATTATAAAAAAAAAAAATAAGAAAGAAAATAAATGATAATTTTGTTATTTTCGCGGGTATAAATTATAATAAATTTAAACGAACAATTGAAAAATATTCTTTATTTAGACGATGGCCATGATACGTCTGAGATTGGTCCAGTGTGAGATGTCGAAGACCGATGGTGACGAGACAGCTGAGTTGTGTACAAGTGTCAGTCTGAAGGAGCCCGTCCTCACTGCAAGTACGTCATTTGAAGTGTTGATAATGTCGACGATGTGAGATGTCACCAACATCATCATCGTCGTCATCATCGTCATCGTCATCGTCGTCGTCGTCGTCGTCGTCATCACCATCAACATCACCATCACCATCACCATCACCATCACCATCACCATCACCATCACCATCACCATCACCATCACCATCACCATCACCATCACCATCATCATCACCATCATCATCATCATCATCATCATCATCATCATCATCATCATCATCATCATCATCATCATCATCATCATCATCATCATCATCATCATCATCATCATCATCATCAGCGTTGTCGGCATCGTCTCTTTTGAAGTCCATAACGTAATCAGTACTGGACTACATGAAAAACACAAAAGTTTCACTAGCAGCAATTTTATTCTCAAATTTCAAACAAACTTTGAAGGAAAAATTAAAAAAATTAGTAAGAAGAATGTGAGTTAACAAATAATAATGTTAATTGAAAATAAAATTGTTAATTTATGAATATTAATAACAAGAAATAATGTTTATTATGTTAATTAATATTTGTAGATTTTAACAAATAAATTTAGCAGTCTAACTACACAACTCTTTAAATATAAACACAGTTTTGCTAATGCTTTTTTCTCCTGGAAAATTAGTAGACAAGTTATTGACCATGGTGTAAGGATATGTAGCGATGACAAATATGTGAAGCCTCGCATTCACATAGTTCGGTGACGATGACGGCGATGATGACGGCGATGATGACAATGGCAAGATTATTTAATATCCGAAATGATAAATTGATACAAATAATTCAACTATAACTTCACAACTCGGTTAACTTTTCATTATTTTAATTTCCAATCACCTTTTTTTCACCATCTTCCTCCACTCGCACCCGCCAGCCGATGGCGTCCAGCTGATCCAGAAGAAGAAGACGATCCATCCCGGTTGGAACGAGAACATCGAAGCACACATGAAAGAGGGGCGAGCCATCCAGATAAATGTCCATCGCAAGGAGGACATGAAGGTCGTCGGAGATTCCAACGTGCCGTTGAATTGTCTCAAGAAGAACAGCAACGGAGGAGGGTCTATGGAGACCATGGAGCATTGGGTTCGTGTGTGTGTGTGTGTTGTATGATTGTTGTGTGTTTGTTGTGTGTGTTGTATATATGTTGTATATATGTTGTATGTGTGTTGTATGTGCGTTCTGTGTATGTTGTATGTGTGTTGTGTTGTGTGTGTTTTGTATGATTGTTGTGTGTTTTTTGTGTGTGTTGTATATATGTTGTATGTGTGTTTGTTGTATATATGTTGTATGTGTGTTGTGTGTTTGTTGTGTGAGATTGTGTGTTTATTACATTGTGTATGTATGTATGCATGTATGCATGAATAAGTGTGTATGTATGTGATTATAATAGTTTGTGACAATAAAAAAGAAATGGACATTAAAATAATAAATTAGACGGAATAACAATTATTTAAGAAAAAATTTGTCTAGGATAAAATGATTTTAAATTAATTGAGTTTAATAATGAACATAATAATTGTTTTTCTCTAGAACATATGAGCCAAAATTTTACCGTAATCTTTGACTCGTTTTTTCTTGAAATATTAAATTTCAAGCTTATTGTTTATTAAATTTTTACTTTTTTAATTAAATAAAAATCATTTTTTTCAGGTGGACTTGAAGCCGTCTGGGAAGATCCTGATGCGCTATCAAATCTTCACTCCTTCACCTCTCACAGGCAAGCCAAAATTTAATTAAACGCTTCAATATCTTTGCTGATGTTAATTGATAATTAGTTTTTCATTTTTAATGAAAGAATTTCCTTAACGAGAGATTTAAAAGTTGCGTATTTATCAATTATTTGTAAAATATTTTGAGAGTTTCTTCATAAATTTGCACTCGTGAGTCATGA
>OZ022242.1:35916851-35979351 GCA_963978895.1 Erpobdella octoculata | reverse complement strand
TTTGAAAAATCGCCCGAAAATCTTCTTCTTCTTTTCAATTAAATTTTCAATTTAAAACTCCATTACCGTACTCGGTGGTGGGCAGGCCGTCATGGTAACCATATTTATAAGATTCTAAGAAAATGTAGGAAAACATGGTTTTTAGTACCTTTTAAGTACGAGAATTTAAAATTTGTTAAAATGATTTATTATTCTTATTTTATTTGTCATTTAATATTAGGTTATTATGCATTTATGTAACCACATTAAATCATTGTAAATTTGAGAAAAAAATTACCAAAGTTTTGAAAAAAACTTTTGCAGATTGTAACTGTGCTGTGCACAAGAAATGCCACAACAGCGTCCTTGGAAACTGCTCTGGCAGTGCCAAGACCAGCAGAGAAACCAAGGTGATGATGATGATGATGATGATGATGATGATGATGATGATGATGACGATGACGATGACGATGACGATGACGATGACGATGACGATGACGATGACGATGACGATGACGATGACGATGACGATGACGATGACGATGACGATGACGACGACGACGATGACGATGACGATGACGATGACGATGACGATGACGATGACGATGACGATGGTGATGATGATGATGTTGATGATAATAATATAATAATAATATTAATAATAATAACAGACATTATGACATTAGTAAATATACAAAATATAATATAAACATAGTTATAAGTTTAACTTTTATTGTTATTGCAGCTGAATAGAAATTTAATAAATAGAAAATATATTAAATAAAATAACGATGCTCTCAAATTATATTATTGACACATTTCACAGTACCTGACTGAAAGATTCAACTTGAACGTCCCCCATCACTTCTCGGTGTACAATTACTTGTCACCGACGTTCTGCGACCACTGCGGTAAAATGCTCTACGGACTGTTCAGGCAGGGTCTCAAATGTTCAGGTTTTTCGATCTGATTTTCTGAAAAATCTTGTTTTGTTTTAAATTGATTATATATATATATATATATATATATATATATATAATAATATACACTTTGGTTCATTAATTAACATTCATATAGAAGTAAAAACATTTATTTTTTTAAACGATATGATCTTTTTTTTGTTTATTTAAATATAGATCATGTCTTAGTCATGAAATAATAATTCTAATTTTGAAATTAAACTTTTAACTTGAAAAAAATGCTTTAATTTATTAATTCGACTTTTAATCAATGAACAGAGTGCGGAGTCAACTGTCACAAAAAATGCGAGAAATTCATGGCGAATCTGTGCGGCATAAACCAGAAGATCATGGCCGAGAAACTGGAGGAGATTCAGAGGATGCCGAAGACGCAAAATAGTTCCGGTAGCGGATCGGCTGAAGCGGTTTGTTTACATGAGCTGCTTAGGAATGTTTGGAATGTTTCGTAGCAATGGAATTATATATTTGTTTTTTTTTTTAATATTTAAAAGTGAACGGAATTAAAAAGTTGTTAATATCGTTAGAGATCCAATTAATAATAATTGTCGTTGCTTTTCGCCATCGCTTGTGATGTTGAATTTTGAATTTCATTCTTGAAAAATCATTACCTGATGCAAGCAACAAAATGTGATAAAATATCATAATAATTAGTTTATCTTAAAGAAAATGTCTGTATTGAATAAATATTACAGATTTATTCTTCTTACAGAAATCTCCGAGCAGCGAGCGAGCGGGAGGCACAAGGGAATCTTTTGTTCCGCTCGGTCCTACTGATGCCTCCTCGCTCAAGAAGATCACGTGGGATGATTTCAAGTGGATTAGTGTTCTGGGGAGAGGAAGTTTTGGAAAGGTGATGGAGAATGCTCGGTAGTGAAGTGTAGTGATGATGATAATGATAGTAATGATGATGATCGTAGTGATGATGGTAGTAGTAATGATGGTAGTATTGATGATGATAGTAGTGAAGATTGCTAAAGTGATGATGATGATGACGATGATGATGATGATGATGATGATGATGATGATTATGATGATGATGATGACGACGACGACGACAACGATGATGATGACGATGATGATATATTAGTGATGTTAGTGTTAATGATGATAGTAATGTGTTAGTGATGATGATGACGACGACGACGACGACGATGACTATATGGCGAAAATATGGAATGTGAAGAAATTTTTTAATGATATTAAGCTGAAAGCCTTTTGAAATGTTTCCAAACAAACGGCCACAAGCATAATTAAAAGCGAAAACTATAATTAAAAAAAATCATTAATTATTAATAAACATAAATAAGAATAAAACAGTTAAAAATTTAATTGGTAATCACCTAAGTATATTTATAGCACCCGGAGTTAATTGCTGCTTAAAACGCCGCATACGCCACTGGTCCTATCTGCAAACTGCCAATATTGTAAAGTGGCCGCTAATCTGTTCTGTAAGTGGCACCCAAAAATGAAATGTATTTTAAACTTATTTTAAACTTTTCTTTCATTGTTCGACAATGATTGATTTACTTATGCCTTCTTAAAGAGGGGCTGGGAAAAGTTCATAACGTGACCATTGTTTGTATTTTTATGATATTCAAGCGTTTAGCTAATGTGATTTTTCTTTTATTTATAACAAAATTGAATCAGAAAACTGTAATATGTGATTACATTTTCCCATTCGTTCCATCGTTTGTAAGATTTATTTTCGATATTTTCTACACATTTTCAACAAAAGTATTATTCTTCATTCAAGTCTTCGAACTATGTGCGTAAAAGTATGCAAGATTTGCATGTACGGCAACGAGGTATAAATATGAATTTATCTCATAATGTGGCATAATGTGTACATTTGTACAAACAAAACAGATTTTAAATAAAAAAAAAAGAATATTACTTTAACATTATGTCGGTATGGTTAGGATTTTTTTTCTCAAATATTTATCCAACTCAACACACCTGTCCGTTCAGGTAACCAAAACCAATTGGCCACGTGACACTTACCTTTATTACTGTAATCGATATTTAACTGATTATCTTTACATATTAAAAAATATTCTCAAATGTAGACAATAAACATTGCACACAGACCAGCCTGGAGAGCAAGAATAATTTACATAATTTATGCAGGTGTTAATTTATTCACTCCCACTTGCTCACCCATCCAGGTCATGATGGCCCAGCTGAAAAGTTCGAGCAAGTTCTACGCTGTGAAAGTATTAAAAAAAGACGTCATACTTCAGGACGACGACCTCGAAAGTACGATGACCGAAAAGAGAGTCCTTGAACTTGCTTACACTCATCCGTTTCTCGTTCATCTCTTCTGCACGTTCCAAAACACCGTTAGCTCATTTGCATAATTTATTCCGCGTGAATAATAATACACACGTTTGAATTAATTTTCAGCAATTATTTCGTGTCTTTGGTTTTTTATCACGAAAAATTTATTTGTTCGTGTGATAGGAAATTAAGATTATTCGATGTGAATATAATACCCACCTATTATCAGCTCGATTTATGACTCCATTTTAGCTAGAGTCTTCTTACGTCTGTTGTCTGTTGTCATCTGATGTCACGCACTTTGAAATCTCCATAATAATCGTCACGCTTGTGACATTCGACGTTCGTTACGCACGCGTCACGCCCCCATAGTTAGGAATTGAGATCACGTGACGAAGCACAAAGGACTTTTGCTTTGAAATGACGGCGTCGTCTATCATCTTTTGTTGTGAAAATTAGAACTATGTATGTATACTTACCTATAATCATTCCGAGTCAGATAAAAAACCTGCCAAGTAGCTTATCTTTATTGTCTGCAGTATTATGCGCGTAGTATTACCTGTAATAAGCTTTCTTGGATCGATGTTATCAGTGAACAGCAGCCCGAGCTGTAGCTTAAATAGTTTGAACTGTGAAAACGAAAAATTAATTGAATGCGAATCGTTTTTTCATTTTTTTGATTTTCACATTTTCACCTGATTTTGTTTTCTATTTTTCAGTTTTTGTTTTTATTATTTATTTTCAGTTTTTCGTTTTTTCCAATTTTTCGTTTTTTTCCAATTTTTAGTTTTTTTTTCAATTTTTAGTTTTTTTTCACTTTTTAGTTTTTTACCTATTTTAGTTTTATTTCAATTTTTTACTTTTTTGTTTCAGCTTTTAAGTTTTATATTCAATTTTTCCGTTTTTATTCGAAACATAATAAAAAAACATTTAAAAAAAAACTTCAATACCAGAGCCACGTGTTCTTCGTAATGGAATTCGTCAACGGCGGCGACCTGATGTATCACATTCAAAAGAGCTGCTGTTTCGATCACGAGCGAGGCTGCTTCTACTCAGCTGAGATCGTCAGCGCTCTTCAATTCCTCCACAACCTGGGCATCGTTTACAGGTTGGACATTGAAAGGTTTTTTATTTTACATAAAAACAGTACCTGTAAGCAGGGGCGTCATTTGAGGGTGGGGGGTAAAGGGCGGTTGCTCACCCCTAAGGATTTTTGAAAAGAAAATCCTACGACATAAAATAAATGAAGACGAAGTTTTTTGGACTTTTTTGAAAAAGTACCCCCTAACTCCCCCCATTCCCCGGTCATCAGCTATTTTTAGGAAGCAAAAGTATAGATTTTTTAGAAAATGTGTGCAGAATATATTATCGGAAAAGGTTTGCTCCCCCCCCCCCCGGCCAAGGAGTTGCTGAAATGACGTTCCTGCCTGTAAACTGGAGATCTGTGGGTTTGAATTCTCCTAGTTTCGACCAGAAGGCAAATAACTAACTCAATCAGCTCAGTAACTTAAAAGATGGGTTCAATTTAGTATGGCTTTTTTATCAAACCGAATTTCTTATATTAATTGGCCAGCGCAGAACTTCAACTTTTTAATATGTACATTTTGTTTAATAGAAAAGGTTTTATGTTGTTTTTTTAATATTTCAAAGATCTGCAATTATGAAAAATATTACTCAAGAAATATTTTGCTTAATTAGTTATTAATGTTCATTATTAATAAATTATGATTATGATTATTATTTATTGTAAATAACGTCGTCTGATAATCTTCAATCATTCACACGTCCTCAATCATATTTCTGTAAGAATCTATCGTCTCCAGGGATCTCAAGCTGGACAACGTGATGCTTGACAGCGAAGGTCACATCAAGGTCACTGACTTTGGAATGTGCAAAGATGGAATTCTGGACAATCAAACGTGCTCGACGTTCTGCGGGACTCCTGATTACATAGCGCCAGAGGTATAATGAGATGATTGAATGAATGAATGAACGAACGAACGAATGAACGGACGGACGGACGGTCGGACGGACGGACGGATGGATGGACGGACGGACGGACGGACGGATGGATGGATGGATGGATGGATGGATGGATGGATGGATGGATGGATGGATGGATGGATGGATGGATGGATGGATGGATGGATGGATGGATGGATGGATGGATGGATGGATGGATGGATGGATGGATGGATGGATGGATGGATGGATGGATGGATGGATGGATGGATGGATGGATGGATGGATGGATGGATGGATGGATGGATGGATGGATGGATGGATGGATGGATGGATGGATGGATGGATGGATGGATGGATGGATGGATGGATGGATGGATGGATGGATGGATGGATGGATGGATGGATGGATGGATGGATGGATGGATGGATGGATGGATGGATGGATGGATGGATGGATGGATGGATGGATGGATGGATGGATGGATGGATGGATAAAACAGCAAATGAATAAAAAATATTAAACAAACATTTGTTGAGCAGATATGTTTAATATTTGCAGTAAGATATATCAAACAGTATGAAATTACAACGAAAATAAAGAAAAAAAGCCAAAAACCAGACATGTGTGGGTAATTTCAAAGTTTAGAGTGCCTCTTTGAATTTACAACAAAGCGTTTGAGATTGAGAATTTCATCAGAAAGACGAGGTTTCTTGTAGTGTCATAAGCTTTTCAGAATAAAAAAAGTTCATTATTAACTGAGATAAATGAATTTGAATTAACGAGCCAAAAAACCCGGACAACGTTGCTTACCCAGCTAGTAAACAATATTTTGGAAAACTAAAAAAAAACTTCTGCTTAGGCATTTAATGTTTGAATTTGAGTTCATTCACCATTTTCAAGGTCAAATCTGTAAGCAAGAGCTCTGTGTTTGATATTCTGAAATAATAAGAGTTATTGACTAAATTCCTTGGGTCCGTTGCAAAAGCACTTCTTTTGTTTAAATTTCATTGAAAAAAAAAACTAAGCGCCTTATAGAAATAGTTGATGGAGTTTAATAAATAAAATTTACCAAATTATAATTGCTCAAAATAATCAATTTAATTGATGGTCATTTTAAAGCATCTGATATACATTTCTATAACCTTGTTGTTGCCTTTCAGATTATCCTAGGTCTGAAATACACGAAAGCGGTTGATTTTTGGTCGCTGGGAGTTTTAGTCTACGAGATGCTGATCGGACAGTCGCCGTTCCAAGATGACGACGAGGAAGAACTGTATCGTAACATCTGCAACAGGAAACCCTACTTTCCCAGAACTCTCAAGTCGGAGGCCAGAGATTTCGTCTCGCAGGTTTTAAAGTTATAAACAAAAAAACAAAAAAAAATAACTGATTGAAGATTAGATTAGATAGGTTACTTGTGAGAAAAACCCAAGGTTGCATTTGGTTCTAGTGGTTAAGCATTAGGTCTATTGCTGCTGCTGTTTGAATGATGATTTTGGAAAAAAATTAACTTATTGAATCACTAGTTGTTACGTTAATATTTTTAGAAAACAATGTAATTTTATTTTGTTTTTGTATCTGTCTATGTATTTCTCTCTTTTTATTTTCTCTTTCTTTCGCTCTTTTTCTCTCTATCTATTTATTTCTCTTCTTTTCTCTCTTTCTCTCTCTCACTTTCTTTTTCTCTCTTTTTTCCCTTCTTTTTGTGATACACACAAACAAAAATCTGTCTTGAATTTAGCATATTAAGTATAAAAACTTTTAATAATTGATTCGGACTTGTTTTAACCGCCAGTTATTCGAAAGAAAGCCAGAAGAGAGGTTGGGAATGCCTGCCTCCGTTCACGGCTGTATCAGGAAACATCAATTTTTTGCTTCCATTGATTGGGAGAAGTTGGAGCGGAAGGAACTTTCTCCCAGCTTTGTACCAGATGTGGTAAGTAAAAAGGATCGCCAATCAAAAAATTCTTATTTTGTATTAAATATTTTTTTTTATTTACACCAAATTAAATCATTTTATAACTTTGCTTTAAAAAGAGCTCTCCACACAAATCGCTATACCGCTTTTTACAACGTTTTCATTTGGTAACTTTGTTGTCTGTTTGCTTGAGATTTTATCTGTCCGCTAATTCAATACGGTGGTGTTTTTTTAAACATTGCCACCTAACGAAAAAAAGTAAAAATGTTATAATATTTTAAATCAAACGGGCTAAGGTTCGCCACTTGGCGAAAAAAACTAAAAAGTAAAAAAGTAAAAATACATTTAATCTAAAAACTCAAATGCTTACAAAATTTCACCCATCAAAAACGAAAAATAAGAAAATAATTTTTACATGATAAAAATAAATTTAAAAAAAACAACGTTTTTCTTGCGCCCTAAAAAGTATAAAACAATATTTCTATGAGCCTGGCAGAATTTCTGAATAACTTGGTCACATTATGGTAACATACTTTATAACAGTTTCTAATTCATATACAATAAAAAACGTTGGGCGCATATAGGCTACAACATCAAAACTTTAGTAAAAAAATAATGTATATGAATTAGAAACTGTTTTAAAGTATGTTACCATAATGTGACCAAGTTATTCAGAAATACAGCCAGGCTCATAGGAATATTATTTTATACTTTTTAGGTCGCAAGAAAAACGTTGTTTAAAAAAATTTATTATTTTTTTTTTAAATTCAGTTACTGCTACACATCCAATTGCACATATTATATTATTAATAAATAAGTTTTATTTTTTATACCGACAGAAATCACCATCAGACGTGGCCAACTTCGACAAAGAGTTCACAACGGAGAATATCAGACTGACACTACCAGACAAGCTACTCATCGACACCATCGACCAAGAACTATTTAAGAACTTCAGCTACGCTGCTTCGAGCGGCGACGAGTAGCGACAAGCGCTCGGTGAAGTTCTGGTCGCTCGGGCAGCTGTAGCTGGACGGGGTCTTTATCATTGCTGTTGTTCCAGTGGTCAATCATTTTGAAGTGTTATTTTATTTTCTAATCATTCTACCAACGACACGCTTGTTTACAAGATTTTTTGCGTTTAAGAGCACTGTTGAGACTAGTTGAATAGCTAGCTGATTGATTGAATGGCTAGCTGATTGATTGAATGGCTAGCTGATTGATTGAATGGCTAGCTGATTGATTGAATGGCTAGCTGATTGATTGAATGAATAGCTAATTGACTGAATGGCTAGCTGATTGTTTAAATGAATAGATGATTGATTGAATGGCTAGCTGATTGATTGGATGGCTAGCTGATTGATTGAATGGTGAGCTGATTGATTGAATGGCTAGCTGATTGACTGGATGACTAGCAAATTGATTGGAAAACTAGCTGATAGATTGGATTTGATGACTGATTAATTTGTTGACTGATTGACTGTATTTGGTCGATTGATCTATCCTTCTATATTCCTTTTACATCATTATATATTTTTTATTATTTTTAAAAACTGTAACTTCTATCGATATAGAAACTAATATGAATTGCTCGTCACTTCATACTGCACAGTATATATTAGATGTAACATTTTATTCCTTTCGTTTTATTTTCATCTTCAAAAACGTATTTGCATTTCAAATGCGCAGTGTTTCTGTTTTGGTCTTTTAGCTGCTGCTAAGAATGGTTTTATAGTATCCATTTGATTGTATTATGTCAAATTTAAATTGTTTTAATTAGTTTAAAATTTATATGGATAAATTAATAAATAACCTTTTTAATATGGTTTAAAGTGGTTCAGAAGATTAAAAAACCTTATATGAATCTTCATAGACTGACGTAGCTAACGAATGTCAAAGATTTTCTTTTCGTCACTCTTTTTTGTGTAAATGCCAAAAAATTTGATAAAATAATTGAAATTCAGAAGCGATTGCAGAAAAAGGTTTCGATCGCAATTACGTGAAAATAAAATCAATAACGTTCCCCTCCCCCCAGTGAAGAACCCTATCAGGTCAGAGCCACTTTGGCCTACGTCTGTCGGAAAAACAGTTTTAAAAACGCTTTTTTACAATTTTATCAACTTAAGAAATAATAATAATTGATTGATTAATGTGTTTTAGTTTTTATTTCTATTATGAATTATATGTTGTGTTTGTTATTTAGGTTGGTTTTATGTTTCGTCGTTCAACGAGCAGTCGACTTCTTCTTAATATATACATCTTGTTTAGTAGAATTTTTAAGAAAAGGTTTTATGGTTTTTTTCCGTTTTATTTTAAAGATCTGCAATGCTGAACAATATTACTCAATAAATATTTTGCTTAAATAGTTATTATTGTTCATTAATAATAAACTATGATTATTATTATTTATTGTAATTAACTAAATTAGTTCTTTTCATTTTCAGCTATGTCATAGCAAGCACGGTCCAACGGTGTTTTAAGCAAACGTATAAAAATTAATTTCAATTTACTGTAATTTACCTAAATAGTTGTTTTAATATTTCACAAATGATGTTTGCAACTTATTAGTGATCTTACACGTCATGATATAATACGTCATTTAACAACGTAAACAATAGCAAATATTGTTTCTATAATTTCAACTGAATTTCAAATCTTTCCTGTTTTTTTTTTGTAAACGACATTAAAAGGGATTGTAAAAATAATGGCTGCAACTGTTGAACTTGAATTTTTTCCAATCTTTCTCGAGTACGAAACGTGTCCTTTCCTGCCGCAAAAAAAAACATTTTAATTTTAATACACATTTTTTCAGCCGTTACCTATTTTTATATTTGACACACGAAATAACTGTTCACCGTTTCTTAATGTTGTCTGTATTTTTGAAAAGTATTTTATCATTTTTAACAATTTTTTTTTGAATATTGTGGTCGTGAAGTGATGAAATAAAACCCACTCAATGTATGTATACATTAATAACTGTATTTGATTACTTTCACTCCACCCATAACGAATGCTTAAATTAATATTTTCAGCCCGCATATCGATATTTTAAAAGTTACACAAGTTCTTGACTACCTTAATCGTAAAGATTCGTAGAGTAAATGCAAGCAACTAGATGAGTGAGGCTGCATGCTATTTACACCGCTTATATCAACACGTCTATAGGCATAGAGTTCGGGAGACGACAGGGCCAGCTTCCCCCCTTCATTTCATCATACCAAAGACCAAGTCTTGCCCGCTCCGGGAAAATCATGTGCCACCTCGGGAAAACTGTAAAATAAAACATTTTGAAATGATCGTTAGCTCACGTTTCTAAGTCTACCCTAGCCTCTCGCCTTCGTGAAAATTAGGAGCTCTGCTTATAAATTCACTAAGGGCGATGTGAATTTAGCGCTCTTATTATTGTTTGCAAAGGTGTTTTTTTTAAATAATTTTTTTACTAGATGTTGCCCGTTTTTTTAGTTATCATCAATATCATTTTGCGATTTCAACTCCACTCCTCACCGATATCTCGATATAACAACTGGATACACGACCTAATAAAAAATACTCATTTGGGCCGATGTTTTGTATGGGTGTCACGGGTACCCGACACGAAATTCAATACTACCTGGTCTTTTCGGATACCCGAGCCCAAACTTTTGAAAACGTAAAACCCGAACCCAATTTTCAAACAATTGAAACCTAAACTCGAACCTGGATGAAATTAAAACCCGACATTTTTATTTTTGTGTCAGATTTATAAGTCTTTTGACCTACTTTGATTCAAGTTTTGACCAACTCACAATAATAAAGACATAATTAGTTAATTAGAACCATTGTAAAACAAGAAAACCGTAAAAAAACCAGGTTTTTATGAATTCCTTATATTTCAAGAAGTTATTTAATTTTCACTTTCAAGGTTTGCAAACATTCAAGCAAGCAAGCACGCAAGCAAGACCAGCGATGAAGTTAATATAAGGGATTTAAAATTCATAGCATTTCAGTAAATTTTGATTCAATTTCACCCGGTCTCCAAAGCAACATTCGGCAATAGAGATGCACCGATGATGCATTGGTAAAATTGATATAGCGGTAATCGGCCAGTACCAATTATCGGCCGATACCGATTGCAAAACAGCCAATACCGATTGCAAAACAGCCGATACCGATTGCAAAACAGCCGATACCGATTGCAAAACAGCCGATACCGATTATCGGAAAAGGGCCGATAATCGGCCGATACCGATAGCAAGCCGACAATCGGTACACCTCTATTCTGCAACAATAAAGCAAAACAAGTTTCGAATAGCTGGCATATCTTTGTCATCAGCAGATGACTTCAGAACCATTTACAAAATAATACAGACACGCATTAGAAAAATTCAGTTTTATTTGTATACTCTTAAATGTAATTTTAGTTACTAAATTCTCATTACAAAATGATTCAACTGTTTCTTCACGTTCAATTTATTTAACACGTATATTTAACATAATATAGCAAAAAAAAAACAAACAAATAAACTTCAACCAGATGCTACAAAGTATTTCCTCCACTGCAGACAATACTAAAAAAACAAATTTTTTTATATTTTAATATGCCAAACTACAAAATAATACCATAATTCCAAAGAAATTCAATTTTCATCCCATTGAAGACTGGAGAAAAAAATAAAAATGACTCCCAGTGTAGATGTATAAATTTATTTATAGATATATACATTTATTTTTTCGTTAGGTTTGGTAATTAAGAAGTGGAGCATGAGTAGAATTTTCAACGCCAGATAATGAAATTGATTACAACAGTTGGTGCAGTTGGAAAACAACCTTGAAAGACATGCACAGGCAGACAAGCAAGTGGAAAAATGAGTCGAATCATAATCAACAGACTGCCGGATGAATATATGAATGGATGATGAGATGAATGAGTGAACGAGTGAATGATTACACGAGTGAATGAATAAATGAAAGAATGATGGGATGAATGAATAAAACAATAATTAATATCAGTCTTACCAATGCAGCCAATGCTCACTTGAACCAATAATAAAAACAATCAAACAACCAAATGTTTAATATCAATTAAAAACACAATCACTATAAATTTATTTATAGATATATAAATTTATTTTTTCGTTAGGTTTGGTAATTAAGAAGTGGAGCATGAGTAGAATTTTCAACGCCAGATAATGAAATTGATTACAACAGTTGGTGCAGTTGGAAAACAACCTTGAAAGACATGCACAGGCAGACAAGCAAGTGGAAAAATGAGTCGAATCATAATCAACAGACTGCCGGATGAATATATGAATGGATGATGAGATGAATGAGTGAACGAGTGAATGATTACACGAGTGAATGAATAAATGAAAGAATGATGGGATGAATGAATAAAACAATAATTAATATCAGTCTTACCAATGCAGCCAATGCTCACTTGAACCAATAATAAAAACAATCAAACAACCAAATGTTTAATATCAATTAAAAACACAATCACTATCCACCCAAACCTCATTATCATTACAATGATCATCATTACATACACTATCAGTTCATAATTACTTTCTTAACAAACACCTGTCACTCTATGGCTCTGGGAATCACTTATTTCCAAAAACCATCTCAACAGCTACAGCTGAAAGTTTGAGAAAAAAAATCTTAAAAAATGTAGCCATTAGGTGGGCCTTGAAATTCGCTTATAAATTTGAGCTATCCTTAAAGGTTCCCAAAATTCCTTATCAAAGGACACCCCATCAGTACAGTACATCATCATTCAAACATTGCATATCATCTACAACCATTATTATCGTCATTATGGACTCATCAGTTCACAGTCATTATTATTAACAAACAACAGCAGGGTTTTCATAGGTGTTCGTCGAAAGGGTTTTTTTAGCGGGTGACGCCGGGTGGAATTTCCGTCACCCTCGACTGTGGAGATGCTGTGCGTCTCTTGCCGTTCATCTCTTTTCCTCCTAACTGAAAATTTAAAAAAAAATATTAAAAAAAAATTTAAAAAAAAAAATAGAAACAATATCAGCATTGTAAAATAGAGATTCTATCACACAAACTTGTGCAGTTAATTCTAATTCGTATCAAAACTTTGAAAAGTACTTTACCGCTCGAGAGGTTCTGAAAAAATGCTACTAAATCTGAAAAGAAGCCAAACCAACACAACCAACGGGGATGCAATCGAGACCACCCGTGTTAGAAACGAGCACACCGGGGGGAGGGGGGTGTCCATCCGCTCCGTGGTCCGTTCATTCGCTTGGGGGGTGGATGGGCTGAGAAATGAACTTGTAACATGCAACATTCTCGAGACGCGACGAAACGAAATACACGAAAAACTCGTAAAAAAAGTTAGTGATTTGTACGATTCCTCTCGCGAAATGATATCTGCTGTTATCTCTAAGGAGTGGATTCCGTACGATCCAAAGTAGCATGCCACTGCATTATTATTCCATTCAAACCGTCAAGGTAAAAAAAAAAGATGGTAAACAAGAGAGTTAGAGTGAAAGTGAAAGTTAGAGGAAGCAAAAACACAAATTTTATCAAAAAAGCCATTCCGGGTGTGGAGAAGCACATCGAAGCGATCGAATCGCGGAGGACAAGTACAAGACCTCTGACCTTTGTGAGACGTTTGCAAATGATCGCACGTGCCTGATCTTTGCGAGGGTCGTCATCGTCCGGAAGGCTGGCCGGCAGGCCCTCGGCATCCGAAGAGACTGAGGCGGGGCGCTGGATATCGAGGGGCGTGAAGAGACAGGGCAGGGAGGGAGAGTGAGTGATCTTACGTAGGGTGAAATTCTGGGGAGGCTGGTGGACCCGGGGTTTGGCACGGACGGCGGCCGCCGTCGTCAAAGGCGGCGAAACAAATGAGGTGAAAGTGGTTACTTTCTTAACATTCGAATCGTTCGCAACAGATCCTATCGGCACTAACAGAGTTGTTTTCTTCCTTTCCTCCCCCTGAGACGACTGTGGCCTAGAAGAGGATGCCGGGGCGGTGTTCAGCCGCACGACGTTCGACTGCTGGTGGAGCGGATGTAAGGTGATTGGTCCGGTAAACGCTGGAGAGAGTGAAGAGCCCTTGTGGGAAGGATGTGGTGAAGTAGTGCGTGGCTGATGATGCTGGAGGTAGGCGATCTCATCGTTGAGTCGTGAAACTTCGCTCCTCAAGTACGCGTGTTCGCCGAGTTGATTCTCCAGCTGTAATTTTTTTTTTTCGTTGTTAAAAACATTTTCTCAATATTGAAAGTCGTTTTAATAAAAAACAAAACTACTATCAGTATTATTAAGATAATATTTAAAAAATCTTTCGAATATTTAAAAAAAAAATTTTTTTTTTACCTCTTTGGTTCTGTTCTTGAGACGAGATATTTCTTCCTGTTCCTTCTTGGAGGCTTCGTTCAACTTCTTCACGAATTCCTGCCTCTCCTGAATCCTCGACTGCTCCGACGCGGTCAGCTGCTTCTGGATCTCCTTGGCCAAATTCTGAGCTTCTCTGGCTGCTTTGTCCAAGTCTGTTGATGGTTCAAATAAAAATGCTCTTAGTATAAAAAGGATGAGTTTTAATTTATACCAGCAAGATTTACATTAAATTCATTTTATTTTCATCAAAATTTTTTTTAAAAGAAACAAATAGTTAGCTGTGTTTACAAAAAACTATCTTTAGTAAATATGCAACAACCCGCTCGGTCATAAACAAACAAATCACACGTCCACCACCACCATCGCAACTCACCACCGTTGTTCCCGGAATCGGTCGACGGCTCGTAGGCAGTCCCCCCGAAACAAGAGGTTTGTCTGTTTCCTCCGACGACGATCCTCTGCGGCTGCTGCTTCTGCTGCACGGCTCCCCCGAACTTGCTGCGAATGTCCGAAACTTTTGAAATCTGGATTTTCTCTTCTGCCGACTGCTGCTGCTGCTGTTGGTTCTGTTCGTATTTTTTCGTAAAAAAAAATTTGAAATGTGAATAAGAGAAGTTGACGTATCCGAATCATCGCTTATTAACACCGAATCATGATAAATGTTGACGACTAGCTTGCTAGCCATGAGTTTTCGTATATGCGAAACTTAATAGCAATCTTTAAATTAAAATTGAAATTACTTTTTGTGAAGATTTTTTTTTATTTAAAGACACCACCAAAACTTAAACTGTCATTCTAACCTAACAAGCATGATTGTTATTTATAGATTTCTATATGAGCTCCAACACCACGCACACACAAACACACAGGCAAAATCGTGGTGAGATTGATGAACAAATATACATTCTATTCTTAGGCGTATTTATTTTCAGAACAACTACTACATTGAACTATATGTAATTAAACACCAATCTAGGTTGGAGGACCCAACCTGAACATCAAAGTAAAAAAAGAAGCCTATGTTAAGAAACCCAACCGAAAAATATAATTTACAATAAAGAGATATATATATATATTCGTAGAAAAAGAACTTTAAATGTCTTTCTCATAAGCGTCCAACCCCACTCTGACTTTGAAACAAAAAGTTGGGTCCTCCCGATCATTTCAAGTGACATTTATTTCTACGGCAGTCACGGAACAGCGACGTCGGCTACCTTGACTCGATCGGTCCTGCTGACGTTCTCCATGATCTTCAATTTATTTTCCACCTCTCTCTTTGCCACCTCCTCTTTGTGCAACTGAACTTTCATCTCCTCACACTTTCTGTTCATCGACTGAAGCTGACCTCTTAAACTTTCACCCTGCGGAGGTCGGTCAAAGATGAAAAGAACTCGGTTGAGATTGAAGAAATAATTACATTTATATATATAAATATATATATAATTATATATACAAATTATATTATAAAGAAATATTTGTTAAACAAGAAAAAATGCTGTTAATTTGAAATAAACAAAAGCACAGTACTTAACAGTGAGTAGTTAACACAAGCAGTGCATCACATACTGAAAATGGTAAACGAGGAAAAAATACATCGAAAGCAAGAATTCTTTCTGTCAGCAGCCAACAAACAACTAATGTAGCTTTTTTCATAGAACTAAAACTTTAATTTAATAATGGTATTATAGTAATTAGTTAGTAATTGTAGTAAAGCTGAGGATTGTGTGATTTTCCACTCAACAGAAGTTCTTAGAGTTCATTAAGGCTTGCCTACTAATAAGGAGAAATTTTCAGATGCAAGTTGAATTATTGCAATTAATTTCTTATGGAAAATAATATGGTTTGAACATAAAAGTTGAATATTAATTTAGAAATCCGTTTGACTTTCAATTTCGACATTCACTTTTCTTAACAACAACAACAACTATGAACGAATTTAATATTTTCTATAAAAGTCTAGTAACATGTAAAAGCAATGATTTCCAGGTTTATAAACAAATAAATCAACAATGACACAATGAATCCAGTCAACAACAACAACGTGTTAAAATGAGCAAACCAGTATTGAGGCGTAACGAATTCAAACAAATAAAGACAAGATAAGCAACCAAGTTATTGTGGTAAGAAACCAATTCAGTATGGTAAGCAACCATGCCACAATGGTAAGCAACCATATCGCTATAGTGAGCAGCCACACCACTATAGTAAAAAACAATATCACAATGGTAAGCAACCATATCACTATGGTAAGCAACCATGCCATTGTGGTAAGCAACCATATCATTATGGTGAGTAACCATATCATCATGGTAAATAACCAAGTAATTATGGTAAGCAACCACTTCATTATGGCACATGGCAAGTAGCCAATCAACTACGACTACAAGGCTAAAGCACATTAACGACCCATTATAAAGACATCATTTTGTTTTGTTTTTACCGAAGCGAGTCTATCCAGCAGATCCTGCTTTTCAACCTTCCACTGGTTTTGCATTACCTTCATCTTCTCTTCTGCCTCTGCGATCCTCTGGTTCAGCTTCTTGACCACGTCCTCGTGACCGTGCTGGCCCGGAGCGAGGCTGTTGTGGCCGGGGAAAGTAGGAGATGGACCAACGGGGCTGGCCACGGGACTCGATTTAGAGTAGGATAGAAGCTGTGAAGATTCACATCGACGCATCCGTGAACATGAACACCATAATAGCTCCGTTATTTAAATATAAATATTACAAAAAATACAAATAAAATATAAACCTCTAAACTATTTTTAATATGCAAATAGATAGTTGAATTGGCAATTTAGGCTCTTTCTGTGTTCCTGAATTATAGCGCTATCTCGGCGAAATTGCACCTTAAGAAAAAAGTAAGGTTAAAAAGATTCGAACAAACAAAGAGCTAATTGGTCCGACGATGATCTACTGCAGATGGATGTAATTCGATCACTCAAGTTATAATTGGAAGAGCCACTTAGGACAGAATTTCCAACTGGTCACCATAGAAAAATACTAAAACACATCATCGGAATAGGAGGAGTGAAATCAAGCTTTTGTGTTTCCAGAATCAAATCTTTTTTTTTTCGCTAGTGAATCGTGTTTAGTGGAGTAAAAAATAATTAGGTTGCTTCAGCCAAATCAAATTAGAGCGCATAAATTTAAAAAAAAAACACTGCGAAAAAATGGTGCTGCAGAAATGTACAAACAATGTTAGCTACAACAACGAGTGCGTCTCACAATAATAAAAAAAATACAAAATAAGGGCTGCAGCAGTTTGCCTTGGTATTATTGAGCTAAAAAAACTGAAAGTTTATGTGCGTGCAATATGTATTCTTACAAAAGTGTATATATATTTATATTAATACATTTATACATCATTGGGTATAGGTTTTTATATATACACATACAAATACACGTGTGTATAGTTTACAAATAGAAAAGTTTAAATTCTAATTAAACCTGTATTTTTAACTTGTCCACCTCTCCCCTCAGCCAATCACAGGTGACTTTCTTTTCTTCGATGGCCTTCACCTTTTCACTGATGACCTTCTGAAGGTCGTACTTTTCGATGTTCCTCTGCTTGGACATCTCCTCGAGCTGCGACCTGAGAGAGTCGACCTCCTCTCTCAGTCTCTTCTCTCGCTGAGCCGCGACCCCGGGGTCCTCCTCCACCGGATTGAAGACGAAGGTTGCGGTGTCCACGCTAGACTCGTTGTTGGAGATGTCTGCATTTCCCAGTTTCGATTCCAGCTCTTGACACTTGCGGAAGTAAACGTCGATCTCCTTTTCCAGCTTCTCCTTGAGGTCTTTTAACTCGTGATTTTCGAATTCTTTCATCGCCAGTCGCTCCGCGAGGTCATTCGCCGATTTCGACTTTTCGTCGATTTCCGCTTGTTTCGCGTCGAGAACCTTCCGCAGGTCCGGATTTCCTTTCTCCGCACGCGCCTGCTCCAGTTCTTTCTTGACGGATTCCAGCTGATTCGTGAGACCGGTTTTCTCGGCGCTCGTCTTCGATTGATCTTTCAGCAACCTGTCTCTCTCCTGGACGAGCAGTTTCGATTTTTTATCGCTTTCCTCGAGCTGTGATTTCAACGTCTGCTGCTTCTTTAGTGCTTCGTCGAGATCGGATTGAAGTTTTTTATCGCCGTTGGAGTTGTTGGAGTTTCTGTTTTGCTGCCACTGTGAATCAATTTAATAATCATTTAATCCATATTTTTATCATTTGTTACAAATCAAGTGACTTCATATTATTGAAAAAACATGTTTTCATTATACCTACAAAACCAGATTATTCTAATGAAAGCTATTTACAGACTGACTTTGAGGCATATCAACCTAGTGTGAAATTGCAAATAAATAACTAGTTAAATTAAATTAATATGGTTTAAAGTCAATCAGAAGTAAGAACTATTACAATATTAAGAGGCAGTTGTTTTTGCCGCATGCCTCCCCACACCCCTTATGGATGCTGGTTACTCCGGCTGGATTTGAACCACCATCCTTTAGGCTAGCAGGCGAATGCTTAACTGCAATATCACCAGCGCATGGCTGTAAATCCAACTACAGTCTCTTTGCAAGCATTAGAACAAAGAAACATAACTTATAAAAGAGAAACTATTTTATTTTATATATTAAGAAATATCAATAAAATAATCAAGCTCTTTCAAGATGACATTGCCTAATAACATCATCAAAAGACATTCAACTCAAAACTGACTCTCGAAGCTACATTCGGCTGCTTCTTGTCGCCAGCTTGTTGCTGCAGCTGTTGATTAGCTTCAATTTTGTTCCGCAGTTCTTTTATCTGCTTCTCTAAGTTTTGCTTTTCGGTCTTCCAGGACAACGGGGCAACGGAATCGGAACCTCGTATCTTGCATTCTTTGTTCTTTTGTGACGTAAAAATAAACTAGAATATTCAGCTCGTCATAATTATGTTAATCATATTCCTATTTTTTGTTCTAAAAAAACATTCATTCAATGTTCTAATTAGAGATGTAATCCACAACTCCATAAGTTTATGTCAGGTTTTAGAATAAATAAATAAATAATGCATTAATTCAACGTCAGCTTTTAAAAAATGCATTAATCCAATGTCAGCTTTTAAAAAATGCATTAATCCAACGTCAGCTTTTAAAAAATGCATTAATCCAACGTCAGCTTTTAAAAAATGCATTAATCCAACGTCAGCTTTTAAAAAATGCATTAATCCAACGTCAGCTTTTAAAAACAAACAACTGACTATTTTATAATCAGCCTTCAAGCAAATTACCAGCATTGTAACTGAGTGCTCTATTTTTAGCTTACAGAACAGAAGATGCAGTCATTTAAGAAAAAAAACAAAAATTGCAGAGCGTAATTTATCCAAGAATTAAATTGAATTTTAAATATTATAAAAAAAATTGTAATTATTATGGCATGGCACAAGCAAAAACAATATAATCCCATCAAAAAACCCATAAAAATAAAAAATTAAAAATTATAAAATACAAGAAAACTGATAAAGTTATAATTTATGTTAACTAAAAAAATTAATTAAATAAATAAATATTCAAACAATAAAAAATTACTTATTTCATAGAATAATTTAAGTTAAAAAAATTAGTCTCCGTGAAATTTATGAAAAAAATAACGCACGTCTTTGATTAAACGTTCGTTCTCTTTCTTGGTGTCGTCCAAAGATTTCTGCAAGCTTTCAATCTTCTGCTTCATTTCTTCATCTTTTTTACTCTTTCGAGGAGAAGAGAAAATAAAACATTTAAACCAGCACAATGAAAGGAGAACCAGTAAACAGTTATTTCTTAAAAAAAAAAACATCCAATAAATTTATTCGCTGCCTAAAGATAAATAGCCGATAAATATGCCGAAATTTCAAAATAATCTCAAAGAATGTAGGAAGAAGAAAAAACATTCTTGCTGAATACGTTATACAACTAGAATTGCATCAACACATTTTCTGGAATTATCCACGAGACCTCAACAACACGTGTTTTCCGATGCTAAAAATGCCAGCATAAAAATACAAAGCAATCATTTCCAGGCATCTAAAATAATGATTATCTTTTATTTATTACAATCAATTAATTAATAAATAACTAACTCCTATCTATTAGTTCCATGAAAATTACCAAGAAATTATTCAATCCCAACACATCCACAAAGAAAGAAACATACACTGACGTACACACAATCGCAGAGACACATATACACACAGACGTACACACACACACGCATACATATACACACGCATACGTACACACACACGCATATACAAACAAATGGTAAAGAAAACATCCAAACCTCACTGATTCTTTCTATTAAATTATTAAATTATCATCCGCTGACCTCCTTGCATTGTGTCGAAGCCAGTAGTTTGTTGTACGACTTCTGCAGCTCATCGCACTGTTTGTGTTTCGCTAGCTCTTCTTCGCATGCGAGAAGCTAGAAAAAAAAAAAACGATAAATTATATACCGCCTCCGTCTCTAATTTTTCTACGAGCCGAAAAAAAAACCCACAACAAACAAATCATACGTTTAGCAGAAGAACTTTTACGTGCATGATGATTATATCTTTTGCGTTTGTATTTTTTTCTTTTACTACGTGGATTTATAATTATTTATATGTTGCTTTTTTGTTTCCCTGAGAAAATAAATATTATATAAAATAGTTACCGGCGACGAATACAAATAAAATGTCGCTCAATTGCAGCTCCCAGGTTTTCAAGATCAGCTATTTAATTATCCAATAGAAATGGTGGAAATAGTTAAACAAAATGAAATGAATGATCACGGAATACCGATTTTTGGCTATTAGAATCGCCCCTCGTTAGAGCTTAATTTCATTGGACGGATCCGAAAATAACAACCAGTTTTTACTGCTGTGACACCAAAAATAAAACATAGAAACAAACATTGCAGGTTGTAAAAATAAAAAATTGATTTATAAGATTTTCAGTTACCGTACAAAATACTTTTTCATGCAGTCGAGAAAATTATTTTACTGGTCGGAAAAAATAACCGTGATGAAAACAAACAAAAATTGGGGTGATAAAAAAAAAATTTAAGGAAACGAGCATATCAACTAGACACACATACATGCACATAGACAAATACACACACACACAAGTAAAAACACGCAAGCACACACACACATGGACAACCAATGCAACGACAATAACAACATTCAATGCCTCACTTTACAGGAAGTTTCATCGTGTTTGATCTTCAACTCGTCGTACGACTGTTGCAACGTCGTCAGTTTTTTCTCAACGTCGCCGAGCTTCGCCAGCTCCCTGTTGGCAGTTTTTAAATCGTCTTTTTTCGACTGGAGATCTTTCCGGGCCTTCGCGAGATCCTCGCGGCTTTTCCTCAGCTCTTCCGCGTCCACTCCGAGTCTCTCTTTGGAACGTTTCAACTCGACGGAACTAGACGAGCCGTCCTCTTTGGCCTTTTTGAGTTCTTCTTTCAATTTGAAACTTTCGTCTTTAAGTCTCTTAACTTCTTCTTCCGCTTTCTTGGCGTGCTCGGCGGAGCTGCTCAGTTTTTCTTTGGCGTGTTTCAGTTCGGTCTTCTGCGTGGAATTCTCGAGCCTGGAAGACTTCAACTCGTCTCGGACGGACTTCAACTCCGACTCGAGACTCTTCAACCCGTCGTGCGACTTCCTGGCTTCTTCTTCCGACTTTTCCTTCGCCGATTTCAGAGACTCGCACTCGGACTTCGCCTTTTTCAGATCCGCGCCGACTTTTTCCAGCTCCTCTTTGGCGCTCTTGAGCACGGACGTTTCAGACTTCAGGGAGCTGCACTCGTTCGTCTGCTTCGAGCACACGGCCTTCAAGTGGCCGAGTTCTTCTTTGACGGATTTCAGCTCTTTGTCTTTGTTTTTCGATTCCTCCTTGAGCGATTTCAACTCCTCTTTCAGCTTGTTCTTCTCCTCTTCGACGTAGAGCTTGTCATCTCTGGATATCTTCCAGTCTTCTCTCACCTTGGCGAGATCTTTCTCTTTCGTTCTCATGTCGCTCTGCAACTTTCTCGCTTCCTCTCTCAAAGCGTGGCATTCCTCTTTCGACTTCTGAACTTCCGAATTGGCCTTCTTCAGTTCGTCTCTGGCTCTCTTCGCTTCGTCTCTCTGAACGTAAAGCGAATCTTTTTCTTTCTGAAAACTTCCATGAACTTGACTCAACTCCTCCTTCAAAGATTTCAACTCCGCCTCCGACTTTTCCAAACTTTCCTTGACCTTTCCCAGTTCTTCTTCCACCTCTTCATTTTCCTCTCTTTCATCGTCCAATTCTCCCTCCAGTTCATCGATCTTCTCCTTCAACTCTTTCACTTCTTTCTTCAATCCGTCTCTCTCCTCCTCCATCTTCTTCTGCTTCTCCTTTTCCATCCTCTGCGCAAACACGTTCGAAGACAGCTCCTCTTTCACCTGTTCCAACTGACCCCTGGCCTCTCTGGCATCCTCTCCAGCTTTCTTAAGCTCTTCCTTGCACTTCTTCGTCTCGTCGCGGGCCGTGTCGACGTCGCCCTTCGCCTTCTGCAGCTGCGACTCAAGACGACTGACCTTGACCTGAAGCCTCTGAATGTCCTCGTTGGTCTTGTCCGTCTTGTTCTTCGTCGACTCGTACTCCGTCATGTAGAACTTGAGCTCTTCCGAGGATTTCTGATGAAACATCTCTTGTTCTTTCTTCTGGTTCTTCAGACACTCCAACTCCTCCACGGCCTTGGCGAGAGAATCCTGGGCGCTCTTCAGGTCGTCCTTCATCAGCATTTGTTCGATGCTCTTCGTTTTGACCTCCTCTCTCAGAGTCTTCAACTCCTCTTTCGAGGACTTAGCCTCGTGCTTGTAGTTCTTTGCCTCTGCCTTGCTTTCCTTCAGGTCGTCTTTGACGGTCTTGAGTTCGCTTTTAATCGCCTTCGCGTCCTCCTTCATCTGCTTCGCGTCCTCGATTGACTTCTGGGCCTCCTCTCGGACCAGGCGGATCTCCGCGCGAAATTCCTTCTTCTTCGATGAAAGATAATCCTTCTCCAGTTTGAGGTCGTCCCTCAACTTTTCCACTTCTTCCTCCAGAGAGGCGCACTGGCTCTTGTACTCTTCGAGCTTGCTTTCCCGAGAGGATATCTGCAACCCAACAAACTTCATGCAGTTAGTCTGCCAACGACAAAGCACGTCAAACAGCACAAAGCAACAAGTTGTTTTTAAAGTCACAACGACACAAAGTTGACTAAGCTAAGCGATATTTACAGAATGAAAAATTTACACGGTGGAATTAAAACTCGGCAAACTGATGATCAGATGGAATTTTTTTTTTATAGAGGTAGGTAGGATAATGAATCGTCACAACAACAACAACAAAAAGTCACTGCTGTTAATTGATGAACGTAACTTTCCAAAAACACAAAAAATATTCTAAAAATAAATCTTTATGTTAGAAGCAGGGCAGGAATAAAAGGAGAAAAAAACAAACTAGAAGCAGATTTTGAAAGACAGAAAAAAAAGAAATAGAAAGAAAATGAGAGTAAAAAAGAGTAAAAGAGAGAGAAAGGCAGAAGTTTTGGAAATGTACCGACCTCTCTAGAAAGTTCCTCGCAGCGAAGTTCAACTTTCCTCTTCGAGTCGACCTCCTCCTCCACCAACTTCTTCAACTCGGAGATCTCTCCGTCCGAATCTTCGAGAGATTTCGTCTTCTCGTCGAGCTGCGGATTGAAAGTTTTTTTTTTGTTTTTAGAGCGCGTCGAGAGTAAAAATACACAGCCGGGCCCGTTAAAAGTTATTGAAGATGTTTCGTGTGATATGTTTTTCTACGTCGTGGAACGACATCGTATCGTGGAAGTACAAATCAATCTTATATTATAAAAGTACATATCTATCCTGTATCATGAAAGTAAGTAAGAAGTGCAATCCTCTATTACTACTTCGACATTGTTGAATAAATCTCTACAACAGAGACGTGCATTACTAACAACAACTAAACAACAAAAAACTTGCATCACCAACAACTATACAAACAAACAACAAAACAACAAAAAACTTGCATCACCAACAACTATACAAACAAACAACTAAACAACAAAAAACTTGCATCACCAACAACTATACAAACAAACAACAAAACAACAAACAACCTCAGCAGAGACTTGTTTATATTTTTCTTCAAAATTCTGCTTCAAAGACGTCTGCCTGTCCATCTCTTCTTTCGTCTTCGCCAGCTTCGCTTGAAGATCCTGCAGCGTTGCTTTCCTCTCTTCGACCTGAAATGAAATTAACAATTTATCAATTCATCGACTTTAATAATAACGCAAAACAATAATTATTTGTCCAATTAAACAAATAGCAATATTATAATTTATCAATTTATCGACTTTAATAATAACGCAAAACAATAATTATATTTGTCCGATTAAACAAATAGCAATATTATAAAAATAATTTTTAGACTTTTTTAAAAGACATTCAACATTATGAATGACATCAACAAAAATTAAAAAATACCACTTTTTTGTAACGACCAGGCTTTATTAATCATCATCAGTACACGTACGAGCATCAGTATGAAAATTACGCATGCATTACGTAACATTACGTAACGTAAAACTTGAACTATAAAATCAAATCCATCATTTCAACCTCTTTCTCGGTCTTCTCGAGAGATGATTTGTAGTCGTCTACAGTGTCGTTGAGGTTGTTGTTGTCCACTTGGAGGGCGTCGATCTGTCACCGAGATTTTTTTCCATCATTTATTAATTGATCAACATAAATTATTATTTCACTAATTAACATAAATTATTCTTTCACTAATTAACATAAATTATTAAAATAAATATTTTTTCAATTGACTAACATAAATTATTACTTGTTTGATTAACATAGTATATCGAAAATGATATAAAATTCAATTTGTATTACTTTTTTTAAATATCGTGCTTTATTGAAAACGAATATTATTAAATAAATGAATTAAACAAATGTAATATATATAAATTAAATTTAAAAAAATCTCATACCTCCTCCTTATATTCTTCAATTTCCTGCTTGAGTTTTTCATTATCAATTTCTTTCTCGCTCAACGATTTCTTGAATTTTTCTTCCAATTCTATTTTTTCGTTCTGTCGAGAAAATGAAACAAAATTTTTTTATTCAAACATACGAACGATGAACAAAATGCTTGATATCTTATTGAAAAAAATCTCTGAATCGACTAAGAAAAACCTCGACCTATAAACGGACAGTTTGCTGCATCTGCTGCTGATGCAAACAAGAAACCATCCAATCTTTAAATAAGAGCGATTATTCAACTATGCGACCATTCAACTAAGAGATCATTCAACTATGCAACCATTCAACTAAGAGACCATTCAACTATGCAACCATTCAACTAAGAGACCATTCAACTAAGCAACCACATAACTAAGAGATCATTCAACACACTGATGATTCAACTGAGCAAGCAATGATTGAATCAAGAAATCAACTTGCCAGCAATCACATCGGTCTGAAAGAAACAAAACGACGGCAATGAAGTTAATCGGAACTGAATTATACCTGCCAAATTAACTGACCGTTTGATAAATCAACCAGCCAGGAAATGAAGGAACCCACCAAGAAATCAATCAATGAACCAAGAAATTAATCAACCCAGAAATTAATCACTCAACCAAAAAATCAATCACTCAACCAAAAAACTAATCATTCAACCAAGAAATCAATCATTCAACCAAGAAATCAATCATTCAACCAAGAAATCAATCATTCAACCAAGAAATCAACCACCTGCAGATCATCGTTCTCTTTCTTGATCTGTTCCAATTTCTCTATCAACTCCTCGTGAGCTTCCTTCAAAACTTTCAAATCTTCGGATAATTTCTCTTCCCCGGCGTTCGATTCTTCCAGCTTTTCCGTCAAATCGTCGATCTGCTCTGCGAGCTCTTCGATCCGCTCGTTGAGTTCGTCGATCTTCCGGACGAGTTCTTCGTTTTTGTCTTCCAGGTCGGACATCTTCTCTTCGAATTCCGAGCACTTTCCTTCGAGTGCCGACGCGTTTTCCTGGCTCGTCCGCAGCTGTTCGGCTACGTCCTCTTTCTCTTTTCTCAGCGTCTCTAACTCTTTCGTGAGGTTTTCGATCTTCTCCGATAATTCTTCCTGTTCGGCGGAGTTCGTCTCGAGTTTTTCATTCAAGTCGACTGAGAAGAAAAACAGGAAATTATAAAATTATATTAAAACAATGTTTTGTTTTTTTTTAGAAAAAAAACCGAAAAACCAATCTGACGATAATAAAAAATATGTTGCAAAAAATCTGATTAAACATTGAAATGCCTTCAACACAATGGAATGGAGAAAGAAACAGGTCAAGTAAAAAAATTATGTAGACTGCTGATTCAATTATAAACTCCATGCAAAAAACAAACAGAATTTTTTTAAATATAAAAAACTAATTAGACAGTAATAAAGAGTGCACTAAAGAAATATAATTAGCCTGAAAAAATGACTCCAACAAAACTAACTGCAATAATCAACTAGTGAACATTCAGGTCAGTGATCTACACAACCCTGCTGAACACTAAAAAACCTCATCCCCTTACAAATAATAACTACATCATAAACTCATTTCAAGCAGTGGCCTCACAAGCTCGGTGTAACCAAGTGGGGTGAGTCGTGGCGTCACTCCCTCACGGGGGTAAACATTAGCAACATTTCCTCATAACAAGTTGATGACTGGGGGGTGTTAAAATAATTAATTGGTGATGCTAAACTGAAACAACTTATAGAAAGAAATCTATAGTGACATAGATTTATTCACAGTCATATTTTGCATTTTGGTGTCACCCCATATGATGTGTCACCCAGTTCAGTCCCCCCCACCCCCATCTCCCTAGTGATGCCACTGATTCAAAAAATCCAATGCAAGTACCAATAGTGGAATTCAATTCTCCGAGTTGCTTATCGCACGCTGCAGGGTCGTGGGAGGTCAGCCTCTTCTTGGAGTCCTTCAACTCCTCTTCCATGTTGAGGATCTTCTCTTCCAGACCGGCCATCCGCTTCCTGAGAAGCCTGCAGTCGACTTCCGGATCTCTGGCTTTGTACGAAGAAGAGAGAACGGATGAGGAGAGGGGCTTAGAGAGTTCTTCTGGCTTCGAGAGGACGCTCGTCAGTTTCAGTTCTTCTCTGAGTACGTACGGTGAATGAGAGTTATTTGTCGTTATTAGTAAACTAAATAATTTAAAGTTATATATAGAGAATAAATAATAAATTTTTTTTTTGAACACAATCTCAATTTATTAAAAAAAAATTCATTGTTGAGAATAATAAATTAATATTTATCATTAAAATAAAATTATATATACAGAATAACTAAAAAGTATATACATATATATTAAAACAATCTCAATTTTTTTTTTAAATTCTGTGAAACATTCACAACAATCATAGTTTACAAACAAAAAATTAAAAATATTAATATATATGAAACAAAGAAATTTAAAAAATACTTCAGGTCAGAGTTCTCCAGTTCAAGATTCTTGACCTTCTGCATAAGTTCCGCTCTGGTTTTCGGCAGGAGATCGTCAAGATCTCTTTCCACTTCCAGTTGTTTCGACAGCTTCCTATTCTCAGCTACCAGCTTGTTCTTTTCTTTTTCGATTTGATCGACTCGTTCTTTCAATCTCATAAGTTCTCTTTCGGCATTCGCATCGGGGTCTGGTAAACCTCCTTTTGCGCCAAGAACCGGTTCTTTAGACTTTTTGGGTTCGGACGAAGCTGGGGATGGCCTGACAAAAGTGTACCATAAAATAGTAACTAAAAGATTAAATATCTCAAAAGTAATAAAAAATTCAAATAAAAAACAGAATTTTTGCGATAAAATTAACAGGAAATCGATAAAAAAATTTTTTTAGCTCATACCTGGAACTATCACTTTTTTCCATCTTCGATTTTAGATATTTCACAGCAAAAACCAAATTTTCATTATCCTGCATGACTTCATCCAATTTCTTTTTTGTTGCTTTCAAGTTAGTTTCTGCAGTCTCCAATCTATTTAAATTTTAAATTAAATCCTTGTAATAAGTTACAGAATTATAAAAAAAAATTTAATATAAATCTTTTTAGTTGTAGAAAATATAGATTTCAGAACTCTATATCAATTGATTTGCAAAGCTCAGGTTTATAAACATTTCACAATCAATCAAATAAACTTATAAAGTGTTTTTTCTTTAATTCAAACGTGCTCGCTCTCCAATAAATTCTCTAAATAAAAATGTTCTAAAAACCTGTGAGTTTAGCTTAAAATTAAATTAAATTACAATTAAAATTATCTCACTTCTGCTGCAAAGACTTTCCAGTTCCATGTTCCTTCTTCTTCGAACTTTTCCCGGCATCATCTTCACCAGCAGAATCATTTTCCTCCTCTTCTTCTTGTGATGGCAGCGATGACTTGCCACCAACGGTTCTCCTGCCAAAATTTTTATTCGACTTCTCTAAATGGTCTAACCTTTTCTTTGTCAATCTAAGCTCTGACTCTGTTATGTGAAGTTTGTCCTTCAGCTCTTCTATCTCGTCGCTTTCTTTTTTGCGCTGAAAAACGAGCACTGACTTTGTAATGGAAAATGTAAACACGTTTAAACAGGAGAAGCAGACTAAAAGCAGCAAGCGGGTTTTCATAACTTTATCAAACCGAATTAAAATTAAATATACAACATATAATAAATAAACATAAAATTATGATTTAAAAGTTTAAAAAAATCCGAATAATTAAAAGAAAGTTTTTTTTATAAATAAATACAAAGAAAAGCTGTAGATTCCACGATTCTTAATAGATAGGTACACTACCCAGCTTAAAGATTAACGATTAAGGTGATTAGGATCCATAAATGATGTCACGCACTTAAGGGGGGAGGGTGGGTCTGAAATGAGGAGAGGTTGAAATTACGTCACATTGAAAATATTGTAATTATTATTCAAATACGTCAAATAAACAGTTTATACTTCGAATATTAAAGAATCCTTATTTTAATTAATTCAATTTTTGTTCAATAATTTCACATTAGTAAAAACGTCCTTGAGTGTTTGAAAACGTCCAAGAATTTTTAACAAAAAGGTCAGAGCATTATGACGTCATATTTGAAGGGGGTCTAACTTTTTGTGACCATGTGTGATGAGGAAAAGGGACTAACATGCTTTTGTTCCTCTCTTTTTCCTACGGTTACTTTTTCTAGCTCTTCTCGAAACCTCGACGATAATTCTTTCGCTACCCTGAGCTCTTCCTCCAAGTATCGAATCTTCTGCTTGTCGTCGGAGCCCTAAAAAACACGCGTCTTAAAAATTAACATCATTCTAAATGTAAGCAGGACAAATAGAAAATAGTAACAATCATGTAAACAAGACAAATAGAAAATAGTAACAATCATGTAAACAGGACAAATAGAAAATAGTAACAAACATGTAAATATTCTTCGAGTCTTTTTATTTTATCATTCAGTTGTTCTTTGTCTTGTTCCATCTGCTCGATGCGCCGTTCAGCTTTGCGCAGCTTAAACTGCGATATTCGATTGTTTTTAGAAACCGATTCTAAATCTTTCCTGAGCTCCTTCACTTCGGCGGAATCGTCTTCTTTGAATTGGTCCTGAACTTCTTCCATTTCCAGCTGGAGATCTCTATTTTCCTGCTTGAGATCCTCTATCTCGAGAGCTGCTATGTTAAACCTCAATTCACTGTCTTCCAGTTTTTTCTTCAATTCGGCTATCTCGTTCTCTTCTTGTGTCAGTGACGCTCGCTCACTCTCTGGAAGTTTCAGCTTGTCCAGAAGACGAGACTTCTCCGACTTGAGCCGACTCGTTTCGTAGTCGAGCTGCTCGATCAGCGTCTCGAAATGAAGTCTCATATCTTCGTAGTCGCTCTTCTTAGCCGAAAGGAGGCCGCTCAAAGCCGTCTTCTCGCGTTCCTGTTTTTCGCTTCTCTCTTCGAGCTCTGAAACCTTTTCTCTGAGACTTTCTATCAACAGTTTTGAGCCCTCTAGCATCGCATCTGATCTGCTGATGTCCGAACCGTCGATGGACACATCGTCGAGACTGGACAGACGGCGCGATCTTCCGTCAAGTCTGCTCGACCTGAAAGATCGAATGTCCAGATCATCGTCGGCCACGCTTCTTGACGAAAGATCACTCAGGAACCAGTCATGATCCATAAACCGACCTCAGAACCAGCCAACCAGCTATATGGAGTTTATATTCCAGCCTTGGTGAACGGACTTTATTTAGATGGATATGAGCAGTTTTTATTATTTTTTTTAGATAAATCTGAAAAACAAAATGTTGCTTGGTAGAAGTTTTAGTGTACTCAATCAACCAAAAATTAAATTTAAAAATTTATATAAATAAATAAATATTCTCTGGTAATGATACTTTACATATTTGTTCTAAGAAGCAAGGACGAATTTGGTAGACTGTTGCTGCATACAGTGTGAATGAATGGTTAACGGTATGAACCAGATTTTAGTCATCTTAAATTTCGATATCTCAACTGGCGTGGTATTTAGTTTTTTTAAAGGTTTAAGTAAGGTAATACTAAATCAATAAACTTATGAATTTGCTAAAAATTTTAATATAATTATAAGTTTTTATTTTTAATTTGTGCTTAAAGTAACTCCATGTTAAGTCGTACTTATGTATACTTGTCGTCAGCATCGGCCTAGAAGCGGAAGTAATCCTTTTTTCTTCCTCCTTGACTTTCAAAAATTCACCTACAACAGAATCCCACCACGAGACTGATACTTTTTTTTATGTACGTAAAAATACAATGAAAACAAGTATATTTATTTATTTAAGTTATTTTGTATTTTATACGGAATATAAAATGCACTATTATTATTATAACTACACGTCACGCCGGCTCTCCGCTGAACGTTTTCAGAGAACAACACTGTACAACTGGAGTCTTATGCACTGCGATAGCAATCTCACAATCTCACTCTCGGTTTTATTAGCTGATCGGCCAAGGAGTATTTTAGAGGTAGGTAGGTAGGATGGATGGATGTTCTAGCAACAAAGCAACTAAAGGAGGATCCACCAACCAACAACCACGTGGAAAGTGTTTCCATCTTTCACGGACGAACGTCTGTGATAATTACGTGTGTGTGTGTGTTTGTGTGTGTGTATAATGTCTGCACGTGCACTCGCTTCTTGTTTCGTTACTAAATTCCGTTTGTAAGTGTATGTGTGTACATGTATGTATGCGTATGTATGTATGTATATATGTTTGTGTGTGTGGGTCTGTGTTATGTGACTATGTGAGTGTTAGTCAGAGAAGTATTTTAACGCCTTTATGTTTATACATAGATGTATATATACATAAACTCTGAATAACTGGGAGAAAATATTGTCTGTATCACCTTGAAATAAAATTTCGTCTTGCTTTTTTGTCTTTTTTTTTGGTAGCGTGGATTCAGCTCGTTAGACGATTTAGCCAACAACGTTATTTTATTTTCAATAAATGTATTTATCCTGAATTTGTTTTTAATACATCAAAACAAAGTATCCAATCCAAATAAATGCCCCAAAAAACTCTTAGGTTTGCTTTCTAATCCAGACAGCGATCGAGCAGCTAACGGGATAAATATATACTGTTCGTATTTTTTAGATTCTTAAGCTGATTTTGTGCTTGCCATTTCGAACTATCTATAACAGGCCATTTCCTATAAGCTCCATCAAACATAATACAAATATAAAACAAATATAAAACATTTTCAGCATAATAGAAACAAATAAATAAGAAGAATCTAGATTTTTTAAACATTTGTTTATAGAAACCGCCAAACCACCTTCATGTGCTTAACTTTGTTTTATATATCAACCAGCCAACCATTATTGAGGCCGCGCATTGCTAGGGGTATACATAACTCTTTTATGTAGCTTGAGCTATGATGGTGATACTTTTATAACCCCCTATCAATAAACCCATGCCTGAACCTCTTACTTGCCGGATGTAATTAATGCCACATAGAACTTTCCTATATTTCTCAGGCAGACGAAGGCTTGATATCCTTGTTCGTAGACCCTGTCAGTCATAAGTAGGAGACAGAAAAACGTTTGAGATTATTCAAAAAAAAAAATTTCTAGAGCGTCTTTGAAAGATGTGAAGTGCTTTTTCCATTCGTTTTGAAAGATGTGGAGTCTTTCCACATAGCGATCACGTGTTTTTTTTTCTATTTTGAACTTTCTTTTCTTTTTTTTTAGATCTTCGTTTTTTCTCGACTACTCGACTGTAGTCGTATTAGTTGAAGGAGACTTTCACATGTGATCCAGGAGCATCATTTCAGTAAAACCGTGGTTTGGGGCACAAACGTTTATAAAACCATTGGGAAAGCAAAATACTTAAACATTTTTTTCCAAATGCTTTACTTTGGCATCCAAAAACAGCTGATGACCGGGAATAATCCAAAAAATTCTTTCCTTTTTTCGCAATTTTTTTTTTAAATTTTCGTGGGAGGTCCAATTCCGTACCCCTAATATGACACCCCTGATGTGATCGCCACAAAATGGTGCTGGAAACATGGTGAGGACTCCAGTTAACAGCGACTCAGAAATTAGCGAACATTTTCCAATGTAAAACTTTTTTTTAAAGTGTTTTGAGTTTTTAATTGAACGAGGTGAATAATTGTTGAATGAGGTAGTTTTAGCCAGCTATGACAAAATGAAAAAAAAAACTATATTCTACACCATTCCAATTAAATTAATTAAAGAAAATCTAAGAAACAAAATGAAGCCTTGAAAGTTCTCATTGTTCTCAAGATATCAAATTTCTGCAAGTTTATATAAGTACAAGAGCGCCTTTGAATTCACGGAGCCTATTGAAGTCTATCGCTCTCATTATCAGTCAATCAACCAATCAAAACCAAATTATAAATCTTATCTTATCTTAACTCATTTTCTTAAATCCAGGTTTTATTTTTGCGATAAAGAAAAAGTAACAAGGGCCTGTTTTATAAGTTTGTCTTTGTGTATTAAGTCCTAAATACTCTTCTCTAGCGACTTTCCACATAAACCAACCGCGGTGTATGAAATTTTATTTTAAATATCTTCAATTTTTTAAAACTGCGTCTGTTTCGTTTTAACATCTGATTTTCAGAAAATTGCCATAAATTGAGGTTAATTAAGTTTTCATTTTATTTATTTGTTTTCGTGTTTTCATTTATATTTGCTAATTTAAACTTTTTCAAATAGATTTTTATTCATTTATTATTTCGTGAGTTTCAAAATATAAAGCAGACTTCAAAACTAAATTGATGGCTCCTATCTAACATAAAACAATTAACTCATATATATGAAACAACAAACTGCGAAGTCTGGCAAAAACAACCGAGATAATAGCTTATTTATTTATATATTATTTTTTATGTTCTGTTGTTTGTAAGTCGCATTAGTTTTTCTAGTGAGGTAGGATTCAAAAAACTATGCAAGTAGGTTTTGCATTCGTCACTGATTTTATTTGCGATATAAGAAAATATTAGCAAAAAGTAATAATCACTATATTCGCTAATCAAAAATTTGCGGTAGGTCTCTGTCGGTTATAGGAATGAACTCGTCGACAAAATTCAATACTGTGCAAGGTTCACAAGTTCTTCACTATCCTTGTGTTATAATTATGAGTGAGTCATGGAATCAGTTAAATGAGTTACGAAAGTAAGGGAAGAAATCCAGGAAGAAGTTAAAAAATCAGCCAGACAGGAAAAAACTAGCTTTCCACCTACATCATCATTGTCGTCATCATCATCATCATCATCATCATCATCATCATCATCATCATCATCATCATCACCACCATCACCACCACCATCATCATCATCATCATCATCATCATCATCATCATCATCATCACCATCAGACCAACAACACCATTACCATCACCATCACCACCATCACCACCACCATCATCATCATCATCACCATCAGCAACATCATCATCATCATCACCATCACCATCACCATCACCATCACCATCATCATCATCATCATCACCATCACCACCATCACCACCACCATCATCATCATCATCATCATCACCATCACCAACATCATCATCATCATCATCATCATCATCATCAGCACCACCACCACCACCACCATCATCATCATCATCATCATCATCATCATCATCATCATCATCATCATCATCATCATCATCATCACCATAACCAACATCGTCATCATCATCATCATCATCACCAACATCAACAACAACATAAATATCATATTCCATTCAGCTGCTTAGAAAATCTAAATAGAGCACCGCCAAGTATAAACCGACGCATGAGATGCACAACCAAGTATGATTAACTTTGTTTTTACTTTCGTTAAACAAAGCTGATTTTTTAATATATATATATATTTTTTAAAGTTATAGCAAGTTATTATAAATAAATTATGTGTATTTGGTGTGTATTCTCTAATTACCTATCATCGCAATGGAGTGCCAGGATTCGTCAGGTAGTTTTCTTTCTAAATCTACGTATATATGTAAAGTAGACCAACAGTAAACATTTTCTTAAAAACATAATGAAATTATCTTGAATGATTTTTCAGATTTTGAACAGTAATTAAAAATTAAAAATAAATAAATAAATCCAAACTTTAATGAATCTAAAAGAACTGAACCAGAAAGAAATCTAATCCCATCGTAACAAATCCAGCAATCTTTAAGTTCAAATTTCAAAGGTCATTTGCGGATTTTTTCTTCACTCTGTCACAAATTGTAGTGGCTTCTTTATTACTCCGAACTGCACAAAATAAATGCTTCGTTTAATTAAAGAGAAACATCTTTGCTATTCAACTTTATTTTCTAACTGAGAAAAACATTATTTGTTATTTAAGTTCATTTTTATATAGTAAATAAATGCACGCATTATTAGCAGCTACCTTTTTTATCAATTTTTTCTTTTTCTTTTTTGGCTTCGTTCTCTTCTGCCAGATGCGATAGTAGCACTGCCGGCAGAACTTTCTGCAGAGTCTCTGGCACAGTGGACCGCACAGCCATGGGATACAAAAACCGGGCCATTTGTAACACAGAAAGCTTATTCTACAAAAAATCGTGGTTACCATAGTTATCAATACTGATATAAGCATAAGAAATCTGGGGGTGTCCCACTAAGGTAGAAGATATAATTAAGGAAATTCTAATAATGGCTTAGATATAGTTAAGTAAATTCTAATAATGGCTTAGATATAGTTAAGGAAATTCTAATAATGGCTTAGATATAGTTAAGCAAATTCTAATAATGGCTTAAATATAGTTAAGAAAATTCTAATAATGGCTTGGATCCTATATTTAATAATGTGTACTCCCTCATACTTTAGTCTATAAATTAGTAAGATTGCGTCTGCCTTATAATTTAGTGTAGTGTATAACTTCAATTTAGTTCATGAATCAAAGTTAAGTATACTTTTTCATTTTTGAGATAAATAATTAAACAATTTCGAGATAAATAAATTTAGCCGCTAGCCGCAGTTAGCCAACTTACAATAGCAAAACCACAATTCCAGCCAAGACACCACCAGCTAAGTACAACAGCATTATACGAGCTTCTTCCTCTATATTTTTGCCGACGTGAAGAAGCGACGTATCGATCGGGACAACTCTTTCTGAAAAAATATTTTTTTAATATCAAATCAACGTTCTTTTTTTTTTAAATTTGTTTTTTAGGTAGGCATGGGTCCATTTTTTGTTAATTAAAAGAATTTTTGATTTTTTTTCAACTCAACTCCCATTACACTTGTCAAAAATGGATCCAGCCCAACCCAAAATCCAACCCATGGGTCAACTAAACCCAAGTTCACCTCTGATTTATTTAAACAAATCAATGATTCACACTAAACAACGATGAGCTTTCACCAGGTTTAAAACTATAACTTGGAGAGTTAGTTAATGACTTTTTGCCTTTTAAAGACTTTTGCTCAAAGCATATTTTCTGGATCTCTACTACTAAGATGTCTTTTTATGAAACAGCTTTGGTTAAAATCGGCGTGATTCGGACTTCTCGACAACCAGACTAAAAAGTTAATACACGTATGCAATCAGCACTTTTTTATTCACTTCTCTTCCTCTTCCTCATTGACTCTTCGGTTATATTTTTCTTTCCAAGCGACTCCCGTCAAATAAAATTTAACATTTTTTTCTCAAGTCTAACGTGAAAAATCAGCCGGTCGACATGCGAAATCTGTGACTGATCCCTCGTGGATGGTTACGAAATCTTTTTTACAACTCTTGCAGATGTACTTGCCCGACTCGTCCTGGTAGGTGTTCTTGGGACATGGGAGACAGTCTTTCTGATCGTTCCACTTTGGCTGGTAGGTCCCCGGTAAGCATGCAGCTGTTTTGACATAAAAAATATAAAGTAGGCATAAGTTAACAAAAATGGAATATTTGTTTTATAGGCGTATTGGCTAATGTTGGGTTTATACCGATAGCACCCGCGAATAAAATTATTAAAAAATTAGATTTGGTTTATTAAGAAAATTAAAAATAAAAACGTCTAAAAAATTTATAAGTTATAAATTTAAAATGTTTTTTCAGCATGTGAAACAGTCTTCCAGATGTTATTACGGCTTAAAATCATTTCTAGCACATTGATATCTAAGCTAATTATGCTAATTATGCTAATTATTTACCGCAGGTGTAGCTGGAGTAGAAGAAGAAGCCAGCTGCGCACACAAAGCTGTGCTCGTTGCTGCTGACGACTTTTTCGAAAGGCACGATGTCGCTATTCTCCTCGATCAGCTCGTCAAATACTTTACTGGTGATTTTTACCTTAATAAAAAGGGAAACAATTTATTTCTCAGCCAATTTAATTTAATTCTAACTAGCTGTATAATGCAGTTAAAGATTTGTCAATCGGTTTATAGTTTGAAGATTCATCTCTGACTTTGGCTAAGAAACTTATAGTTAACTCAATTCGACTGAAGTTTGTGACAATGGATTGCTACAAAAATGTACAGGTAATGCAAAATGCAAGCAATCACATCATCATTGCAAATTGCAACAAACATAAGATCTGCAAAACCGTGCTACTTTGTGCTGTGCAATGTCCGATGAGACAGCTAAATAAATCTAGGTTAAGCCAGGTTAGCTGAATCGGTTGAGTGGCAGCCTTGAATGTAAAAGCTTCACGGTTTGACTCGCATTCGCTGTCTAGTAGCCCATTTTATCGAAATATTAGCGGGTAAAATCGTTTTCCATAGGCATGTAAAAGTTCAGCTCAGCCAAGATCTGTAAGAGGCGTTCTATATTACAATTATTCAAATTGATTGAATATTTGATTGTAAACCTATTAAAATATAAAACAACTTTTTCTTTCTAAGTATTGCATTCATTTTAAACAAAAGATTTCCGTTTAAAAAATTAGTAAAAATATGCGACTATCACAGAGCTGGTTAGAATCTGTTTCATCTTTTCTATCTTGCATCCTAGCGTGCACCCTCCTACGTCAGTCTTAACTGAATAGTCAGTGTTGGGGTGAGTGTGTCGTATCACAGCTACTTCAACCATGAATACCTGAAGAGTTAATAATATTAATAAGAAGAAGAATAATAAACACCTTTTTAATTTGTATTGGCAGCTTTTGTATTATTAGGTTGAATGTTTTTGGCAAGCATAATGGGCATGCTTAGCACAACCATTCTGTTAAAGTTGTAATAAAATAAAATAAAGTTATTAAAAAAGCTCTTTATTATAAATTATTAATAGTTTTTTTGTTTTTAAAGCAATGCAATATTTTTTATTATATAATAAAAGAATTAAAAATAAAAATTTGTTCTAAAATACAACACTTTTATTAAAAAAAAACTTCAAAAATTTTGGGGAAATATTTGGTACCTACGACTACGACTACGACTACCAGAATGGAGATTTTTTAAAGGAACATTCCTTATACTTTACACCCGGGCGCCAAAAACCCTAGCTACGCGGCTGCTTTTTTCCAGTAACACGATCAAAAATTTACCGGATCCCCTTTGTCGTTGAGATCTCGCTTGCAGACGGGAAGGAAATCGTACATGCACGAAAATGGAGTGTACGTACCCTGGTCCTTGCACAGTCTGAAGACAATTTCAGTCGCCAGATCGTACAATTCGCTATCTTTCTCGTGACACGACTTGACATAATAGGGAAACAATGATTTCAAGCTCATTTCGGCTAAACCAAACACTAGTGGAATAACAATTAACATAAAGATCATTTGTTGAAAGGATTTAAAAATGAGATTTATAAAAACTATATAATTTTTTTTTAATTTTATTTAAAGTTAAATGAATGTAATGTGACAATACGCAGAAGTCATTAGTGCAATCTAAAAACTACGAACCTAGGACAACGAGTTTCATTTCGTACTGAGTGCTACCGAACTGACCGCGGCAGAAGTAGAATCCAGTATCCGAGTACTCGATCTTATAAAAGTTGATGGTCAGTATGTTCTCGTCGATGTAAACCTCCACAGTGTCTTTTGGTTTGATGATTACATCGTTCTTACGGGTGAACCAGTTGAAATGGGGATAATTGGCAAACGACATGTAGGTATTACAGTTGATTTCCAAGCGGCCGTCGAGCGGTTGAAAGGCTGGACGTATTTTAAAGGAAGGTGAGTTGTATATAAATAAGTAATGACGGAATTTGTCCGTTTATAAGAAATTGACCTGAATTAATAAATCAGGTTTGATAAACGCTGTTTCTGGCCGTGCGCCTTAAATGCCTGGCTCGATTGTCAATGATGTCTAGGATTTTGACATGAACTAACGCTAAGCTAATAATAAGGTCAAAATGACCATCGTTAGAATTTGTGGTTATTAAAAGATTATAATTGACCACTGGATTCAAGTAGCATATTTTCATAACTAATATGATTTCATCTCTCACCAAATATTCAACGGATTTTTTTAAAACCAACCTCTTATTTCGATGAACTGATCTTTACGAACGTAGTTAGTGACGTTACCAGGCGGTATCATGTCCATTGACGGTAGGCTTAAGAGAGGCCGAGACTCGAATACTTGAGTCATTCTCAACTCTGAAGCTAAGTTTCTCTTGGCGAGCCGCAATGTTTTTTGCTCATTTCGATTCTTAACGGTTTCGACAAGGAATCCTAAGTTAAAGTATGAAAAATAAAAATATGGTTTTGGTATTTTATACACTAATACGTTGAAATTCTTGTGTGACCATTAACTATATCTATCGCCAGTGTAAACACATATAGTATGCATCTTATATAAGGTATATAATTTAAGGATATGTGTTGACTTAAATTCCGCCTCGCTTAATCAAGCATGTCCCAAGCCTGGATAAATGAGACGGAGAACTACCTAAACAAGCAAAATTATAAACTGTGACAAGTGACAATATGTCTATAATAATGCCATTTCAATCTTATAACGCATGATGTGACAAACTATAAAAGAATAACTTCTTCTTTAAACAGTTTGTGTAGTTGATATCCTAAAATTAAGACTTAATTATAATTATTAATGGGCTGTTCTGAATGTTAACACCATTTTATTTGCTTATTTTGTGTAAAAAGCATTGCCCGTTCTCTAGAGCAAATTATTTTAAATGCCGATAATTTATAATAAAAAAAGAAAAAAACTTCTGAGCAACTTACCAGTGCAGTAATGAAGAGTGCCGATTAAGAACATAATCTTATAGCTTTTCTCCATTGCAAGGATCCCAAATAACTTTTTTTTGAAAACTTTTTTTCCAAACTTGCTAGTTTTAATTTGCTAATGTTTATTATGACAACGCAAAAAAATTTAATAAAACATTTAAAAAAACCGCGCACACTTGTGAAATTATTTATCCAAATTTGTTGAAAGAGTCAAAGTTAAGTACAATGGTACAAAGTAGGTATTCAACTGATTAAAATTTAGCAAGACCCCAAGACCAAATAAAACTCACAACGTTTTTTTCTTTTAATTCAGGATCTTCCCGTTATCAGAAAACAGAGAATTGTCATGTGCGCACGATAGGGCTTTACTTATGCTGAGTGGGGGAGCAGTTAGTGGAGGGAGTATCCCCACGTACAGCCCTGAACCAATCTCAATAGCCCTGGATGAGGATTGTGGTCTGCATTAAGAAATGCGTTTTAATTTCTCACCAAGTGCTATGTTTTGTTATCGAAAAATGACACACTGCCCATTTAACTTATAGCGACTGAACTGAACACCAGCTTCGAAATAAACTAAGAGTATTTTGTTTGTATTTCATTATGATAAAAGAAATAAAACGTAATTCAGTTATAATAAGATTTTATTAATTTACGCAAATACAAGTTTCAAATATTTCTCTGACCAAAAAACAATTAAACTAAAAATGATTTTCTAAAAAAAAAGTTAAAAAAAGATATTTTCAATACCGAAAAAATTCCAGAACTGAAAAGTTATTGAAATTAATTGCCAGCTTCATATTCTGAACCAGATGAAACTGAAATTGAGTATTGCTCGTGACCTTGGTCGCCTGTGGCTAGAATGCTTTGTAAACCTGAACTCAACGAGGAGCTTTCAAACGAGGATGATATGAGACCGCTACTCTCATCCATGTAGTCACTATTGTCACCTCCTTGTCTCCTGTTATTCGCATGTCTGCCGTCTTTTTCCTGTTGATATATATATATATGTATTCATATACTTTGGTTGAGTTTTTAAACTGCTGTGGAAAAACATAAGAAATTTGTAGAAAAAGTAATTTTTTTCTACAAAATTTTGAATTGTCAACATTGGGGCTGTAAACTGATTTTAGATTCTGTTTTTTTTTAATATTCAAAAGAAATATTTAGTAGAATCAAAGAAAGATATTTTAGACTGATTTTTTCAAGCTCTAAAAAGCACGAAGAGTTTACAGAGTTTAAACATTAAAACACATCAAATCGCAAAATATCTAAATATTAAGTTTCTTTAATTGCTTTAACAATAAAAATTACAACTACATTTTTTGAGTCCAGATAGCTGTACATAAGTTGGCCAAAAATTAGCATGCACCTGCCAATCAAAAAAACATGCATTTTATATTTCAAACTTATGTCACAATGTCACGATTTAAACCTTTTCTTCACAAATCTCTTATATTTCTGAATTTTACGGCTTTTCATTTATTAAAAAAAATATTTTAAAATAACATTTCTTCAATTTATATATTTAAACATTTATTTAATTGTATTTAATTTGTTTTTGTTTTAAAACATGTATAATTATTAATTTTAATTACAACAAACATTTTTCAACAGATTTTTAAAATTTATTAGAATGCATTGTCATAACGAGTGAGCCTATCTTTCGAATCGGATGACGGGAAATTAGTTAACTTTCACTTTCAAGATTTGCGAACATTCGAGCAAGCAATCAAACAAGAGTAGCAAAATCGGCAGCAAACTTAATATAAGGAATTTAAAAAATGCCTGGTTTAATTTTTTCCAGTATTCACTTGAATAAACCGTTTGTAGAAAAAAACAGAGTTAATATGAATTATAACACATTTACAAAAATTTATGTAAACAAATAACTTTAACGTCTGTGTAAATCTAAATTAACTATGTAATTGGATTAACTGCGGCAAAAAAATGAGTGTTCTTATCAATATCTAACAAACTGATTTTCAAATCCTTCATTTTAACTTTAACTGTGTGTTTGGCAAAATCTTAAGCATTGCAATTAATCTGCTTCTCGTCATCCAATTATCGAGTTGAAAGTTGGTGTTACGTGTGAAATTGCAGAAATTCTGCCGGAGTTCTGTGAGATATGCACACAAGTTTTTTGCAAAAAATCTGAGGAAGTTTCGAGGGAATTTTGCAAAAGTTTTTAGAAGTTTCACTGAAACTTTTGAGGGATTCTTGCAAGAGTTTTGCAGACATTTTGTGGGAGTTCCGCAAAACTTGCCGGGAAATTTTTGCGGGATTCTTGAAGAAATTCTACGGAAATTTTGCGGAAATTTTGCAGGAAATTTGCAAAAGTTTTTTTGAAAATTCTTAAAAATTTTGCATAATTTTTGCGGATGTTTTTGGAAGCTCCGCGGGTATTAGCGAGAATTCCTTAAAAATTTTGCAGAAAATTTGCGAGAGTTCTGCGGGAATTTTCCGGAAATTTTTTGAGAATTTTGCAGGAATTTTTTTTATGTTCCATAAGAATGTTGTGGTAGCTCCGTAACAATTTTGCCGAAGTTAAGTGAGAATTTTGTGATACATTCAATAATCAGCGTGAAAAGTTCCATAATTGCTGGAATGAATTTGACAGTTATTGATATAAATTTATCAGACTACTTGAATAATACAAAATTTTTCTAACCACATAAATAAAGACGTTGCTATGATGACGAAACAGAAAATAGTGAGGCCCACAAATTTACTGTTCAAAACGTCTTGGTTTTTGGCAGCCCTTTCCATAGTTGCATTTATCATCAACATCTGGAGTATTTCGTTTTCTGAAATTTTCTAACTGTCTTCATTTGATTTTAAACAAAATGTTTTTTATCTTATTTTATAAAAGTAATTTATAATAAAACAAAGAAAAACACTAAACAGTAAAATTTCATTACCATGGCATTCGTATTATTTAATTTTATTACTGGGTTAACGCACCGTCGATGCATTCGGTTGCCAGTTTTGTACCAACGGTGTGAGTTATTTTATCTTTTGGACACTTGAAACATTTCGCGGCACCGACTTGTGGCTGGTAGAAGTTCAAAGGGCATGGCAGACACTCCTCTTCTGGGCCGTGAAAGTTTACAAAGTATCCGGGGTCACATGGCACTTCAAAATTAATACAAATAGATATGGGTTGCATCTGGTAGCCAGGAACGTAAGATTATCAGATATATTGCTTAGTTTGTTTTTATATTCTGGTGTAGTAGAAAACTTAATAACAAACAAAAGAGACAAACAAAAATACTGCTCTGAGAAATTTTTTGTTTTAGAAAGCACCTTAAATAAAATATAATAATAATAATAATAATCATCAAGCTCAATACATATTCAGATGTTAGGTCAACAATTATAGGATCAACGAGTTCCATGAAAAATATGTACTATTTATCAATGACCAAAAACTTATTACAAACAAGTAAGCCGTAAAAACGAGGTTTTTTTCACAAATTCCTTATATTTCAAGATATGCCGGCTTTTTATTTATTGCAAATTTTTCATTAAAAACGATATTTTTTTGAATTTATGTATGTAATTGTTTTTGATTTGTTTTTGTTTCAAAACATAAATAATTACTTATTTTTAATTTAAAAAAATTCAATTTTTTTAAAACTTTAATAGAATGCATTGTCATGAGGAAAAAGCCTATATTTCAAATTTCAGCTCATTTGGTTAACGGAAAATTGGTTAATTTTAACTTCCATGGCTTGCAAGCACTCAAGCAAGCAAGACCGGTGGTATAATTAATATAAGAAATTTAACAAGTGAAGCTAAAAACAAAGTTTTTTTAAAACACACTTTTATATAATCGATTGTTTAGGTCGCATTCTGTTACATAAACAACGAGCATATTAGCATAGACAATAAATATTTCGACGAAAATATCACAAATAATTATTTAATTAAATTTTGTCCAATCGATCCGAAAAATTGATAGAATACATTGTTAATCAGTTCGGAGGTATTTTTAAATTTTTAAGTCTCTAGCTCATCGGGAAGTTAGCTTAAAATCGATTGCAAAATTTGACGACAAACAGACAGACAGACAGAGAAGCCAAGTTAAGTAAAAGTGTGTAAAAAGACCTGATAAGAGCTTAATTTTTGTAAATTTGAGACTAACCGCAAGCCGTCTTAAATTTAATCACTTGTCCTGGTTTGCAGATATATCTGGAAACGAGGTGTTTGATCTCATTCCTACCCCCATCCGAGACGTTTTCCACCTCTTGATATCTTGCACTCAGCTTCTTGAATGAATTTCTGAGTTTTTCTCTCAATTCCGCTTGATCGATCATCTGGTCAATCCACATTATAAGCTTTACTTACAAATACTTTCAATCAGTTTTAAAAGTAGAGTTTTGAAAATTTGATGGATTTGATCCGAGAGATTTTATTTATTAAAAGTTTTGTATTTATTCAAATCATAACACAATTTAATCAATATTATTAATCAATATATAATTAATTAAATTTTAATAATATATAAAAAAATAAAAATGTTACATTGGAATTAAGATCTGCCATTTTTCGCTTCATATTTTCAAGGAATTCATCTTTTGAACCTCGTTCTAAACACACTGGATTGCAGCTAACAATCTTCCCTATACTACTGTACTTCATGGCTGACACTTTTGCAACCGTAACCCTGCGTCTATTCTGCAATTTTTTTTTATTTATATAATAGTTTATAGATAGTCTTTTACACCAGGTGTTTTAAGACTAAAATGATTGTATTTAAGAAGCACATAAGTACTTTCTGTCGTGGATCAAAGTTTGATTCTTTTAACTTCGCTCCTCCTTTATCCAAGCTTGGGTCTGTCTTGCAATTAGTGAGACGGAGTTTTTCTGTTAGAGTTGGAAAGCTTCGTTTTTATTGTGTAAAGTCGTGTATGACCGCCACCCTAACGTTTTGGTTGACTTTTAAAAAAACGCGTTGAAGATGAAGATAAAACAGCATACCATCACCATATACCCACTCATTAATCTTTCCTACATTACATTTATACTATGTTTGAAAGTTTTTGAATTAAAGCTTTTTCAGATAAAGTTAATAAAATGTAAACCTCTAGTGTTAGGGTTTTTTCGCCACTCGGTGACTGCTGTTAGCTACCTAATGGCTTAATTAAATCAATAGGTGTTAATTTTGACCAAATGACAACCTTTATTGACAGATAGCTGTCGACATTGGTGATGTCACAGTTTAAAGTGAACTTGTAGGGGCAAAAGGTTGTCGAAGATTCTCTCCACTCTTTACACAGGCCCTGTTCGACCGTGTACAACGCTCTTTCCAGTTCGGCACTGGAACAGTTATATGTGACAAACGAGAAAGTCAAATTAACTCCCAGCTGTGCAAGAGTAAAAGCTGTAAACAGGTTAAAAATAATAAATTTAATAAAGTCTTAAACATTACATATCAATGACCGACTACAGGGAATAATATTTAATATTTTTGGTGGCCCCTCTAATGGTGCCGTAAATAGAACCACGTCAATTTCATTAACGTGGATTTATATTTATTATTTGTAATTTATTATGCAACAAGAACAACATTAAATTTAAATCAAAATAATAGAGCATTTCAAGATTGTACTAATCAAATTATACGCTCTTTATAGCGCTAACAGTTCTTTTGATTTGTGGTCCCTTTCAAAGCTTCATGGCTTTACCATTTTGTTAAGGGCAAACTCACCGACAGGGCCTATATATTTTTTCTATATATATGGTTTAGAAGTTTATATTTTAAAAACAGTGGCGTCACAAGGAGTTGCTTCATCCAATGCGGTTTCTAATGCCAACTTTTTCTATAAAAAAACCGAGTAGAGGGGTAAAATGAGAAACTGTTTCGCTGAAATGTACCAACACATAAAAATAACTTCATACTGACAAATGGTAATAGTTTTTATTTCGATGTCACCCCATGTGTTTGATTGTGTCATCCACTGCGGCCCGCAGCTCCGCACCCCCTAGTGAATCCACTGTTTAAAATAATTATTACCCCTCAGTTTTTTCAGCACCCGCGGAGATTTCGGCGATTTTTGACAAAAATAATCAGCTGACATATAAATTGATACTTCCGTAAATTCAAGTGTTTGTTTGTCGTTCACGAGATTCAATTCGCCTCCATCTGTGTAATAATTCCTCACTGGTTTGCGGCTCCGATAAGTCCAGAGAGTGTTATTTGCAGGTAATTTCTCGGCGTTACAATCGAAACTGATGTTGAGACCAAATAAGACATAAACTGTAATAAAATATATATATATATATATATATATATATATATATATATATATATATATATATATATATATATATATATATATATATATATATATATATATGTAATGTTAAAAGTGCTGAACCGCGAATTAAATAATTGATTTTATTAACTGTGCTTTCCAATTCTAAACTATTCAATTTGAGGAAAATGAAAAATCAAGCCTCGAGCTCGTCAGTTTGTCATCCAATCATTCTAATATTGTACGGTATAAAGAAAGATTAATATTTATAATCATGAACTTGTTTATAAACGCTGAAAAATTAATTTAAAAATTTTTTTTTAATACTTTGTTTTTGTTTCAGTAGTCTAAAGCCCTGTTCACATCGAAAAGCGTGAATTGACACGCCTCGATCAAATCTGACACGTCCGGTACAATCGGAGTTTGTTGATGTGATATAGCCGTTAATGTCTAAATGTAAGATACACGCGACTTCAACGTGCTTGTCGCGTAGAGTTTGCGCTTGACTATTTCACACCGACCGATTTGATTTGATTTTTTTTTGTTTGGTGTTGTCGGGTTGGGTTTTTGTATCGATGTGTACAGGGCTTAAGCGATTTACCTGCCGTTCCGGTTAAATTCTCTTCTGTATACAGAGAAACTTCTGTCTTGTTTTGTGGGGGTGTGAAGTAACCTGGTGGATCTATGGTCGGCATTGTTTCGCTTTTGTCAGTGTTATCAGGCGGCGGCAGTGCTACAATCAAAATGGAATTAAATTCTACCATCAACCAGATTTTTTTTCATAATAGTTTATAGTCCTTTACACCAGATGTAAGTATGTACTTTCTGTCGTGGATCATAATTTGATCTTTTAACTGTTCTCTCCTCCTTTATCAGTCTTAAAACACCTGGTGTAAAGAACTATTGAACGATTATAAAAAAAAGCCAATATAATGAACATAATGATTTTTTTATGAGTTCAAAAGCGCAAAACCTATGAGCTACATAGCGGTTTGAAAAGTTTAAAAAAATATTGAAAAACTAATTGAGTGAATTTTTCTGAAAATATACAAGTTTTGGCTGATTTGAAAAAAAAAAACGCCTCAACGTAAACGGAAAGCTGGGTTTCCAATTTAGCTCCGAGCTTGAGTTTGTGGTGTGGTGAGAGCATGTGACAAGCACTTTCTGTTTCTCGTCTCGCTAACAATGGGCGCGTTGTTTTTTTTTATCGGATTCATTTGACATACGCTAACACCTGCTCCTCCAATAGCTCCAGGCTCGCGCCATCTTAACGCTTAACTCTATCAACTGGCTCCTACATCGAGCAGGAGAGGAGCTACTGGAGTTGGAGTTAACTCCGGGATTAACTGGCGCGAGCAATTTGACAACGAGCCAACTATTATTGCGTCTCTCTGACTTACTGATAGAAGCATCAATCGACTCTTCTGCTTCTGATGTAATATTCGTTCCCATTCCTAGTAGCATGAATGCTAAGATCAAAATAAAGCTGAACATAATTCTGCCGATGAAACGTTCAGTGAAAAAAAAAGCACAAAGTGTAAACAAGCATTGTTTTCCTACGTCATTCAGTACATGGAAAAATATTGAAGTTGATCAAAGAGTAAAAGAAGAAATTATGCGCTTGAGTGTGTTCAAAATGATTATTGATGATTTGTTTGATTTGAAATAATACTCAGCAAAATTTTGTCGGTCATCTACAGGGTGGCCCAAAAAAGTGAGAGCATCTCTAATATGTGACTTAATTACCTACATCAAAATAGCTAAATACTTTGCAAAAAAGATTGTTTGAAGAATTATAATTAATTAAATTATGTGAGATGTTCTCATTTTTTTTTGGGTCACCCTGTTAATCTATTGACATTCTTTGATTCAAGTTTATTTGACCAACGCAATACAATAAAGGCATGAACAGATCCGTTGTAAAACAAGTATAAACCTGAAAAAACCAGGTTTGTTTCACGAATTCCTTATATAATTTCAAGAAGTTATAAAATTTGCACTTTCAATGTTTGCAAACATTCAAGCAAGCAAGACCGGTGGTGAAGTTAATATAAAGAATTTAAGAAATAAGCTGTAAAAACGAGTTTTTTTTGGTACAAATCCCTAATATTTCAGCGTATTTCAGCATTCGCCAGCTTCTCATTTATTGCAAATTTTTCTTTTAAAACAATTTTTTTTTAATTTATATATGCAAACATCTATATAACTGCGTTTGTTTTGTTTTTAAATGCTTTTATTTAACTTCACTCGTTTCTCTGTTTGTTTGTTTGTTTGTTTGTCTGTGGCGATCAAATCTTAGAAACAAAAATTCAACAGAACATTCAAACATGCAAGCCGTCTAAATTGTCTCAGACAGATACAGACGGTAATCAATTCAACAACAATATTAGAAACATTGTTCTCGCTAATTTCTGATTAAACAGCAATCGGTAATTAAAAATAAAAATTGAGTTTGTGACACTACTCGGATTAGTATCACAAACTTAATCTTTTCACTATCTTTAGTCTGCAGTCTTTCTTTTGGTATCTTCTACAATTAATTAATAAAAGAAAAGAAAGACTGCAAACTGAAGATAGTCAAAGCAGTTAAAACAATTGTTAAAAAATAAGTTAATGAATAAATGAAGCACCCCCACCCAAAGAAAAACATTATATTTGGAAAAATTGCAGGGCCCTACGACTTGGCCTGAATGGGTTGCTGAAGTTTGAAAAAGGGAATGCCCGCTTCTTGGATAAGAATAACGTACCGCTTATCTTTAGTGCGTCAACATGAAATATAAACCCATCATGTACGCGTTCTCAGAGGTGTCTCAGCCGTTGTTTTGTCAAGCAAAATTAAATAGAAAAACATAATTATTTATGACAACAATGTAATATGCAATGTAATTTCAATATTTTTTGTTAATCCACTTTGTAAGGCTTAATGATTTATAATAATTAGGTTATAATCTTAACTGATACGCAGGCTAAAGTTTCAAATTAGCTTAAACATCCACTGCGAGATGTGCCTGATAATTATACTTAATTTATTCATCTCCGTCCACATTTATTATTGGTATTAAACGTACCGCAAAAAAATATCTTGGAAGTTTTAAGTTCATGAAGTTTTAAGCTCCATCGGGAGACATCCTAGCATCGGCACCGGAATGGGGAGGCCAGGGGCCAGTGGCCCCCCACTTTCAAAAGTGGGAGGACCAAACGCCATTTTGGCCCCCCCCCCCACTTTTTTGCAAATACCAATATTAATTTATAACGAGAGACTCGTCGATAATCTGTCAATTGTTGATATGTTAAATAACAATAAAACTTTGAACTTTATTGTTACAAGTAGACACGTTATTAAAATTGTACTAGGTTTTCCGATATCAAATGCAGCATCAGAAAAAAGTGTTTCGGCATTGCGTCGAATTAAAACCTATTTGACGTCAACAATGACCCTAACTAGATTAAACAATGTCATTTTTTTCTGTACAAAAAGAAAAAACAGAAAATCTAGACTTGCTGGAAATGTATAAATCTTTTTGTATGAAAAATGACACAAAAAGTATTTTTTTTGGTAAATGGTAGTTAAAGTTGCAATTTGTAGTAAAATTTTTGTAAATGGTAGCTTTTTTGGACTTTGCTAAATAGTAATTATCTAAACACTAGACTTTTTTACATAAACTGTCATTTTTTTTTAATTTTCATTATAGAAAAAAAAAATTTTGCCCCCCCCCCACTTTCAAAACCATTCCGGCGCCCCTGCATCCTAATATTTCTTTTTAGCTATTTCATCTCTCTCTTTTTTTCTTTCTTTCTTTCTTTAGATTTTCTTTTTTTTTCTTAATTTTTTTGTTTTTTTTCTTAATTTTTTTCTTTAATTTCTTTTTTTTTAGATACTTTTATTATTTTTCTTTTAAGGCACTTCAAGTGAAATCATCAGACGTCCAGAATTTATTACAACGTTTTTATTAAGTCACTTTCTTGTTTGTTTGTTTGTCTGTCCGCAGAAATTGATTATATTCTGTCTGACCGTGAAAATCTATACCTTTTGTGTTGCTGGGCGCTTATACAACATCAACATTTCTGTGAAACAAACACTTCTAAAAAAAGTAATGCGGCCAACGTTTTTCATTGTATATGAATTAAAAACTGTTTTAAAGTACGTTACCATAATGTGACCAAGTTATTCAGAAATACAGGTATATTATTTTATACTTTTTAGGGCATGAGAAAATCGTTGTTTTTTAAAAAAGGTATTTTAATTATGTAAATATTTTAAATTTCAGCTTGATTAATGACGGGAAGTTAGTTAAATTTCACTTTCAAGGTTTTCAAACATTCGAGCAAGTCATATAGCAAATAATGAAGTAGGACAAGATTGGCGGTGAAGTTAATATAAGGGATTTAAAAATAAATTTTTTAATGACACATAGTTGTTAAAAACATTGAAAAACTTAACTTGAGTGGACACCGGACAGTTTTAAAACAAACTTATTGACAATTCTAAAAGATATAAAAAATTTAATTTTTATTCATAGTTTATTGCTATTTAGCGATTTTAGTTAAAAGTGTAAAAACAAATACATTATGATGTAAAGTAAACACTTTACTCGGCTAATTCGTTTCCATGGGTTCGGTTGCGTTGCGGTTCTAACTCATGGTCTGAAGAAATGGGTGACCCAACCCTAACCGTCGCCCTAACCTAACCATAACCATAACCCTAGCATAACACTAACCCTCAGCCATGTATTTAGCAAACAATTGATTGTACTCAATCCTAAAATGATTTTTGCGAAACCTTATCGAAAAATAATTTAGTGATAAGTTATCGAAAATCATTTTTGCAATACTTTTCAAAAAGAGTTTTTCGATAAAGTATATAGCGATACTTTACCCTAACCATACACATAACCCCAAGCCTAACTTAGGTTATCTTTCGATATTTATGTGAAAGATTACCCTAACCCAGCACTAGACCTAACCTTAATGCCAACACTAACCCTGATTTTGCGATACTTTACCCTAACCCCAACCCAACCCTAATCTTAACCCTCACCCTAACCCTGATTTTGCGATACTTTATCGAAAAATTACTTTGTGTTACTTTACCATAACTCTGATTTTGCGATACTTCATCAAAAATGATTTTGTGATACTTTATCGAAAAATGATTTAGCGATACTTTATCAAAAAATGATTTAGCGATACTTTATCAAAAAATGATTTAGCGTTACCTTATCAAAAAATGATTCTGCAATACTTTACCCTAACCCTAATGCATACTTCGAATAAAAACTAAATAGGGCTACATTGGAAATCACTTAACAGATAAAAAAAAAACATATCTTGCCCTTGAATTAAAGTAATAGTAGAGACTAGCTCTTAATACCAGCCGAGTAGCGACAGCCGTCGGTAGCACCGTGCTACCGCTCAACAAATCTGGTTTCCATCGCAGTTTCCGTTACTGGAAAACTGAAGCACCTCGTGAATCGGGAAGATTTCAACATAATAAAAATTGAAACTAGAAAACTTGATAAAACTGAAGCCACACTGCTAGCTAGATAAGAATGTATTTTTGCCAAGAGGCCACCATACAGTCAGAAAAACAGCTCACACTTTCTAAAGTACTTTTTTATTAAATTTAAAAAAATTATAAAACACTATTTTGCAATTTAGTTGGTGAGAGTATCTAATGTTGCAACTAGATCTCCGTTGTGCTCCCTCAAAGCTCTCTCGGCAACGGTTTTGGAGACTTCCAATTCTTGGACCTTCAATATAAAATCAGTTTTTCTTACAATTCACAAGAATGACCATAGTTTTATCATTTTAGCATAACAAAGACTGAAATAACATTAAAAAACTCCATGATAACTTATTATAGTTATATTACACAAAATAAACGTGCAATTAAACAATGCAAACACAGAAAAAATGTTACAAAGAAAACTCACAATTAGATCGACATCTTCTTTGTTTATTTTGACTCGTGACAACTCGTTCTCTTTCTGTTGTTTTTCCGTAGCTTCTTTGGTCTGTCGGTCGCTAACCAATTTCATAGCCTGGTTAAAAAAAAACCCAAAAAAACATATCATACTTATGTTAATAATTTTCACATGCAACATGCAGCATGATATGGCATTCATTAAGCATGTACTGGGCGGAAAATCTCACCAGATATCAGATCTGAAATTTGGTCGGATATCAGATGTCAAAGCTAATAAGCAAATTTCATATACCTGATTGGATGCCGGATGCAAATAAATATCCGGTATACCCCGAGTATTCATATACACTACCCATCGTACACATTTTTTTTTACTCTGGCAGCCAAAACAGACTAAAAAATGGTTTGATCAGCCCAATAACATTTTCTATTTTTATCATTTATCAAGTTAACTTATATAGTGCTTTTTCGTGAATTCAAAGCAATTACAAGCAATATACTTTTCCAAAAAACCAACTAAAATTATGGTTATCTCCTAGTTTAGCAGTCTGGGCCAATTTTGATCTAAAACCTGGTTTTAAAAACATTTTAATAAAATAAGCACAGAATATTATTAGAATATATTAGAATAGGTAAGGAGCTAGACACAAAAGCAAAAACAAGTGACTTTGAATTAAAGTTCTAAGAAAATGAACTGTGCTAAATTCTTTATTTATAGATGTTTGGCTCAAGGTATCTTTTACAAACATTTTTATGTAATCATTTTTATTGGGAGTTTATTATTTTTATTAGTTCGCAAGATATACGCTTCCCCGTAACACCCTGTTAACCCCATCCAATTCCCTGCACGGATTCGAACGTGCAAGGTTCTGGCCTTGCGCCTAGGGCGCGTTTATTTTATGCAACTGCCTAACATTGATAAATAGATCTTCACCGGGAAATATTGAGCTTCGGGAGCAATTTTTTATTGTTTAAAGTGCCATAATCGTTTTTATTTAATTATTTATGTTCTAATTAGTCTTTACTTATGTTTTAAAAACAGTTAATAATTAACTGTTAATTACCATTGAAATTAGCCCAGGCTACTAAACTAAACTAGGAGATTACCAAAATTACATTATTATGTTTTTTTACTATTTTCCAACCTGTATATTATAAATAAAACTCGTAAAATAAATCACCAAAATAATAATGATTGAGAATAATTGTTCAACATATAATTAGCGATATTAAGAGAACCCTACATCTCCGATGTGCTGAGCTCCGATTTCAGCTTCTTCGACATAGTCTGTGACTTTTTCAAGATCTGCTGCTCCTTTGGAATCATGTTTTGCAGCTTTTTTGAAGTTCTGATCAGCTTCTTCTTGATCAACAACGTTGTCGTCGTCAGCCATTTTTTCTACCAAAAAGTAAATAGTAAACAGAACAACAGAACTGAAACCATAAAAGTCATAGAAGACCTAGTCATTGGAAAATTGTAACAAAGCTATTTTATACTCAATTTTTAGTTGGAATTTAAAAAAAAACGTTAGCAATTATTTTTAATTATAAAATTAAGTTTAAAATATTTATTACTAGCGGGTTTACCCGGCTTTGCTCGGGATTTTTAGAGGTTTTGTTATCGTTTTTCACTCTTGCTCCCGTTTCTTTTCCCGCTTGCTCTCCCGATTCCGGTCGCTTTTCCGTTCCAGCTTTTGCTTGCTCTCCCGTTCCCGCTTACGCTTGCTCTCATAGGCGTATTGTCTCAATTTTTCGGGCAAGCGGAGGCCTCTAAACGTTGATAAAATAACGCATTTGCCGCTTTTCACAAGCGAATAAATTATTAAACTCTTATTCTCGTTGAATTTCAAGATGGAATAATCAAATGAAAGTGACTCAATTTTTAGGGTAATCGGATGCCTTGAAAAAATAACGTATTTGCTTAATCAAATAAAAGTGATTCTGCGGAGCTTATGAAATAAAAGAAAAGATCCATGCCCAATGGACCTCTCCAGATATTCAAAACGAGTCAATGATGGAAACACTAAAGAATCATTTATTGGATTTTATACAATTTGTTCAACGGATGGAGAGTCACTTTATACATTGGTAAAATCCGTTTGTGATGAAATAGACTTGGTGCTAAGTGATGTTGTTGGCGAGTGCTTTGATGGTGCAGCAAATATGAGTGGCATTCATCATGAACTGGCTAACCGAATGAAAGAAACTTCTTCTATGGCGATTTATGTTCATTGTTACGGGCATCTGCTAAATCTTGCATTACAAGACACAAGTGGAACTACTTCGGAATGCGCTCGGTACCATTCGGAGCCTTTACAACTTCATTGAAGCTAGTCCAAAACGCCACGCCATTTTTGTGAATATCATATTTGATGATAGTTCGTCCCCGATTACTAACTTAAAATCACAGAGCAAAACCAGTTGGTCCATGCCGTTTGGAGGCAGTTAAAGCAGTTGATAGTTAACTACCCAGAATCATTTCTATTCTACTGTTGTTACTAAACGAAAGAGATGTTAAAACATATTCCGACAGCTCTGCGCTGCTTAATGCAGTTTGTGATTTTAATTTTGTTTTTGGGCTGAGTTTACTTAAAATTATCTTATCAATGACTAGCAGCTTGTGCACCTATCTTCAGTCAAAAACTATGGATGTCATCACAGCAAGGAAAAACGGCGAACTTACTATAAAAACTTTGCTTGACTGCAGAAATGAAAATTCTTTTAATGAGTTATAGGAGCGCACTCAGATTGTCAGCAATGAAGTTAAATAGTGTATTTCAAACAGCCATTTAACTTTTAAAGAGGCACAAAAGCCACGGACAAAGAAGCCATCTCAGCGACTACAGGCACTGGTGGGCGAAAGAAGTGGTGGTGATCAACATTTTAAATCTGAGCAAGACTATTACCATGTTTCAGCTTATTACTCAAGTCTGGATATGGTGAAGACCAAAAGTATCTACGACACCCCTCCCCATCTATCCGCTATTTTTGGAAAAAAATATAGCATTCAAAATAATAAAATTTTGGAATCTGTGGTTTTTATAAATTTTTTGCTGCCCCCTAAGGTTTTGCTGAAATGACGCCCCTGTAAGACAGGAGAAGCTATTTCTCTCTGTTTTTTTAGTGGGGTTGCTAACGTAGTTTTGGGCCCCTAAAAGATAAAAATTGGCAATTGGGCCCAAAATGGCTTGATAAGTGAAAATTGAAGCTTAAGAGTTTGTTAGTGAACCCTTTTAAAGGTAGGAGGGCTCCCTATGGCGGTGAAATGGGTTTCCATGTGATGGTGGAGTCAGCCCGTTGAAGATGTGAGCTGGTTATTATTGACATATTTTGGAAAAATAGGTGTGACCACCCCTCTCTTCAGTCATCACTCAGTATTTTTGGTACCAAAAATGAAAAGTTGGTGTTTCATTTTTTTAAGTAGCTCCGACTACATCTCACCTCTCAGGTCATCAACTTTTTTGGAGCAAAAATGAAGAGGGTTTTGAATTTTTTTAACTGCACCCTCCACCCAAGGTTTTGCGGAAATGACGTTCCTGCGCTAAAAAACCAAGGAGTCAAGGACTTAATTAATTTCGACAAATCATTGGGAGCAACGGAACAAGGTGTTCGAAGTCCTACTTGCCAGAATTTTATCCTGCTAATAATAAAATTTTTCCTACTAAAATAACTGACGACCGAGAGGAGGGGGAATAGTCGTAGTGCATTTTTCAAAAACATTTTTCGAATAGCCTACTTCATTTTGTTCATTTTGTAGTTGATGACAGTAAGGATTATAGTCGCTGGGTACTTTACCAGAAATTTTCAGAAAACTTAGAATTTTCCTACTTTTTCAAAATTTAAATAATTAACAGAAACCACGGCTTTTTTTAAATGATGACATTTGTTATTGCCCTTATTAGCTTTTGGGGTTTTGGGTTTTTCGATGGGGAAAGGTTGGCTTTGTAGGGCGATTGAGCCCGGCTGCCTGAAAGGGATAGAAGCCCCTTGGCACACACTTCGGCTTAGAAGGTCGCAGCGACATCTCTTCTGTCTTAGTTATTATGTGGTCTGCTCTATTATATTGAAACGCAGCTCATTGGCAGCTCATTGGCTGCGTTTCAATATAAGAAGCTCGCCCAGATACATTATTACAGCATTTATATTGATCAAAAGAATTCTTTGACGCGCATAACAATGATTAACAATACAATCTAAACAAATCACTTGATTTGAGCGGTTACAACTACAACCGTTGTTTGACAAGTAAACAAACTAACTAGGCCATTCAGGGATGAACATGTACACCTATATAAATGTACTGCGGTAAAGCTAGCAGACACTCGTAACACGGTGAAAAGCTTATGAAATGCACGGGGAAAGCTAGCAGACACTCAAATTATTTTATTTAAATATAAAAAAGAAATATCGGTAATGTTAGACAATTAAATTTTAAAACTGATAGGGTTGAAATAAAAAACCGACAACAACAATTTGAAAAGATATTTGAGATTTAATTTGCATTTACCATAAAGTAAACAAAAATGTACGGAACCACCAATGTTTTAGGAACTCATTTTCAGTTACTAAAACGTTTTATAAATAATTTTAAGTTTCTATTTTAACTTTATTTGTACTCTTACAACATATACAAAATTCAAAACTTAGAACCAAAGCGGACTCCTTACTGATTTACAACCGATGTTCCAGAACTTATATCTCGGTAACTATTATTGTCAAATTTTTGATTTAAATTTTAAAATTCAGTTTAATCATGTATCAACAACGTATCAAAAATTCAGAAGCCGACAATTACTTTTACTACCTAGCAGACACTCAGGTAGTAGACCCCTCTCTGATTTACGCTTTAACAACACCGATGTTGCAGAGCTAATATCTCGGTAACTATTATTGTGAAAATTTTTATTTAATTTTATAATTTAGTTCAATCATATTTTTACAAAATATCAAAAATTCAAAAGCCGACAATTACTTTTACTACCTAGCAGACACTCAGGTAGTAGACCCCTCTCTGATTTACGCTTTAACAACACCGATATTGCAGAGCTAATATCTCGGTAACTATTATTGTGAAATTTTTTATTTAATTTCATAATTTAGTTCAATCATATTTCTACAAAATATCAAAAATTTAGAAGCCGACAATTACTTTTACTACCTAGCAGACACTCAGGTAGTAGACCCCTCTCTGATTTACGCTTTAACAACACCGATATTGCAGAGCTAATATCTCGGTAACTATTATTGTGAAAATTGTTATTTAATTTTATAATTTAGTTCAATCATATTTTTACAAAATATCAAAAATTCAGAAGCCGACAATTACTTTTACTACCTAGCAGACACTCAGGTAGTTGACCCCTCTCTGATTTACACTTTAACAACACCGATGTTGCAGAGCTAATATCTCGGTAACTATTATTGTCAAATTTTTGATTTAAGTTTTAAAATTCAGTTTAATCATGTTTCAACAACGTATCAACAATTCAGAAGCCGACAATTACTTTTACTACCTAGCAGACACTCAGGTAGTAGACCCCTCTCTGATTTACGCTTTAACAACACCGACATTGCAGAACTAATATCTCGGTAACTATTATTGTGAAAATTTTTCATTTAATTTTATAATTTATTTCAATCATATTTCTACACAATATCAAAAATTCAAAAGCCGACAATTACTTTTACTACCTAGCAGACACTCAGGTAGTAGACACCTCTCTGATCTACGCTTTAACAAAACCGATGTTGCAGAGCTAATATCTCGGTAACTATTATTGTGATTGTTTTTATTTGAATTTTATAATTTAGTACAATTAAGTTTCTACAAAATATCACAAAATCAGAAGCCGACAATTACTTTTACTACCTAGCAGACACTCAGGTAGTAGACCCCTCTCTGATTTACGCTTTAACAACACCGATATTGCAGAGCTAATATCTCGGTAACTATTATTGTGAAAATTTTTATTTAATTTTATAATTTAGTTCAATCATATTTTTACAAAATATCAAAAATTCAAAAGCCGACAATTACTTTTACTACCTAGCAGACACTCAGGTAGTAGACCCCTCTCTGATTTACGCTTTAACAACACCGATATTGCAGAGCTAATATCTCGGTAACTATTATTGTGAAATTTTTTATTTAATTTCATAATTTAGTTCAATCATATTTCTACAAAATATCAAAAATTTAGAAGCCGACAATTACTTTTACTACCTAGCAGACACTCAGGTAGTAGACCCCTCTCTGATTTACGCTTTAACAACACCGATATTGCAGAGCTAATATCTCGGTAACTATTATTGTGAAAATTGTTATTTAATTTTATAATTTAGTTCAATCATATTTTTACAAAATATCAAAAATTCAGAAGCCGACAATTACTTTTACTACCTAGCAGACACTCAGGTAGTTGACCCCTCTCTGATTTACACTTTAACAACACCGATGTTGCAGAGCTAATATCTCGGTAACTATTATTGTCAAATTTTTGATTTAAGTTTTAAAATTCAGTTTAATCATGTTTCAACAACGTATCAACAATTCAGAAGCCGACAATTACTTTTACTACCTAGCAGACACTCAGGTAGTAGACCCCTCTCTGATTTACGCTTTAACAACACCGACATTGCAGAACTAATATCTCGGTAACTATTATTGTGAAAATTTTTCATTTAATTTTATAATTTATTTCAATCATATTTCTACACAATATCAAAAATTCAAAAGCCGACAATTACTTTTACTACCTAGCAGACACTCAGGTAGTAGACACCTCTCTGATCTACGCTTTAACAAAACCGATGTTGCCGAGCTAATATCTCGGTAACTATTATTGTGATTGTTTTTATTTGAATTTTATAATTTAGTACAATTAAGTTTCTACAAAATATCACAAAATCAGAAGCCGACAATTACTTTTACTACCTAGCAGACACTCAGGTAGTAGACCCCTCTCTGATTTACGCTTTAACAACACCGATATTGCAGAGCTAATATCTCGGTAACTATTATTGTGAAAATTTTTATTTAATTTTATAATTTAGTTCAATCATGTTGCTACAAAATATCAAAAATTCAAAAGCCGACAATTACTTTTACTATCTAGCAGACACTCAGGTAGTAGACCCCTCTCTGATTTACGCTTTAACAACACCGATATTGCAGAGCTAATATCTCGGTAACTATTATTGTGAAAATTTTTATTTAATTTTATAATTTAGTTCAATCATGTTGCTACAAAATATCAAAAATTCAAAAGCCGACAATTACTTTTACTACCTAGCAGACACTCAGGTAGTAGACCCCTCTCTGATTTACGCTTTAACAACACCGATGTTGCAGAGCTAATATCTCGGTAACTATTATTGTGAAAATTTTCATTTAATTTTATAATTTAGTTCAATCATGTCGCTACAAAATATCAAAAATTCAAAAGCCGACAATTACTTTTACTACCTAGCAGACACTCAGGTAGTTGACCCCTCTCTGATTTACACTTTAACAACACCGATGTTGCAGAGCTAATATCTCGGTAACTATTATTGTCAAATTTTTGATTTAAATTTTAAAATTCAGTTTTATCATGTTTCAACCAAGTATCAAAAATTCAGAAGCCGACAATTACTTTTACTACCTAGCAGACACTCAGGTAGTAGACCCCTCTCTGATTTACGCTTTAACAAAACCGATGTTGCAGAGCTAATATCTCGGTAACTATTATTGTGATTGTTTTTATTTAAATTTTATAATTTAGTACAATTAAGTTTCTACAAAATATCACAAAATCAGAAGCCGACAATTACTTTTACTACCTAGCAGACACTCAGGTAGTAGACCCCTCTCTGATTTACGCTTTAACAACACCGATATTGCAGAGCTAATATCTCGGTAACTATTATTGTGAAAATTTTTATTTAATTTTATAATTTAGTTCAATCATGTTGCTACAAAATATCAAAAATTTAGAAGCCGACAATTACTTTTACTACCTAGCAGACACTCAGGTAGTAGACCCCTCTCTGATTTACGATGAACACTAGATATATTTCTTGGAATAATATGTTAATTAAATATTTATTTATTTATAACACTAGCGGGGTATCCGTGCGTTAGCCGGGGTTTTTATGTTTTTCTATGGTTTTTCTAACTCGCTCCCATTTCCTTCCTCGCTTGCTTTCCGGTCCCGGTCGCTTTCCCGCCCCCGGTCAATTTTCCGCTCTCGCTTGCTCTCTCGTTCTCGGTCGCTTACCTCCACTGCCTACGAATACCAAAGCTCAATTGCATTATTTCTCAAACAATAAGACATTGTACACCATGCAAAAAGTTGTGAATTTCTTTTAACAAATAAACTTGAAGTAGTTTTATGACAATAACAAGAAAATTGTTGTGAATGATAAAAGTTTTGTATCAATAAGACGCACAAATTCAAAAATAATATGAAATAAGAAAATATTATTAACAAAAATATTTACAAAAATATTTACAAAAATATTTACAAAAATATTTAAAAAAATATTTACAAAAATATTTACAAAAACATTTACAAAAATATTTACAAAATTATTAACAAAAATACTTAAGAGTTATTTACAGTTAGGATATTTACAAAAAATATTTCCAAGTTGATATCTATGATAGATTGTGTAGAACCCTAAAAAATATTTACAGTTATTTAGTTATAAAAAAAAGTTGAACCAAATAAATGTATAAAAAGAAGAAGAACGAGACTTTACAATCTGTTGCATGGAGTTTAAAAATTATTACTAAGCGATACATCTGGAAAATGGTATTATCGCTTTTGTGAAATTATTACTCAGCAATAATTAACCTCCGACAAACAATCTTTACAAGTATATAAAAAAAAGTTGAACAAAATAAATATACAAAAAAGGAAAACGAGACTTTACAATCTGCTGTATGAAATTTAAAAATTATTAGTAAAAATTCAGCAATATCTAACATCAGACAAACAATCTTTACAAGTATATTTTTTATTTTTAAACGCGGTATCTGGTATATTTTCACAAAAGCGATGGTACCATTTTCCACATGTATCGCATGAAATCATGTCTTCATCATGATTTCCGTTATTTAAATAATTTAAATTGCATTTGCAATAAAGTATGACCACTTTTTCATCGGGAGGTTCTTCTTCTTGTTTATGATAATCTTCCATTTCGCAAAAAAACTTATTATTAATGCTTTGGATTATTTTTGCCCTTAAGCTTTTCTGATTATATGAGGCTGTCGCCGGGTTCCTACCTGCTGCAAGAGTTGCAGCAAAAGCAACACTAAACGGTCCACAATCTGCTGAACCAACTTGTTGCTGTACCTTATGCTGTTTAATTGTTAATTCAGAATTCTTGAAATTTTTATTTAAATAGCAAACTGTTCTTATTTCTTCATCTGACAGGGTCCTACACAATGTAACATGTGTAGCGTGTCAGCTGGTCAGTATCGGCTTTCAAAGTTATCGAGTGTTTTTTGAAATTGAATAGCGTTCTATAATGCTTCAATGAACCTAATTTTAATCCGACGTGTTCTCTATCAATGGATTGCAATTTGTTTTGTTCTTAAGATTTTCCTTCAACACATCATTTTACATTTACACAATCATTTTATTATAACATATACATCAAGATGATTTCCGCCGATAGGCAAATTTATTTTACTAAACAACTTTTCAAAAATAACTATTGATCCCATTTTGATAATAAAAAGTTTTATTTGGATAGTGAAGGACATCTTTTCAGTTATTTCTGTCTTTAAAATTGTTGAGTTTGTGTGCAGTTTGAGCATGTTTCGGATAAAGGCACCTTTCATTTCAAAGTGAAGTTTCAAGTCACGTCGACTGTTTAATTTAAAATTATTAAGATACTAGCTGACCCAGCAAACGTTGTTTTACCTTTTAAATTATTTAGGTTTTTTTACTAAGAGTTTAATGTACAAAATTACGACAATTTAAAAAAATCATTCTCGAAAAGCAATCGAGTGTACAATGCCCGGGGTTTTTGAAAGTTTTTCTATCGTTCTTCTCTCTAGCTCCTGTTTCCTTCCCTGCTTGCTCTACCCTTCTCGTTTGCTCTCCCGTTCCTGTTTACTATCCCGTTTCCGCTTGTTTTCACGTTCAGCTTGCTCTAGTTGCTCTCCCGTCAATTTATCCTTAATGTAAAGTTTTATTTGGCAAGTGACGACAGCTAAGTTGATATATGATGAAAGTAATTTA
>OZ022242.1:35881851-35914351 GCA_963978895.1 Erpobdella octoculata | reverse complement strand
ACTCAGAGCTGATCTGGATGCAGTTATCGCAAGTGCGAGAGAACTAGCTGTGGCGAACGACATCTCAACCGAACCAAAAGACCACAGAAGACGCAAAGTATCCCGTCGTATCGATAGCGGTGAACATGAAGTCAGTTTATCCGCACTGGATGAATTGAAGCGACAGGTGTTGGAAATTGTTGACATAAGTTTAATCGAACTGAAATCTCGCTTCATGGATGATGCAAGTGAGTTGTATCTGTTAGTTGGTGCTCTTATGCAGTCAGATGCTGACAAAGATCAATTGCATGCTCATGTGACGAATTTGTATCCAGACCTAATTGATGCGGATGTAGTTGTAGCACAGTATGACTTAGTCCGTAAAACATCAGCATGGCTAACTGCCACCTCTTTGCAGGATCGTGCTAAAGCTTGTCCGCCATGCATGGAAGAACTTCGACGTTTGTATTCCATTTTGATCGCAGTTCCTGTAACAAGTGCTGGATGCGAACGTGTTTTTAGTAAGCTGGCTTTAATCAAAAATAAACTGCGTTCAACCATGGCGCAAGATCGTCTTCAGTATTTAGTATTGTGCAGTGTAGAACGGGATGTTCTGAAACAGGCATCACTGGACAATATCGTTGACAGATTCGCGCACGCTGAAAATCGACGTATTCGTTTGATTTAATTTTCAATGTTTTGTTTTCATTGACATTGTTCAAGTTAGTACAACAGTGTGTCAGTGTCAGTGAACAGTTCAAAAATCAACAGACTAGTAAGTAAGTAAGTAAGTAAATCTTTATTAACCAGCCTGACAATGACGCACAGCGGTTTACATTTAAATAATAATAAAAAAAATAAGAATTAAATAAAAATGAATACAATCGACAATCTAAAGTTAAAGACTTAAAATAAAAATCTAAAAACTTGTTTTTATCAGAGATTTAATATAGAGTTCGGCATTGTTTAAGTTATTTTGAGTGCAGCGATCTATAGATAAAAGTTTTTCTAAGTAAGGAATCGGCATGCGGAATTACTCTGTCGTGAGCTCGAGGACGAAGGTGATATCCCGATTTCTTGACGTCAGTAGCAGGCTAGTAACGTTATATCAATATCACCAATCATCATATTCATAGTAATATCAACAATCAATAATCAATCAATATGTGCTGTGTAATTATTTGATTATTAAATAGAAATTCAAATTTGTCTGAAATAAATTCAATATTCGTTAATTCAAAACACTGTGAACACTTCAAAACATATATTCTACTGTATCACTGTGTAAATCAATTAATCACAGAAATTCTAAATAATTTTGTAACCGATTACACGGGTATTGTCTAAAATTTTCCCGAAATCTGGTACATTGATTGCTTATTTTTAATTTGCTACATTGCTGCTCCCCCTGGATTAAAAAGCTGGCGACGCCACTGGCCTGAAATGTGGAACAAACTCACTTTCCACATTATCTCTACATCCAGTTCAGCCAGTTTCCACACAGCAATAAAAACATTTCTGTTTACTAAATCTTTTCCCTAACGTCTACAGTGGTCTTGAAGTTCTTTTGAAGAACATACGCCACTTTAATAAAACTCGGATTCATTATCATTATCATTTATATATATATATATATATATATATATATATATATATATATATAACACACACACACACACACACACACACACACATATATATATATATATATATATATATATATATATGTGTGTGTGTGTGTGTGTGTGTGTGTGTGTTAGTGTTAGTGTTAGTGTTAGTGTTAGTGTTAGTGTTAGTGTTAGTGTTAGTGTTAGTGTTAGTGTTAGTGTTAGTGTTAGTGTTAGTGTTAGTGTTAGTGTTAGTGTGTGTGTGTGTGTTTTTCTGTTCCATTTTCATATAAAAAGGACATAATTGCACCTTATTGTTTTTTCAAAATAACTTTTTTAAATAATTTAAAAAAATATTCTAAATAGCTTAGGACCTATCCTCAAACACACCAAATGTACACAAAAAATGTAATAAAAATCGGTTCAGCCGTTTCAAATAGTGACTGATAATCATATGCTACAAACTGTTAACATTGGACAGTGAAGGTCGAAAAACTATTTACGTAAAAATTTAGATATGGATGAAGATGAGCTGAAAATATAATAATTCTTATATATAACAAAATTTAACAAAAATTATAGTTATCCACACCAGTAGAATTAAACATTACCACACGTTGTTCTCACGCTGTGTAAGAGGTTGACCTAACAAAGGTCACAGATCAGATTGGAAAATGAAATGAGATAGTGTATAGTATTTCATAATATTAATCATCGGTTCCACTCTTTTCTTATTAAGACCAGACGTGCTATATAAAAATTGTGATTGATGGACATTCAGGGCCTCTTCGGAAAAGGGAAAGCGACCGAGAACGGGAAACGACCAAGAGCGGGAAAGCGACCGGTAGCGGGAAGGGGCCGGGAACGCGATGGGAAAGCGGAGAAGGAAACGGTAGCGAGAGAGACAAACATTAGAAAAACCTCTAAAAATCCCGGGCAACGCCGAGTGCCCCCGCTAGTATATATATATATATATATATATATATATATATATATATATATATATATATATATATATATATATATATATATATATATATATATATATATACAGTTTTGACTGATGGGCATTACAGGGGACGCGAGCCGCGGAAACCCCATTAAATACGCCACTGCTTACTAATATGATCATAATATAAACATGTTTCTGTTTTTCTTTAAATTGTTGTCATAGTATTAATAGATAAGCTAAATTTGTATTTTAACTCCAAAAACTTAATATTTTAGGTTCTATGTTTTCTTTTGTTAAAAGTGACGGTTTTTACACACTTTTATTACTTAACTTGATTTCTCTGTCTGTCTGTATGTATGTATGTATGTATGTCTGTCGTCAAACTTTGCAATCGATTTTAAACTAACTTCCCAATGAGCTAGAGACTTAAAATTGTAAACATACCTCCGAACTGATTAACAATGCATTCTATCAAATTTTCGGACCGATCGGACAAAATTTAATGAAATAATTATTTGTGATATTTTCGTCGAACTATTTATTGTCTGGTCATTCAGGAAAGAAAGAAAGCCGTCGAGTCCCAGAGAATGATTAAGTTTGTTCAGTTATCTCAACAAGGAGATTGGACGACATACATACATACATACATACATACATACATACATACATACATACATACATACATACATACATACATACATACATACATACATACATACATACATACATACATACATACATACATACATACATACATACATACATACATACATACATACATACATACATACATACATACATACATACATACATACATACATACATACATACATACATACATACATACATACATACATACATACATACATACATACATACATACATACATACATACATACATACATACATACATACATACATACATACATACATACATACATACATACATACATACATACATACATACATACATACATACATACATACATACATACATACATACATACATACATACATACATACATACATACATACATACATACATACATACATACATACATACATACATACATACATACATACATACATACATACATACATACATACATACATACATACATACATACATACATACATACATACATACATACATACATACATACATACATACATACATACATACATACATACATACATACATACATACATACATACATACATACATACATACATACATACATACATACATACATACATACATACATACATACATACATACATACATACATACATACATACATGCATACATACATACATACATTGGAAATTATGTATGTAAATATTGGAGCTATTAATACCAGATTATGAACAAATGAAGCAAAAACAAAGTTTTTTAAAAACACACTTTTATATTTTTATTAAACAACGAGTATATTAGCATATCACAAATAATTATTTCATTACATTTTGTCCAATCGATCCGAAAATTTGATAGAATGCATTGTTAATCAGTTCGGAGGTATGTTTAAATTTTGAAGTCTCTAGCTCATTGGGCAGTTTATTTAAAATCGATTGCAAATTTTAACGACAGACAGATAGATAGACAGACTGACAGACAGACAGACAAAGAAGTCGAGTTAAGTAAAAGTGTGTAAAAAACATCGTTTTTCCTTAGAATCCGTTCCCGTAAAATTTAGTTGTTGTTTGTAAAAATATAAATTTAAGACATAAAATTGAGAGCGACGAGGTTTAACATACTTATAATAGGAAGATAGAAATAAATAGAAACTGAAATAGTATGTGGTTTCCTTCACAGATCGAACTGACTTGTAGGTCGGAAATAACGGATAATGAAAAACTTTACGCTTGCATGCTATCTTAGATTCAATAATAAATAAACAAGTAAATTAAAAACGAATTTTTAAAACCCAATGCTTTTATATGTAATTAAAACACAAATTTTGCAATCAATTTTTTCTTATATTACTCTTTTATTTTATATTAAAGTCGCAAACCTTGGCAAACTTCCAGAGTACCACATCATGTTAAATAAACAACTTAGCTAGCTTCCCATGAGACAAATTTTATTCAATTTGCGGTTTCTTGTAGACTGTTAAATAAACAAACTGCTTATTAACTAAATTAATTGACTTATTGTAAAACTAATAATTGAATATTGCATTGTCTTCTATTTAGTATTTTGAGCATGTATGCAAAATTTGAAAAAATCTATCATCAGGAAGTGACTCAAAAATTGATTGCAAGATTTGAAACAGACAGAGAAACAAACAGACAGAGAAACAAACAGAGACGACGAGTAGATAAAAGCATTGGGAAAAAAGTCAGTCGTCTCTCAGTTTTCAGGTCGATCTAATAAATATAAAGGATATAAGGTTGAAGAATGACGACTGCGTTAGAGATTAAATTGGAAAAAATCGCTTTGTACTAAAATGGCAGATGATGGAACCATTAAAATAAATAGAGTTGCGTGGGGCACGGAGAACGGGTAGCTGAATCATAGTAAAGTTTATTTTTATTGATTGATTGAACACAGTGAAAATAATATAAGGGATTTGACAAACAAAGTTGAATTATTTTAAAGGATTGAAAGATTATACTATCCCAGATTTCAACAGCATTAGATTTACAAACTTTTATTCAATCTCTGTACGCAAATCTTGCAAGTAAAATTTAACAAGTTTTTTGATTAGTTAGTAAGCTGAAACTTTTAGCATAGCTTTATTTATATTGGATGAAAATGCATGATTAAATTGAAAAAAAAACCGAAAAACCTAATTTGAATATCTTTCGTATTTCTAACCCTATTAAAATAAAAGTTTGTGTTGAAAAACTCGTTTATTCCTTTACTTGTTTGTTTATAAAAATACCTCCAAAGTACAAAAACGTTTTCACTAAATTATTAAAAAATATTGTTTTCTGTTTTTCCATGGAAAACAAAAATGACAATAATTTGGTACAATTTTTTGCTACATACATAGTAGCCTATTTTTGAACATTATTTAAAATTGCCAGACTGGTTAGAAATATTGTGCACATTATGAACTTTATAAATATGTTTTAATGAGTCTTACCAGATTTGGTTTTAGGCAACATTTTCAGGACACTACCCAAATCAAAACACCAACATTTGAAACAAATTACTAAACACCGGGGAAGAGGGTATTCGCCGGGAAGGCATTAAAAATTCCATAAATATGCCTTGACGACACACACCATGATTCTGCTGAGGAAAAACAAAGAAGATTTTCCAGCATCAAGATACTTCCAGACAGCGAATAGAGTAGGACTACGGGGTCACAGGTACAAGATCTTCGAACAATCGGAGGGGAAATTTAAGCAGAGATTCTTCAGCAGCAGAGTCATCAATGCCTGGAACCAGCTGAGTGAAGAAGCAGTTTCTGTTGAGTCGATTAAACATTTTAAAATTATGCTTGGACAAATTGGTTTTTAAACAGTATTGGTTATCACACAGGCTCTTTAGTCTTCTGGACCACTTTAAACCATGTTATTATTATTTATTATTATTAATTGTCGGCTTCTGAATATTTGATATTTTGTAGCAACATGATTGAACTAAATTATAAAATTAAATAAAAATTTTCACAATAATAGTTACCGAGATATTAGCTCTGCAATATCGGTGTTGTTAAAGCGTAAATCAGAGAGGGGTCTACTACCTGAGTATCTGCTAGGTAGTAAAAGTAATTGTCGGCTTCTGAATTTTTGATATTTTGTAAAAATATGATCGAACAAAATTATAAAATTAAATGAAAAATTTGACAATAATAGTTACCGAGATATTAGCTCTGCAATATCGGTGTTGTTAAAGCGTAAATCAGAGAGGGGTCTACTGCCTGAGTGTCTGCTAGGTAGTGAAAGTAATTGTCGGCTTCTGAATTTTTGATATTTTGTAGCAACATGATTGAATTAAATTATAAAATTAAATGAAAAATTTTCACAATAATAGTTACCGAGATATTAGCTCTGCAATATCGGTGTTGTTAAAGCGTAAATCAGAGAGGGGTCTACTACCTGAGTGTCTGCTAGGTAGTAAAAGTAATTGTCGGCTTCTGAATTTTTGATATTTTGTAGAAACATGATTGAAATAAATTATAAAATTAAATAAAAATTTTCACAATAGTAGTTACCGAGATATTAGCTCTGCAACATCGGTGTTGTTAAAGCGTAAATCAGAGAGGGGTCTACTAACTGAGTGTCTGCTAGGTAGTAAAAGTAATTGTCGGCTTCTGAAATTTTGATATTTTGTAGAAACATGATTGAAATAAATTATAAAATTAAATAAAAATTTTCACAATAATAGTTACCGAGATATTAGCTCTGCAACATCGGTGTTGTTAAAGCGTAAATCAGAGAGGGGTCTACTACCTGAGTGTCTGCTAGGTAGTAAAAGTAATTGTCGGCTTCTGAATTTTTGATATTTTGTAAAAATATGATTGAACTAAATTATAAAATTAAATGAAAAATTTGACAATAATAGTTACCGAGATATTAGCTCTGCAATATCGGTGTTGTTAAAGCGTAAATCAGAGAGGGGTCTACTACCTGAATGTCTGCTAGGTAGTAAAAGTAATTGTCGGCTTCTGAATTTTTGATATTTTGTAGAAACATGATTGAAATAAATTATAAAATTAAATAAAAATTTTCACAATAGTAGTTACCGAGATATTAGCTCTGCAACATCGGTGTTGTTAAAGCGTAAATCAGAGAGGGGTCTACTAACTGAGTGTCTGCTAGGTAGTAAAAGTAATTGTCGGCTTCTGAATTTTTGATATTTTGTAGAAACATGATTGAAATAAATTATAAAATTAAATAAAAATTTTCACAATAATAGTTACCGAGATATTAGCTCTGCAACATCGGTGTTGTTAAAGCGTAAATCAGAGAGGGGTCTACTAACTGAGTGTCTGCTAGGTAGTAAAAGTAATTGTCGGCTTCTGAATTTTTGATATTTTGTAGAAACATGATTGAAATAAATTATAAAATTAAATAAAAATTTTCACAATAGTAGTTACCGAGATATTAGCTCTGCAACATCGGTGTTGTTAAAGCGTAAATCAGAGAGGGGTCTACTAACTGAGTGTCTGCTAGGTAGTAAAAGTAATTGTCGGCTTCTGAATTTTTGATATTTTGTAGAAATATGATTGAACTAAATTATAAAATTAAATAAAAATTGTCACAATAATAGTTACCGAGATATTAGCTCTGCAATATCGGTTGTTAAAGCGTAAATCAGAGAGGGGTCTACTACCTGAGTGTCTGCTAGGTAGTAAAAGTAATTGTCGGCTTCTAAATTTTTGATATTTTGTAGAAATATGATTGAACTAAATTATAAAATTAAATAAAAAATTTCACAATAATAGTTACCGAGATATTAGCTCTGCAATATCGGTGTTGTTAAAGCGTAAATCAGAGACGGGTCTACTAACTGAGTGTCTGCTAGGTAGTAAAAGTAATTGTCGGCTTCTGAATTTTTGATATTTTGTAAAAATATGATTGAACTAAATTATAAAATTAAATAAAAATTTTCACAATAATAGTTACCGAGATATTAGCTCTGCAACATCGGTGTTGTTAAAGCGTAAATCAGAGAGGGGTCTACTACCTGAGTGTCTGCTAGGTAGTAAAAGTAATTGTCGGCTTCTGAATTTTTGATACGTTGTTGATACATGATTAAACTGAATTCTAAAATTTAAATCAAAAATTTGACAATAATAGTTACCGAGATATAAGTTCTGGAACATCGGTTGTAAATCAGTAAGGAGTCCGCTTTGGTTCTAAGTTTTGAATTTTGTATATGTTGTAAGAGTACAAATAAAGTTAAAATAGAAACTTAAAATTATTTATAAAACGTTTTAGTAACTGAAAATGAGTTCCTAAAACATTGGTGGTTCCGTACATTTTTGTTTACTTTATGGTAAATGCAAATTAAATCTCAAATATCTTTTCAAATTGTTGTTGTCGGTTTTTTATTTCAACCCTATCAGTTTTAAAATTTTATTGTCTAACATTACCGATATTTCTTTTTTATATTTAAATAAAATAATTTGAGTGTCTGCTAGCTTTCCCCGTGCATTTCATAAGCTTTTCACCGTGTTACGAGTGTCTGCTAGCTTTACCGCAGTCCAACTTTTCAATGCGGACTCCGTGTGGTGGTGCTGGTATTCGACGTTCGATTCATCTCCTTAAAAGTTCGGCGTTATAAAGTCTCGAGTTAGGTTAATTAATAATAACTATTTATAACTTCTTTTTTCTGACTAAAGTCTAAAGTCATGACGGACCGAGTAGTGGTAAACCAAGTAAAAATCGGACAATATGTGCTCAAGGAAACACTTGGGTCGGGTACTTTCGGAAAAGTCAAAGGTATTTTATTGAAATTAGACTATTTATGTTTGCAATTAAGTATTTAAAACTTATAGAATCTGTTGCAAAGTATTCAATATAAAAAGGTCTCATAATTTTTCTTAAAAAGTTGGTGTGCATCAGTTGACTGGTCACAAGGTGGCTATCAAGGTGGTCAACAGGCAAAAAATAAAAAACTTGAATGTGGTGGGAAAGATTCGGAGAGAAATACAAAACCTGAAGCTGTTCAGACATCCGCACATCATCAAACTGTTAGCATCTCCTTCTTTCAACTTTACTCTCTTGAAAAATTTCACTTTGACTTGTGGTGTTGTTTTGAGATAGGCTGGCCAGGGGTCGGTTAAGGTGGAAGGGTTTTAAAACTATTGTTTAGGTTTGAAGAGAAGCTTTATTGAGCTAGTAATAATATTAAGTTTTTTAATATATTTTATAAAAAATAATTTCAGCTACCAAGTCATCAGCACTCCGACGGACATATTTATGATCATGGAATACGTTCAAGGAGGTGAACTGTTCGAGTACATAATTAAAAACAAGAAGGTTGGTTGAAAGAAGAATTAGACGATATTCATCATTACTTATATAACTATATATATATAATTGATTTAAGATTAGAGTAATGCTAACTAAGGGAATGAAATTAAGAAACTTGTAAGTATTGCAAATAGAAATGAAATTCAGACAGTGGAGAACAGAGTTTTATTAGCTTAAATGCATTGTTTAAATGAGTTTTTCATCAAAATTTAATTTTTTTAATAAATTAATTAAACATGTGAATAAATAGTTGTTTATTAATAATTAAAAAATACTAATTATATACATATATATCTTTTGAATGCTTTAAATTAAAAATCAGCTCCAAGAAGCAGAAGCTCGAAAGTTCTTCCAGCAAGTTATCTCCGGGATCGACTACTGCCACAGGCACATGGTGGTTCACAGGGATCTCAAACCTGAGAACATCCTCCTCGATAAATACAAAAATGTTAAAATTGCTGACTTTGGTGAGTTTGTTTCAATATTTTTAAATAAATTTATTTTTAAAGATTTTTTTCTTGTTTTTTAGCAGCCAGTTGTTTTTTTTATCTGATAAATCTAATAGTGAAAATTATTTTGATGTTGGATTCTCAAATGTGTGTTTTGAAAATATTGTTATGATGTGGCTGGCTGTTAATTATATATTTGAAAGTATATGTTTGGATGAAAAATGTAATATTTTATGTTTCCGTTGAGATATTTTTTCACTATTATCTATTACATTGTGAAAAACAGCTTCTGTTTTAATATCGTTGCTACGACTTGCTAATTAATTTAAATCTTCTTGAGATTTCTTTGATCTCATTCGATCTCCTTGCCCTTGCTCGCTCGTTCTCAAACGGAAAATGGAATGTATAATTTGCAGGCTTATCAAATATGATGATGGATGGGGAATTCCTCAGGACAAGTTGTGGCTCTCCGAATTATGCTGCACCTGAGGTCGTCTCTGGGAGGTTCGTCGTGAGCCGTTTAAGCGTGCTTTGTTTTGTATTTGTATGTTTTGTTCTGTATTTGTATGTTTTATTTGGTATTTGTATGTTTTGTTCTGTATTTGTATGTTTTGTTTTGTATTTGTATGTTTTGTTCTGTATTTGTATGTTTTGTTTTGTAATTGTATGTTTTGTTCTGTATTTCTATGTTTTATTTGGTATTTGTATGTTTTATTTTGTATTTGTATGTTTTATTTTGTATTTGTATGTTTTATTTTGTATTTGTATGATTTATTTTTGTATTTGTATGTCTTATTCTGGTTTAGAATGTTTTATTCTGCATTAAAATGTTTTATTCTGTATTAGTATTTTTTATTTTGTATTTGTATGTTTTGTTTTGTATTTGTATGTTTTATTTTGTATTTGTATGTCTTATTTTGTATTTGTATGTTTTATTTTGTATTTGTATGTCTTATTCTGGTTTAGAATGTTTTATTCTGCATTAAAATGTTTTATTCTGCATTAAAATGTTTTATTCTGTATTATCACCTCATCTACATTGAAACTGGTTACATTATTTATTCGTAGATTACCTCTTCTTCCATACCGTACACACCTTTGATATTTTTGTATCATTACTCTTCCATCTCGTAAACACTTGAGATATTGTTGTATCATTGCTCTTCCATCTCGTACACACCTGTGATATTGTTGTCTCACTACTCTTCCATCTCGTACGCACCTGTGATATTATTGTATCATTACATTTCTGTCGTACACACTTGTGATATTGTTGTATCATTGCTCTTCCATCTTGTACACACCTGATGTACACATATTACTCTCTGTTTTACATTTGACAACAGATTGTATGCAGGTCCTGAAGTGGACATCTGGAGTTGTGGCATTGTTCTGTATACTCTTCTATGTGGCATGGTTAGTCTTGTTTATCAATTATATTGCTATATTAAACATTTTATATTCACTATTTAATGATATTCTGAGTATAATAATGATATTATATTTATTATTAATAAATCTTTTATAATTTATAGTTATGAAAAATATTATTTTTATTTTAAGCTACCCTTCGATGATCCGAACGTCAACGTTCTGTTTCGTAAAATCAAATGTAAGTTTGCGATTTATTTATTTCGTATAATTCGATCATTCCCATGTTTAGATTTTTATTTATTACGTTTCATTTTGATACTTAACTAAATTTAAAAAAAAATAAATTTCTGTGGTAGTAGAGAGATTTTCTGATAAACAAAAATAAGGAACCGTGAATAGATGCGCACTGTTTATAAACGAGTGATTCGTCCTCAATTTCAGCCGGAGTGTACATGATTCCTGATCACGTTAATCCGATCCCTGCCAGTCTCATCAAAAAGATGCTGCAGGTTGATCCAATCAAAAGAGCCACCATGAAGGACATCAGGTGAGAAGGTTGAATTGCGATGAAAACCCGACGACATCGGTCGTAGATGTCATTATGAATGGGATCATATGGCGTGTGGTAAATGACATTTAAATAGTGTGTGTAATACTGAACCCACTCACTGGTTAAATTGTTTCAGTTGCTAATGCTGATAATATACTTGCAACATAACAATAACGATGTGACAAATTATGAGTGCCAGTGTCAGCTGTGGCGTAGCCTTAGAGGTGCCCCCTATTTAGACTGACTGTGAGATCAGTGTTTTGTACTGAGAGAGTTTGATTATTAATGCTGGCTCATCACTAAAGATTTTGTCCACCATAGTAGTAAATATAGAATCGTTGATTTTTCCGCTCGACAGAGAACACGAGTGGTTCAGGGTCGACCTGCCCGAGTATTTGTTTCCGTCGGCCAGCGACGTTGATGCTTCGGTCGTCGATACGGATGCCATCCGCGAAGTCTGCGAGGTCGGTTTGTTTTTACGTGTTTGTCTTTGTCTTTGTACATATGTGTGTATGTTTGGTTGCTTGTCTTGCATTTGATTTAGGCTTCGATTCTTGTAAATCTTGCAAATTTGTGTTTATTGATACTTCTCAATAATTGGAATTTTAATGAAAATATTTTTTATTTTTTTCTATCAGTTTTTTTCTTTAACCAATTGTGGTATATTTCATTTATTTGTTTCGCGTTCTCTCTTCATTCATTCGTAGAAATGTCAAGTACTGGAACAGGACGTACATTACGCCCTGCTGAGCGGAGACCCTCAAGATCAGCTCGTGATCGCTTACAATCTCATCGTCGACAACAAGAGGATCTGCGGCGAGTCAGAGTCGAAGATCAGGATCAGGGACTTTTTTTTTGCTTCTGAAGTAATTAATCATTGTAATTTCTTAATTTTTAAGAATTAATTAATCGTTTTTAAGAAGTAATTAATCGTTGTAATTTCTTAATTTTTAAGAATTAATTAATCGTTTTTAAGAAGTAATTAATCGTTGTAATTTCTTAATTTTTTCTTCTGTTTGCTTTCTTCTATCTATGTATTTCTCTTTCTTTTTCTTTTTCTCTTTCTGTCTCTCTCTCTCTCTCTCTTTCTGTCTTTTTGTCTTTCTTTATCTTTCTGTTTCTATCACTTCCTGTCTCTCTGGTTCATTCTCTCTTTTTAAAAATTTTGGTTATTTGATTTTACTATTAATGCATTGAAACTTGTTTTCTCTAGAAATCTACAGAACAGTCCAAGCCACACCCGGAAAGAATGCCAGGTATTCTAGTTTTACTTTCATTTCCACTGGTTGCTTTAAGTACGCAGTAAATTTTTTTTTTTATTGCGAGATTGAATAAAAAATTCAATCAGCAAGATTTTTAGTAAGGGTGGGCATGGGGACTAGACTAAGGCTTGTTCCCCCCATTCCTGCAGTACATCATCCCCAATCACATTTTACCTGATTTCTATTCGCCCGCAGAGATCCACACCACTCCTGCTCTCGAGCCAATAATGTTGATGGACAGAAAAAATCCCCCTCTTAAGAAGGCCAAATGGCATCTTGGTTAATTGATTCATTACTTCATATATTTAAAATTATATAAACTTATATTGTTTTTAATAAATGATAATAAAGGAAGAATGTATCTATTAGACATTTTGTTAATGTATATATGTTATTGTTTTTAATAAATGACAATAAGGGAATAATGTATCTATTTATTAGGCATTATGTTAATTTTGTCATCATGAATAAATTTACTGACAGCTAAATAATTGAATTGTTAATTCCAGGCATAAGATCACAAAGTGGACCTCAAGATATTATGCAGGAGGTTTTCAAGGCTCTCAAATCTCTAAATTATGTCGGTTTCTGGTCATCGTTTGATAATATTTCTGTATTACATTATAATTTACAAAATCATAATATAAATAGAATATTATTTATCATCATGTGACATTTTAATACATTAAAATTATCAATTCTTAAAATTTTCTCGGTTTTTTAACCATGTATTTCCCGTATTGAACCTTAATCGTTGACTTGTCAGTCACTTTGAAGTTTAAGGAGTGCACTGTGGCTTTGTTCCATTGGCTCAGACCATCTGATGAATGTTTATTTTTTATTGACCACCGACTTATGATAAGCTGCTTGTTTAATTTTCCAGGAATGGAAAATAGTCAATAATTTCTCGCTGAGAGTCCGAAGAAGTGGAATGATACCTGGAGATTTTGTTAGTTGATGATTTCGAGTAATATGTTATTAATATCTTGTTATGTATTTTATTATTTTGTTAGTTGATGATTTCGAGTAATATGTTATTAATATCTTGTTATGTATTTTATTATTTTGTTAGTTGATGATTTCGAGTAATATGTTATTGATATCTTGTTATGTATTTTATTATTTTGTTAGTTGATGATTTCGAGTAATATGTTATTGATATCTTGTTATGTATTTTATTATTTTGTTAGTTGATGATTTTTAGTAATATGTTATTAATATCTTGTTATGTATTATTAATTTGTCAGTTGATGATGTCTATTAATATGTTATTAATATCTTGTTATGTATTTTATTATTTTGTCAGTTGATGATGTCTAGTAATATGTGGTTAATTTCTTGTTATATACGATTGATAATGTCAACATCTCATGATGTATTATTGATTGTTTGTAAGTTGTTAATAATTTTATTTTATGATGTAATAACTTTTATTATTATATGTAAATTGTTTATGTGTTATTATTATTTTTTTATTAGTTAAAATCAATTATAAGTTAATATCAATTAAATTTGGTTCATAAATTACAAGTAAATATTAATTTAAGGAATTATAGCTATTGACTTTTTACGTATATGTAGTATTATATATCTGAATCGAATTATATTCTGCCAATTAAACTACTTTTAAAAAGAAAACCGAAAGTAGGTTGTGAGTCATACATATAGGTCACTTTAAAATAAGAAATACTTGAATATTACATAATTTTATTCGTTCACATCCATTCCATTTATTTAGAAATGGTATTCTCCTTCATATTTAAGGTCAAGGTTGGCTTGCAGCTGTACCAGGTGGATCACAAGAACTTCTTGCTGGACTTCAAGAACCTCAACACGACCGACCATCCGGACGCCGCCAAGGTGAAGAGGATGGCCGCCAAGAGTCCTCAAGATGAAGCAGTGAGTGCAGCACCAGTTCCAGGTTTGTTTAATTTATTTTTTTGATCATCATCATCATCATTAAGCGCCTCAGACTTTTATTATTATTATTATTTGCTCGATTGAATTGGATCATTTGTGTTTTTTTTTAAAGAGTATAAAATAAAAATAAAAATATATTATTATAGCTGTGAATATTAAAATGTGTACTGATACAATTGGTCCTGATTTTCTTAATTATCTCTTCAACTTCAGTTTCTTCAGGTCAAACCCCGAGCATTTTTTCACAGTTTTTCTGGCTCTGCCTTTATTGGTGGAATTTTCAACTATTTAGTCTCTGCAAGCTGATTCTGAGCCCTCAAATATCCTGAAGTTCCAAATGCCTACCACCTCAGTTTCACACATGTACCACCACCTCATCAACCTCATCAACCTTATCAATCTCTACGCAGTAGTAATCTTCTGCAGCACCATGCTCCACCCACTTGAGGCTGGGCACATATGTCTTGCCATTAAGAATTCAGTTCTTACTATCTTTAAAATCTGTTCAACTCTCTCCGGTGTTAGATTTCATCACCGCCATAGACCGGAATACTCTTGAAACAATTTTTATATCCGTATGAATTATTAAATACTGGAGCTTTTGAAGTGTATTTGATTATATAGACTTTAACCTGTTTTTTTTTAATTTGTTTGAAATGAGTTTTTTTATTCAATTTTTTGTCGTCATCTTTAGGAACATTTATTGAAAATCCGTTATAAATTGTAAAACTAAATGTTTATTTATTTCACGATTTCAGGCAATTCAAAGGAGGACAAAGAGCCCGGAACGTCCGGCACGGAGGCGCCCGGTTCAAATCGTCCGTACAGGGTCCTCGAATTCTTTGAAACCTGCTGCAGTATAATTTCAGCTCTTTCGCAGTGAACATTACGTTACTGCGCATTGCTGAATCTCTTATGCAATGTAATGTAATGTAAATGAACTAGATAATACTTTCTCTTTACAATGAGTTACTGCATCGCTGAATCACTTATGCAATGTGATGTAATGTAAATGATTTAGATATTATCTTTACATTACATTGCACAAATAGGATCACTTGAAAGATGGAAAGGTTTTTGAAGATTTCAGCTCAAGTTCTGATCCAATGATCTTCACGTGTTTTGCTTCCCGTTAATTTTTATTTCAATAAAAAGTATTTCAGTTTAGTAACCTCATCCCCCCACGTGTGGTTCATCTCTAATATAGAAAGTTTCTTATATTTACTTGTGTTTCGAATCTCATGTCGTGATAATGCATTTTTTTTATTCTCTAAAGTTTTTGATTGCTGTGATGTTGGAAAAAATATTAATTCTTTTATTTTTTTTTCAGTTTAATTTTTCACACTTCCAGTTTGTTCACCACGTTTCACCTTTTACAGTTGTCTGGCGTTCTCTGGACTTGTAACTTGTTCATCGTCGTTATATGGAAAGCCATTTTTTCTGATTGGTTGAACTGTTTATTACCTGCTGGGGTTGTTCTATGTCCACTTTTATTTATATTAATGATTTATTTTCTATTGGTTGTAAATTTCATTTTATTTGGCGTTATGATAAAAAAAGTAGACCACCGATTTCAATTGTTTTGGCATGCAAGAACGTCAAGACTACCGTTTATATTAAGGTTTAATGTATTGTTTAAGGAAGTGATGCCGAAATAGCAAATAACAAGTCAATAAAATTAAACCAGGGTCTATTTTTTGACAAGTCATCTACAGATTTTTTGTATAATGAGATTAGGCAATGAGATTAATTTTGGAAACTTATTGAGGCAAATCTATATAAAACAGTAGGTTTAAATCATTCTAGAGTTCTAGATTGTAAATTTAGAGCTCGGCGAATTTGGTTTGCCCTGGTTCCCATACGAAATTGGTTATTATAGCACTTAGGTTTTTTGAAAGTTGATACTAAAATCGATTGTAGGACGATTCGAACCGCCGACCTCTAGGCTGGCATGCAAACGCAATAACACCAATTTGGGAAAAAGATAAGGAATACAAATATAAAATAAAAAGTATTAAAAAATCTTAAAGTTTTATATTCTGATTAAATACTTTTATTAGTTTCAATTTCCAAAAAACAGTGCATTTCATCGCTTGGGACTGAAATTGTTATCATTACTATAGAAATTATAATAGTTATTTACTCTTTGGTAACTATTTACGTTTTGCTAACGATCGTGTGGTTGTGTTGTTGTTTGCGGCGGTTGTCCGACATCTTTGTTTTTTATTTGCACATCGTTGTTTTGTTTAGTAAAAGAATGTCGGATAATGTAGAAGAGGAACAGGGTTATTGATTGTTATAGTTTTTTTATTGGATAGTTTTAATAATTTATGAGATTTCGGTTCTTCAATCACGCAAATGGTAGCTAATGCTGCCTTTCGCTTTCTAAGGCTTTCTTTATATTTCTTATGCTTATATTTTATTGTTATTAGTTTGTGGCATTAGTAATGGAAAAGTAATAAAAATAATGATCACTAACGCAGAAAATAGGTCATTTTTTTATAAATAATCTGAATTGTCTTTTTTGTTTAGTTTTTTTTTACATTTCTTACTGTTAATTATTTATTTTAATAATAACTTCATTCTAGATCTGCTCGATGAAATTTTGACTATGGACGGAATGCATGATATCGATGCTGAACTAGAACAAACAAAGACAGAAAGTATATCTATTTTTTATGTGATTAGTTTTTGGAATAACAATACCATTTTCTTAACATTTTAACAAAATTTATTTACTTTTGTTGCACAAAGAAGCGTTCACAACTAAAGCTTCATATCCGCCTTTTGATGAAATTGTAGCATAATTTTATACCATCATATCCTCATCTTTAGGTGTTACTGATGTTTCAAACAGCGAAGAGAAAGTAGACGGAGCCACATTCGAACAGCTGCTTTGGCAGCAGAGCGTCGACGATTCCCTGGTGGAAGAAATGAGCCGGGATGAAGCAGGGGTCGATGAAGAAGAATTGAACGCGGACGATGAAGACGGTGAGTTAATTTAGGGAGTTGAAAAAGATTGAAAAAAGAATTTTTTAAAGTGGCCCCATGGTCGTACGAGCTTCGGAGTTGAAGGTTTATCAAAAGTTACTGGTGATTAATTAGATCATGCTCGAGGGATTTTTTTCATTATTTTTTATAGTCCTTTACACCAGGTGTTTTAAGACTGAAAAAGTTGTATGTAGGAAGCACATAAGTACTTCCTGTCAGAGATCATATTTGATCTTTTTAACTGTCCTTGCTTCTTTATCCAGGCTTGGGACTGGCTTGCAAAAGCAAGGCAGAGTTAAGGGGGTTAATAATAATCGAAGCAAAGTTATTTGGGAAGTATAGTTCGTTTTGGAGGTCAGCTTATGTCTGTAAGATTGAAATATTTTCTCATCCCGATTTATTGTTATTTTTATTATTATGTTGAAATGTGTTGTTTACAAGTTTAGCAAATTGTTTTTTTCTTTCAGTGCACAAGGAGGCCGGAGTAGAAGAGATTCCACCTCACAGTGTCGCAGCGATGGAACTGGAGATTCAAGTCGGAAAGGCAAACGAAGCCGAATTTGAACTCTCCGACACCGGGGCCGGTGCTTGCGATGGATCGAAAGAAAACGAAGAAGAAGAAGATGATGGTCAGAAGACGGCCGATAAGTCGGAAAAGGACGATCAAGAATCGGAAGATGTTTTGAGCAAATTATACGATTCTGGTGAGATATTGATGATATTTTGTTAAGTATTGATTTTCTGTAATGTTTAATATTGATTTTAATTACTTGTGTTTGTATTTTCCAATATAGTGTTATTTTAAAAATCATTTTAATTTTGATTACACATTTTTTCCAAATTCCAACATAGTGTTATTTAAAAAAAAATCATTTCAAATGTTATTGTTTAATTTTATTTCTATTAGACATTTTTCAATAAAGTATTTTTTTTATAAATCATCTCAAGTTTTTTTGTGGAGTCACAGAACTGTGGCAGGTGTCTGTAATGCAGCCTACTCGTGTTTATTAGACCCTGACAAAATTTTCTCCTAGCAAGAAAGCAAACTTTCTCAAGGGTAACAGCTTGGGTACGGTTTGATCCAGGGCCAGATGATTACTGTGACTAAACTGTATTTTTTAATGGTTATTTCTTAGAGATATAATTTAATGAGAAAGTAAAACATTAGAAAATCATCACGATGGTAAAAGTTTTCATACATCAATATCAGTGTTTGATAGAAAAATAATCGTACAATTAAACGTTTAATTAATTGAACAAAGCAGATAGTGGCAACGAAGGCAGGAAGAGAAAACACGGGAAAATATCTCCCATAACTTGGGACAATTTGGTCAAAGAGGAGTTGAAGCCCAAGAGTGTCCCCGTTGAAAGTTTGATCCAGTTTTCAGTTTTTTCTTCTTTTTTTTTGTAAAATTTTTTAAATTTCAAACATAGAGCAGTGTTTTGATTGATTCCTTTCTCAACCAGCTGAAGCCAAGAAAGCCAAAACCGATTCATTCACAGAGAAAGGTTGGATGTTTTGATTGATGTGATTTTGTTACATTCAAAGCACAAAAAATATCTTATTTTATTTTTTTATTAATTCTTTTTTTTTTCTTTCTATTTGTTCTAAAAATAAGATGATGCTTTTATTCTGCTGTCTGGTAGCATCAAGAAGCATTTCAGAATCGTCTGATGATTTCATCTGTTATTGTAGCTGTCATAGCCATCATTATCATCACTACCAAACATACTTCAGTTGTCATCTTCTTTATAATCATCATTATTATGTTTTAATTAGTACTTTTGTTTTCATTAAATTTTGCATAAAATCCTATAATTCCTTTTTCTTCACCGTTGCAGAGGCTTTAAATCATTTAAAATTTTTCTCTGTTAACGTCCACAGACCGGGAATCCCGTCTCAAGTACATCTTCAGGTCGGCACGATTTTTCCTCATCAAGAGTAATAACTTTGAAAACGTCTCCCTCGCCAAGGCTAAAGGAATCTGGTCTACGCCTCCTCAGAACGAGGCTCGGTTGAACCAGGCATTCAAGGTTGGTTGTTTCGTGGTTTATTTGAACCCAAGTATTCAGGGTTGGTTGTTTCGTGGTTTATTTGAACCCAAGTATTCAGGGTTGGTTGTTTGGTGGTTTATTTGAACCCAGTATTCAGGGTTGGTTGTTTCGTGGTTTATTTGAACCCAAGTATTCAGGGTTGGTTGTTTGCGGGCATTCAAGGTTGGTTGTTTCGGTGGTTTATTTGAACCCAGGCATTCAAGGTTGGTTGTTTCGTGGTTTATTTGAACCCAGTATTCAGGGTTGGTTGTTTGCGGGTTTATTGGAACCCAAGTATTCAGGGTTTATTGGTTGAGGGCATTCAAGGTTGGTTGAATGGTGGTTTATTCAAATAAAGCATTCGTGATAGTTAGATGGTTGACTCAGTTCAGTTCAAGTAGATTGATTTGATGTGACCTATTTAGGTTGTTTTATTCTACCATGCATTCGTATTTGAGAGGAGTGTTTGACTAGATTGCCTGTATTTGATCTTTTGTTTGAAGTTATGTCCGTTAATTCTATTTTCATTACATTCTCCGTAGCAATGCGCCAATGTGATCCTCGTCTTCTCAGTTCAAGAGAGTGGAAAGTTTCAAGGTATTTTAAAGTTTTATATGTATATATATATATATTAAGGTGTAAATATATATTTTGAAAGTTACATATTGAAAATAATTGACACTAGTGTTTTATGGTTAGCAGTATTAGCTTATTCAATTTGTGACAATTAGAATATATTTTTTAGTGTTAAGTGATATTGCTATATAACAGTAATAAATAATAAATTGAATTATACATTATATATAGCAAAAATAAATGTCAAATTCAGTTGTCTGTTATATATATAATTATGTATTTATATACGTCTAATATAATCACATTAACAATGAGCTTAGTGTTTTCAATGTTCATCGATTAAATGTTAAATTTTTTATATGAATTATGCAATGTGATTTATATATATATATATATATACCATACAATGTGTTTTTTTGTATACGAATCATACGATACGATTTCTCTATTCGAACATTTGATCGACCAGGTTACGCACGACTTGCTTCGGAGTCGACGAGAGATCATCCGCCCGTCAGGTGGGTTCTACCACCTGGTCTCGAGGCGAAAGTCTTCAATTCCGTGTTCAAACTGGACTGGATCTGCAGGTGATGATTATCATTATTATTATTATTATTACAATCATATTAAATATAAAATCTATAAATTGTGCAATTTTTGTGTTTCAATGAATTCTTGGAGGACGTGATTTTTGAATATTAACATGTTTGAAATTAAAAGAGAATGCTCATCAGATTTTTCGTTTTGGGTTTTGATCATTTGTCATGGTATGATTGTTTTATGAGATGATCCAATAAGGATGTTATTCTCTTGTCATGCTGTTAGGAGAGATTTCCGAGGAGATCAAATCTCCGTTGTTCTTCAGCTTCATACCGAGTCACGGTTGAAGCTGAACTGCTTGTCTGTTGTGATTAAAGAAGGCTTTGTTGAAAGAAAAAGTTGAAGTACATTTATTTTCGAGTGCCACTTGCCCGAAGGGATGAACCGGCTGCCATTTTTAGAGCTCTGGCAGCTCGCAGATAAAACTAACACATGGGAGATCCAGGTCTAATATGTGCTGTGATGTGTTCAGTGTCAAAATTGTCTTAAACTCGTTTTCTGTGGAAGCATTATTATTATTATTATTATTATTATTATTATTATTATTATTATTATTATTATTACATCTTGTTTTTGTTACATCTTGTTAACGTATATGTTGATGTTTTAATTGATGCAGGAGAGATCTGGAATTCAGGGAGACGATGGATTTGAAGAATCCGTGGAACATGAACAAACCGGTAAAAGTCGGCAGGGATGGACAGGTATGTCATTTCGAGACTGCTAGTTTATGCAGTGTTATGCGGTCGTGAGTTGTAATGCGGTCGTGGGTTGTTATGCAGTCGTGAGTTGTTATGCAGTCGTGAGTTGTTATGCAGTCGTGAGTTGTTATGCAGTCATGGGTTGTTATGCAGTCGTGGGTTGTTATGCAGTCGTGGGTTGTTATGCAGTCGTGGGTTGTTATGCAGTCGTGGGTTGTTATGCAGTTGAATATTGTTGTTTTGAAAAAGTTTCGTTTAGCTTGGTCGCGACTTTTGCTGTTAAGGATAAGTTTTAAATTATATAAGCCTTAAATATTTTTTATAAAATTCACAGGAGATCGAACCGACCGTTGGAGAGGCACTGTGTCGGATGTTCCCAGCCGACGAGCTGATTGATCTCCACCGGATAGCTTCCCTCTCCAAGCACGCTCTGAGACGAGCCAGCCAGTCCTCTACCGCCACCGCCTGCCCCTCGGCGTCCGCCCTGGCCCTACCGCCGTCGGCCTCCGCTTCCCTGAAACCTCGTTTGTCTCCATCCGTCGAAAAAGACTATTCGTTTAGGTCCGAGCCAGATAAGTACCTTGATGGACGACTGTTTCTCGTTCACGAGGATCAAGTTTTTACAATTTCTTATGCCATCGAAGACTTTTATTATTCATTCATTCAATCGTTCTCTCATTCATTCGTTCATACTTTCATTCATTTCCTCATCGTTGTCTTTCCATCCCTCAGAGCTGCTGCCTGCTGGAGGTCGCGCTGCCACGTGACGCTCGGGCCGCGTGACACGTGAGAGCAGCGCGTGTGACTGACAATGGCAATCATGAGAACTCTATTGTTGATATCTTTGTTATGACTGAAAAGAAAATTAATGAACTGAGAAAAGGATGATATATAAATCTATTTATAAATATATACATGTGTAAATTTAATGACATAATCAGTATTTGTTGCATTCAGAAACACTAGTCATCTTTTGATCTTTTTATTTATTTATTTATTTAGTTAAATTCATATTGTTTAAATAAGTGTGGTTCAGTTCTTTAAAATTTCTTCCCGTCATCTGGGTGTGTGTGTATATGTGGGTCAGTCAGTCAGTCAAAACTTGATAATTGAGACAGGGAGCTGTAGTTTTTTTTTTAAGGAAGACTTGAGATTTTTTTTGCCTTAATGGTTCTAATTGGATTTTGGTTTTCCTAGATTAATTAATCATAATCATTATAATGACCCTATTGGTGATGTTCCTTGTATTTTATTGGTGGTAAATACAATCCTGAAATAAAATTAGTTTCCTAGTTAAAATATTTGATTGGTTGCTGATATGTATATATAAATAACAACTTGCCTTTGTCTTGATCTGCTTAACAAAGACTATAAAACTGCCTTGATGGGGATTGAAACTATGACATTTTTTTTGTTACGTTCATAATTTTTTCGTTCATACGGTGAACACTAACAGTCTTAAAAGATTTGCATTTTTTTATGTATTTTGTTTGTTTGTTTGTTGGCTTCTCTTGTCCAACCTGACCTGTCAACACAGCGAACTAGGGTCGTTTCCCTGGCTGCACACAAGGGTCGGTCTGTGAGACACTTGCTTTTATATTGGGATATAAATTTTATATATATATATTTATTTTTTTTCACACGTTTCGTCTAACATGATCCTTGAACTTTCTTTCGTTGACTACCCTAGCAGCGCCGGACGCGACCACCAGAAGGATGAAGAGCCGAGAAGGAAGTTCCTGTCTGAGGGTGAATTTTGTGGTAGATTGTTGTGTTGGCAGTGCAAGTGTTCTGTGTTGTAAATGTGAATATTTTGTTGGTACGTGTGCTGTAAATGTGAATGATTTGTTAGTACGTGTGTTGTAAATATGAATATTTTGTTGTTAGTATGTGTGTTATAAATGTGAATGATTTGTTGTTATAGTACGTGTGTTGTAAATGTGAATATTTTGTTGTTATAGTACGTGTGTTGTAAATGTGAATATTTTGTTGTTATAGTACGTGTGTTGTAAATGTGAATATTTTGTTGTTATAGTACGTGTGTTGTAAATGTGAATGTTTGTTGTTAGTACGTGTGTTGTAAATGTGAATATTTTGTTGTTATAGTACGTGTGTTGTAAATGTGAATATTTTGTTGTTATAGTATGTGTGTTGTAAATGTGAATATTTTGTTGTTATAGTACGTGTGTTGTAAATGTGAATATTTTGTTGTTGGTACGTGTTTTGTAAATGTGAATGTTTTGTTGTTAGTACGTGTGTTGTAAATGTGAATATTTTGTTGTTAGTATGTGTGTTGTAAATGTGAATGATTTGTTGTTAGTACGTGTATTGTAAATGTGAATGTTTGTTGTTAGTATGTGTGTTGTAAATGTGAATGATTTGTTGTTATAGTACGTGTGATGTAAATGTGAATATTTTGTTCTTAGTATGTGTGTTGTAAATGTGAATGTTTTGTTGTTGGATATGTGAATATGTTGTTATTATGTGTTTTGGAAATGCAGATTTATTGTTATCAAGCATGTTAGAAATGTGGATTTATTGTTGCTCAGTGTTTGAAACTTGTGAGTATGTTGTTGTTTAGTGTGTTAAAAATCGGTTAAATGTGAAAATCTGGTTGTCAGATGTGATTGGAATGGATTATTGTTTTGAGATGGGTCAACAAAAGGACTGTATTTTGAAGTTCTTACAATGTTAGACGTCATTTTAGAAAGATGTGTATGTGTTTTTTGAGAAATTGTTATGCTTCAATATTCTTTACCTTTTTCTCAGCTGGTCACAAAGACAGAAATGAAAGGGACAAGGACAGAGGTGATGGGTATGTTTTTACTGGTTTTATTGGGTGATACGTGTGTATATATTATTTAGAATGTCTTCATTCGATGAAGCCAATGATTGTTTTAGCTGATTTCATTGAATGAAATACAAAACTTTGTTAATAACACAAATGTTGTCTCGCGACTAACATTTTATTATTTTTTTTATTTCAGAATTCCCGTCCGCTATGGGGTCAGGAGAGAGACACTCCTCAATGGGGTAAGAGGTTTTAATTACGTATTGAGATACATAGTATACGATTCAATTAGAGTGACACCCATTTAGACTGGACACTTTTGTTCAGCCCAGAATTTCTTAAATCCGTATAAGAGCTTGTTTCGATAGGAATATATATGTGTGTGTGTGTGTGAAAATTTTAACTTGTTTGATACTAAAAAATACTTAATCGTTTATTCAGTCGTACAGTGATTATGTGAGAGAGTTCACCAGAGTCCTGCCAGCTGTTCCTCCTGCTCTTTCTGCTCCAGATTTCTCTAGGGTAATAAATTGCTGTTGCATGAAATTTTATTTTCTTATTATAAATATACAAGACTATTATTCTGTTATATTAATGTGCTTATTTTTTGTTGTTTATTCTGTTCACTCGAGCTTATTTCTCGGTGCTCCAGACGAAAAGGTTTGGCGTGTTCCCGAATGGTATTTGTTGATTGGGAATTTAAACCTAAGATCTACTTAGCACTAGATTATAGTTTATCTGATAAGGACTAAGCTTACGCAAAATCTGCTAACTTATTCATTTTAGAACAAATTTTTTTTCTGTTACAGGGAGTCCCTCCTGCAGCATCTGCGGCTTACGGGTACATTGCACCCCCGTACATGTTCGACCCTCACTACTCCTACCCTCCTCCGTTTGATTACTCTGCTGCCTATTCAGTCAGACCTGACGGTGCCGTGGTAAGTGCAACACAATAAATGTAATCAAGATATAATAATTACATTAATTACAATCATAGACATTTTTATAACGGATCTTTTACTGAAGCTCAAAGGCACTATACTTTTTATTCTTTACAGGAATTGTAGAAAAAAACTTCTATAAAATCAATTGGGTCTTTTTATTTTATTTTTCAGTACGGAATAGGATCCTACCCAGCAGTTGCTTCGGGAAACTATCCAGACAGCAGGGCGTACAGGGACAACGACTACAGACACTCGAAACATCAAAACAGATGAATGAATAATGGTACTAACAGTAACTACTGAATGATTGTTGCAATGGTGACTGTAAACAGTGTGGTTATAATATTATTGCGTGACATGAATTAGACGAAAAAGAAAAGAAAATTAAGATTGTTAGCAGCGGCCACAGCACAGCATAAGTACTTGGCATTTCCTAAGAGTCTGTGTAGGTTAATATTTTCATTATAGTTGAGTTCTGGCATTCCTACGATACAGTTTAATATGTCTTTAAACTCTCCTATGATAGTTTTATCTGAAGCATTTATGTCATGTACTTTTTGTCTTTTTAAGTATGTAGTTTGTGTGTATTTGAGTGAGTGTATGTGTGTTTGTCAATTCACTTGCTTGACGTCTTGCTCATTTAAGGTGGATTGTCAGTTACGGATGGCGATGATACTCTAAATTTGATTTGTCTGTACATTTATTTTACTTTTAAACTACATACAACATGCTCCAATCAGTCCTCTTGCTGTGTAATAAATTGTTTTATGTACGGTTGTTGACTGAATTTTTGGTGTATTAAATTATGTCAGGAAGAATTGACTGAGACTGTCGTTTTGGCTTTTGGAGCGGATGGAATGCAAGGAGGTGTCTAGGCTGACTGTTTTATCACACCAGTTTTGTTGGAGTTGTTTTCATTATCTGAAATGCTGGTTTTTGAAGGTGACAAAATGTTTGAAATAATGCCGCAGTGTGGTTCACGGGCTTGTTCGTGGGATTTTCTATGATACAAAATACATTCTCAGAGCGCTTTAGTCGATGATTCTGATCTAAATTTCTAAATCTTATGTTGAGATGTTATAGATCTGCTGGGGATCATTCATTTTCAAAATTTTTGAGTAAGACCACCCAAATCTCGCAATTTTGATATAAAAACACCCAATGACGTTTTTATAAATATGAAATAACTAAACAAAAATTAATGTAGTTAAAATTAGTTTTGGTTAATCTTAAATGTTTAAACAATAATTATAATATATTTTTAATGTGACGTCTTACTTCTCAAATCCCCTTGGCCAGAATAACGTACGACCCCCCCTAAGTGAGTGACATTTACGGACGGCCCCATAAACCTTTTACGTTATGTCTATGAGCACAAACCTGCGACGTTTGACCCTTGTCATAAATTCTGCAGACAAAAAAAATTATTTTCCAATCTACAAGTAACTAACTTTCAACACTAATGACATTGTTCGTTTAAAAGTTTCATTGCGTTTAGTTCCGTGGAATAACAGAGCTTCTCTAGCTGTGCCATTTTGTGTCCCATCCTAAAAACATGCAATTATGCCAGTTATGGCTATACGCCTCAGCATTGCGCTTGTTTTTAGCATGCACGGGCGGATGAATAGCTAGCCAACAAGATCCCACTGACTGGTAGGTATACAAGTTTGACAAATTTAATAAAAACAAGAAGATTGAAATAAAATGAAATGTTTGAAATATCAGTGGAAAAACCATCAAAATGTCAAAATATGAGAACTAAAAAAGAGCTCTGTCAATGTATTTTATCCGAGATGTTAAACTTCTGTGACTTTGTTTTCATAAAAACTAATCCAAGGTAATAATACAATATTATTATAAAAAAATTATTTTTCAACTTTCAAATGCTTCAATTTCCAAAAGATCAAAATTTTTAATTGTCATCGTATAAAAACAATGAATTAATTTCAATTTCAAGTAATTGTTGATTGAGTTGCAGACCATGGTGGAATTGGGCTCACAGATATTTCTGAACTCCTCCCCATTTCTGTGAAAATCAATTCTTAGCTATAATTACTTCAAAACTGTATACAAATAAATCACAATTAACCCATTAACGGTTACGGTTGCGAAAACGCAACGTATTTCTAGTATTTTATTATAGTAGTGACCATTAATGGGTTAACTTTCAATTAAGATTTTTAATAGTTTGATTAAATTTTTTAATCGCTTACATTTTTAATCGTATGAATACATACATACATACATACAAATGATAAAAATGTTCAACTTGTTATTGTTTACTAACTTTTTTTGACAAACAAATAGGCAGTAATGAAAAAAACGGATGGAATGATTATGCCTAGAATCGGTATCACGTAGTTCCTTATTCTGCGGTTTCGAGACTCTGCTGACACTGTCAAAACGTTTTCAATGAGTTTTACTATGGAGATAAAGTCTTTAAAATCAGAATAACCATAAACATCGATACAAAAGAGATTTTAATAAAATTATTTTCAAATACTTTAGAACAACATATACACTATAGCACCTACATATGCAAACATGTTTAGTATTCTCCTCTCTGATGAAACCGTTCTTACAAAAACAACTGTAAGAGCCGTAACTGTTGGCGCAATACGACGTCGTCTCGTCGCAAAGACCGTCGTCGCACTCGTCGATGTCTGTCAGCAACAAGTACAAGTTATTAATTTTAAAATTAAAAACAGGCTTTCAAGATAGCTAACTATTTCTGAACTTCAGGGCGTCCGCAGACATCCAGACAAGTGAAAGTGAATAAAAACGTATAAAAATCGAAATCTTCAAGACTGAATCTAACTTGGTTTGCATGCATAAACTGATAATATAAACAATGAATATTATGGTTTGTGCGTGACTGTTTTTTTTTGGTTTAAAGGTGTCTGAGCGTTTTTATTTTATATTATTTTCAAATCGCTAGCAAATTTTTAAAACTGCTCGTAGCACAACTCTGCAGTTAACTTGCAAAGTCATTTGACAGTCTCCAAAAGAATCTAATGATCATAAATTAACCCTGATTCTTATTGATCGTCATTTTATTACATTTTGAGTGATCAATAACCATTTTTAGCTCATGATACTGTGGTTTGATTCTGAATGGTTGGTGGCACAGTGAGAGTTGATACCAAGAGTAAAAGTCGACAGGGTATTGTGAGAAGATAAAGTACATAAATAACAATCAACAGATTAAACATTGTTAAACATCTGTAATCCAGAGAGTTAAACTGATCCCAAACTTCTACAACATATTCTAAATGAGATGCTATGTGTAAAGATCAATGTTGTTTTATTCAGCGAACGATCTCTCAGCTGAGATGTTTCCAAATACTTTTGGAGACAAAGTTGAACCCGTCTGTGCCACTTCGATTTCATTGACATAACCTGTTTTTCCTAAAGGTGAGTGAACTGCATTCATTAATATGTTCTGCTCAATCCATAAGAAAAACTGGCAGCAACCAACAAAAATTTGTTTTTGGATTGTTCCCAGGCCCATCTTATCAAAAATGTATCATGGAACTTTTTTCCTTATGTTGTTTAGAAACTCATCTCTGCCTTGCAAAAAATTCTTCAGCGTTCATAAACTATGGATGCCACAAACGCTCTCTCCCAAGAGTTGATCCGTTTTGTGCCCGTTTAGATTACTGTGCAGGGCTAGAAAATGTACCTCAGAAACTACTAAACCGCTTTCAGTAAGTAATTGAAACTAGAGCAAGGCTTGACCGTGTCTATCTATCAATGTCAGATGCACTGTCTACCTATTGAATTGTGGACATTGGTCCTGAAGTCCAGTCGGAGAAAACCCTTTCCCTAACTTGCTGTGAATGTGTACCTGTGTTTATGCTCATGAGTTGCAGCTGTGCTTTGTTCAGCTGCTTGTGGATATCATAAAGGTCATTACTGCTACAAAAACTTACCTGGGGTACAGAGGGAATTACCATTCTGGATTGGCTACCTGAAGCAAATTAAAACGCCTTTAACAGGCTAGTGTGGAGCAAAATTTTAAATACAAATTAATAAAACATTTCGTTTTCATGCTTATCCGATTGACGAGTCAAATAATCCAAAAAAAATTTTTTATCTAACCAGAACAAATGTTGATTGTCAACGACATAAATCCCTTTCGACACAAGCAACTATAAGAACCGATCGTGTTATTACATCGAGTAGAAAGAAGATGACATGTGTGGTTCCAGTAATAACATTCGTCATAATCTATACGGAAAACAAGAGAAAAAACATTTTCCAAATTAATAGCCAAATTAGATTTAAATATTCTAGCATAAGTTGATGAAAAGTATGAAAATTATTTTTTTAAATTAGCCCCATGGTCAAGAAAGCTTTGGAGCCAAATAAATTATTTAATTTTAACACATAACAGAAAAATGTTTTTAAAAAAAAAATACTTACCTTGACATTCGTCACCTTCTGACAGCTGGTATCCCCGATTACACAGGCAGGTGTATTTTCCGCGGTGGTTTTCGCACGTCGACGAATCGACGTCGCAATCGTGAGTATCGTCAACACACTCGTCAACATCTTAGGAAAAAATAAATTATTGTTTGTTTTAAAGCTGCAAAATGTTGGACAAAATCGAGCGATAATAGTAATTTATTTTACTTTATTATAGCTAAAGAAATGATTTATTTTAGAGCTGCTAAATTTAACAATTAAATTAATCGATTAATCGTTAAAAATGTTTAACGATTGAATTTTTTTAACGATTAATCGACCCATCACTTAAGATGACAATAACTCTTCTGATGAATTACTGCGTTATAAAATGGAGGAAAGCTCCTAAATCCATTGACCCTCTACAATGGTGGAAACTTAATGAACACTGATATCCAAAATTGTCATTCATCGCCAAGACCATTTTGTGCATACCAGCTACCTCAGTTCCATGTGAACGATTGTTCAGCTTGGCTGGTTATATTGTCAATAAGACACGCTCATCACTTGGACCAAATAATGTCAACAAACTTTTTGCTTAGTTGGTTAAAAGATGACATAAAAAGGAGACATTCCAGTGTTATTTCGATTTTCGACAAGTATGTTTGATAAATATTACTTATGACACTATAAATTTTAATTTTTGGATTTAATCGAAATTAACTATTAATTAATCGTTAATTTTTCAAAAGTTATCTATTACATTTAAATTAATCATTAACAGCCCTAGTTTATTTTGCTTTATTATGGCTAAAGAAATGGTTTATTTTAATTTATTATGACAGAAGTAACAGCTTATTTTAACTCTGCCTCGCCTTGTGAGCCAGTCCAAAGCCTGGATAAAAAAGGAGGAAAAGAAAAAAATTATGTAATTATGATTCAAAAGGTATTTGCTACATACTGCTATTTGAGCCTTAAAACACCTGGTGTAAAAGACTATAAACTATCATAAAAAAAATTTTCAATTTATTATGGCTAAATAAATGGTTTATTTTAATTCATTATAGCTAAAGAAATGAAACTGCATTTACCTTTTCACAATTATTATTATCATCATCATCATCATCATCCTCATCATCATCATCATCATCATCATCATCATCATTATTATTACTAAAGAAAGACGTGTAAAATGACTGTTAAAAAAAATATTACATATAATTTTGCGATTGTAGCGCCACTTACAAGAGTTATGTAAGTTATAACATACATACATACATACATACATACATACATACATACATACACACACACACACACATACATACATACATACATACATACATACATACATACACACATACATACATACATACATACATACATACATACATACATACATACATACATACATACATACAGACATGGACAATTATGTATGCAGATTATTACTATGACTGGGAGACTGAGACTACAAAGAGTAGACTGAACATTGATAAACAGATGACAAATTTTAATCAATTAGGTGAGATTGTTATTTAGTCCTGGCCTATAATGCTGCTGGTTGCAAAGTTGGGTGTTTTTGCAAATTAAAAAATATTTTCATTTCATTAGTCACCATTTATTGTTTTTAAAATTTGATTTCCCAACTTCAATAAAAATAGCCACCAATGAATGTTTAAAAGCTACCTTTATATTGAAAAATGCCTAAATTTTGTTATTGACTGAATATTAAAAATGAAGGTTGTGACATTTGGGCAAAGTACAGGGTAATAAACATGCCGCACAGCTGTGCACGACACCCAAGTACTGCCACTTGAGAATCAGAAGAGCATATATCAAAGCTGGTTCAATCCACCAGCTAACTGTTACTTATTTCTATCAGTTCAATTTATGTCACGAGAAATAATTCCAATCAATTTAAATGCCATCTTTATTTATAAACAAACAGACATACAGACAAACTACCATATTAAGACGTTTGTGAATAATTACTAATTTTTTTGAGCTTACCAATGCAAAAAGTTTGATTTTTCTGAGGATTCAAATAGCCAGTTGAGCAGTTACAGATATACGAGCCATGTGTATTTACACATGATGATGTAGTTTTGTCACATATATCTTTTTCTACTTGGCATTCATCAGTATCTTAAACAATTTTAGATTAAATTAGCTATCAATGTGCAATGCAAACATTTTTTCTTACCAATGCAGGCTGTTTTATCAGTCTCAGAATTTGAATAGCCCGTTGAACAGTTGCAGATATACGAGCCATGTGTATTTACACATGATGATATGCTTTTGTCACATATATCTTTTTCTACTTGGCATTCATCAGTATCTTGAAAATTTTTAGATTAAATTAACTAATGATGTATCGGTCTAAAATACTTTTTTTCTTACCAAAGCAGGCTGTATTATCAGTCT
>OZ022242.1:35814351-35876851 GCA_963978895.1 Erpobdella octoculata | reverse complement strand
GTATTTGATACTCGTACTCAAATACAACTCGAGTACGTTTTTCATCTTGTACTCGATACCATGGTACTCGTACTTGATACCATGGTACTCGTACTTGATACCATGGTACTCGTACTCGATACCATGGTACTCGTACTCGATACCATGGTACTCGTACTCGATACCATGATACTCGTACTCGATACCATGGTACTCGTACTCGATACCATGGTACTCGTACTTGCACCATCAGGACTCGCAAAATCTCTGCAATAAAGTTGCAGGTTCGACAGACTTAGAATCAATCATGCTCAAGAGAGCAGGTGTGGCAGGCACATTATGGGTTACATATCTTTGTAACACAGTTGTAAAAGACACAAGATACCTTGAGGAATAGCGTAAAAGCTTCATGATGAATATACTGGAATGTGGCTCATATAGAGAAATCAGGTTGGTTGGAACATGTGATGAAGATCCTGGAGAGGGTGGCGTATGCCAGAGTAAGGAGGATTGTCAAGATCGATATGTAGCTCGAGTTTATGCCAGGAAATGGAATTACAGACGCCATATTCATAGTTCATCAGTTTCAAGAAAAGTATCTGGCAAAGAAAAAAAACCTGTGAATGGTATTTGTTGACCTTGAAAAAGCATTTGACAGAGTCGCCAGTGAGGTTTATGGTGGGCACTCAGAAATGTAGGCATAGATCCATAAAAAGTGCAGCAAGATTAAGGGCAAATTGAAAGAAAGAAGCGACTTCTGCTGTTCAAAATGGCAAGGAAGAAATTTTGTGAGTCCTGATGTGCTGCAACAAATATCACTGAAAGAGGATCAGAATTTGAAATGTGTCCACAGATTCTGCTACCTGGGGAGTGGGGAATGTGATTGCAGCAAGGGGCGGTGCAGGAGAAGCATCTAGAGTTAGAGTGAGATGTGCATGGGCAAAGTGGGCTCCAATGTTGACCTTAAGAGGAGCATCGCTGTCAGTTAAAGATTATGTTTACAGAGCCTGCATAGAGTGTTGGTATATGGCAGTGAAGACAGAAAATTTGTACCACATGGGAAGAACAGAATGGATGATGATCCGGCGAATGTATGGTGTAAATCTTAAGAACAAATTAAAAAATGCTGAACTGTATGGGTGACTGGCCTGGAAAAGCAAAGATGATTGAGCATCCATTTGTCATTTTGTAGAGACTTTGAGGTGGCTGAGTCAAGAAGCAGAGACAGATGCAAGAAGTCCTGCAGAGAATGTATCAGCCATGATCTGCGCAGTCTGGGCCTTAGTGCTGAGCTGAATAGAAGAACCGAATTGGAAGGAACCGTCCAGCCAGTGCAAGCACGGAAAAACGGACACAAAACCGGAAAAGAAGATCACAGTTTAAAGAAATTGTATAACTGTGGATTTTATTCTATATATATTCAAAGCGGATAATATCAAGTTTAACCCATTAGCGCATGATGTCCTTTCTAAAAACACTTGAAAATAATTAATTATAAAATAGATATTTTTGTAATATCTATAATTTTTCTTTACAGATCAATTCTATAACAAGTAAATTAAAAACGAATTTTTAAAACCAATGCTCTTATATGTAATTAAAACACAAATTTTGCAATCAATTTTTTCTTATATTACTCTTTTATTTTATGTTAAAGTCGAAATATCTTAATTATATCGAAATATCGAAATTAATTAAAATTATCTAAATTAATTGACTTATTGTAAAACTAATAATTGAATATTGCATTGTCTTCTATTTTGAGCATGTATGCAAAATTTGAAAAAATCTATCATCAGGAAGTGACTCAAAAATTGATTGCAAGATTTGAAACAGACAGAGAAACAAACAGACAGACAGAGAAACAGAGACGACGAGTTAATAAAAGCATTGGTAATAATAATAAAAATATCATCAAAAAGCATCGAATTTAAATATCTCAACTATTTTCATGAAAATTTCGTACACGCTTGAGAATCGCGGTCAGTGAGTGTGGTTCGTGTTAACTTGGTAAAATAGTCTGCCAGTCGGTTAGCGTTTTGTGGTCAAGAAAACCCTCAAGAAAACCCTCAAGAAAACCCTCAAGAAACCCCTCGATAAAATCCTCAAGAAAATTAACTAAATTAATTGACTTATTGTAAAACTAATAATTGAATATTGCATTGTCTTCTATCTTGAGCATGTATGCAAAATTTGAAAAAAATCTATCATCAGGAAGTGACTCAAAAATTGATTGCAAGAATTGAAACAGACAGAGAAACAGACAGACAGAGAAACAGAGCCGACGAGTTAATAAAAGCATTGGTAAAAACTGCCTAACTTAGTGAACAATTTTTGTCCAGCTCAACCTAAATAAATTTACTCGTGTCAAGATAGACATGTTGTGTGTGTGATTGTTGTGTGTTGTGTGTGCGCTCGCTATTTTGTAGCTTTGAATATGAGTATGAATGTTCACCTGGAGTATGAATGTTCACCTGTAGTTGGAGGAGTTGTGAGAGATTAGTAGCGAGCGGGCTGTTCAGAGAGTCGTTGTCGCGGAGTTTGGAGTGAATTGTCGACTTGGTGTGAATTAGTGAATTGCAGTGAATTGTCGAACTTGCAGCGGTGGGTTGAGCTGTCAGAAACTGAAGAAAGCTACGAGGGGTTGTCAATGCTCCTGGTGATGGAGCAATATGTGAATGGCTGCTCCAAAGAAATGGCCTTGTTTCTGAAAGAACGCGCACCACGAAATCTTCAGGAAATGAGTGATTTTGCAAGGCAGTATTTGGATGCGCGCGGAGAAGAAAGTCTTTCTGAAGTCAGCGAACAAAGTTCCAAGAAATCAAAAAACTGTTTCAACTGTGGGCGGGTCGGACATTTTGCGGCAGAGTGCAGAGGCAGTGGCGGTTCTTCGAAGTCGACGACAATTTCAAATAGAGTCCACGACAAGACAAGTAGAAGCGGATGCTGGAACTGCGGCAAATTTGCGCACGTGTCAAGAAACTGCTTCCAGATAACAAAAACTGCTGCATTGGTTACTGGTAGGATGGGAAAAAACGGTTCCATGGTGGGTACAAAACGACAATTTCGTAACGACGCCAGTTCAACACCTGCTATTCAAGGATGCAATGGAAAACACGGAGCCGAATGTAGGATGTCATGCGGATGTCAATTTCCCGTTATCGTGGACGCATTTTGCTCGTCAACAAATTGTCAAGTCGAAATGCCTGTCGTGCAAGGATATTTCAATAAAAGAAAAGTATCCGTCCTGAGCATAGATATATCTATGGTCCTGAGAGACACAGGCTGTACTGTGGTTGTTCGCCGTTCGCTTGTCCAGAGCCATCAAATGATTGGCTCGGATCAACGCTGCGTATTGATTGACGGTACCGTTCGTATTTTTCCGGTAGCTGAAATCGACATCGAGACTCCATTTTACACGGGATCGGTAAAAGCCCTATGCATGAAAAGACCTTTGTATGATCTTGTCATAGGAAATGTTGTCGGCGCAAAAAGTGCAAAAAGTGTCAGTGACTTAGGTGACTTCAGAGAAACTGAAGAAGCAGCAGCAATAACTAGAAGTCAACAGCAAAGGTCTACAATCAGGCCATTAACCGTGGTAAAGTCTACAATCAACGACATTAGTGTTGAAAGCTTGAAGAAAATGCAGCAAGATGATGAAAGCTTGCAAAGATTCTTAAAGAAACAGCCACAAACAACTGATGAAAACAAGTTGATGTTTGTCAAAGAAAGAAATATATGGTACAGAAATACGGTGATTAAGAATAGTGATGTCAAGCAACTCCTGGTACCACAAGAGCTGAGAAATTATGTTTTGAAAATAGCCCATGAAGGTATCATGAGTGGAAATCAGGCAGCCAAACGGACGGTTGAAAGAATTCTCTCCGCATTTTGGTGGCCAGGAATTCATGCGGACGCAACAAGATATTGTCGTTCCTGTGATATATGCCAACGTACAACACCAAAAGGAAGAATAAGTAAAGTTCCGTTAGGAGAGGTTCCAATTATTCAAACTCCTTTCCAAAGAATCGCAGTTGATCTTGTGGGACCAATGTCTCCGGTAACGGACAGAGGTTATCGTTACGTTTTAACGGTAATTGATTATGCTACCAGGTATCCAGAGGCAGAGGTGTTGAAAAACGTTGAAACTGAAACAGTTGCTGAGGCTTTAGTTACAATTTTTTCTCGAGTTGGTGTGCCATCAGAAGTTCTCAGTGACCAAGGAGGACAATTTCTGGGAAATGTGATGAAAGAAGTGAGTCGGTTGCTATCGATTCGACAACTAGTAACAACTCCTTATCATCCTCAATGCAACGGTTTGGTTGAAAGGTTTAATGGTACTCTGAAATCGATGTTGAAAAAAGTAGCAGCTGAAAGACCGAGAGATTGGGACCGCTACATCCCAGCTTTGTTATTTGCTTACCGAGAAGTTCCCCAAGAAAGTCTTGGGTTTTCACCGTTTGAAATGCTGTACGGAAGGACAGTGCGAGGACCAATGCAAATCTTAAAAGAATTGTGGACCAAGGAGTTTGTATCAGATGAAATAAAATCTACGTATCAATATGTTCTAGATTTAAAAGAAAGGCTACAGGAAACGTGTAAACTGGCATACCAGAGTTTGAAAGAATCTCGAATTATTCAGAAAAAGTACTTTGACGCTAAAGCATGAAATCGAGTTTTTGCACCAGGAGAAAAGGTTCTTCTACTGTTGCCAACAGAGAACAGTAAACTTCTGATGCATTGGCAGGGTCCTTATGAAATACTAGAGAGATGCGGATCCTGCGATTATCGAGTTCAGCTGCCAACTCGTTCCAGATTGTTTCATGCTAACATGCTTAAAAAATACTGGGACAGAAAAATTGAGGACTCGAGAAACGAAAAAACATCTCAAGTTTCTACGCTTCTTTCTTCGGGTGGAACTACTGAAATTATTGGAGCAGTTATTTTGGAACCGATGGATGACGCAGATGACGAGGTACCACCATTGGAAACCATATCCCCGCAACAAAATGAAACATTCAAAGACGTTAAGATTAATTTAAAATTGGCACCAAATCAGCATTTACAAGTTTTAGAGTTATTAAAAGAGTACCAAGATATATTCACGGATGTGCCGAAAATCTGTAACCTTGGACAACATGAAATAAATTTGGTTTCTGATGATCCGATAGTTGGGAAGATTACCCAGTTCCTCATGCGATGAAACCCACGTTGGAAGCTGAATTGAATTTGATGCTTCGAATGAATATTATCGAGCCATCAACAGCAGCATATTCATCACCGGTGGTGTTGGTCAAGAAGTCGGATGGAAATACAAGAGTCTGCATCGACTACAGAAAATTGAACCGTATAACAGTTTTCGATTCAGAGCCGATGCCACATGTTGATGGTATCTTTGCAAAATTGGCAGGAGACAGATTCTTCTCAAAATTTGACTTTTGTAGAGGATTTTGGCAGATTCCAATGCGAGATGAGGACAAAGATCTTACAACATTCGTGTGTCACAAAGGATTGTTCAGATTCAGAGTCATGCCATTCGGTCTGGTTAACGCTCCGGCGACATTTACAAGAATCATGAGAAAACTGGTACAAGGCATTGAAACTTTGGACAATTATCTTGACGACGTCTTAGCTCATACGAAGGTTTGGGAATCTCATTTACACTCTTTAAAAGCATTTTTCGATCGAGTGAGTAAAGCGAATTTAGCACTGAGGCCGTCAAAGTGTGTTGTCGGCGAATTTGATGTTACGTTTTTGGGATTCCGGATTGGGGAAGGCATGTTGAAGCCACGAGCCGAGATTGTGTCAAGAATTCTGTATGCGCCGAGACCGACAACAAAAAAACAAGTTCGAGCATTTGTTGGCTTGATAAGTTTTTATAGAAATTTTGTGCCTAACTTTGCAGCTCTTGCTTCCCCACTCACGGATTTAACAAAAAAGGGTGCTAAAACTGATATTGAGTGGGACGAGCCACAGGAGAAAGCATTTTTTGCCTTGAAGATGTGCATAGCAAATCCACCTGTATTGAAACTGCCTGATGTTAACAAGACGTTCATTCTACAAACTGATGCTTCAAATGTTGGGATTGGTGCGATAATGCTTCAAGAAGGAGAAGATGGGATCAAACATCCGGTAGCTTTTGCGAGTCGGAAACTTTTACCAAGAGAGATTAATTATTCAACTATCGAGAAAGAATGTTTAGCAATTGTGTGGGCAATTGGGAAATTCCAAGAGTATCTTTATGGTTCGGAGTTCATTTTAGAAACTGATCACCAGCCACTACAGTATCTGGGTGCTGCACAATATCAGAATGGAAGGCTCATGAGGTGGGCACTAGCATTGCAACCTTATCGATATGTCTTGAGAGCCATAAGAGGTAAAGACAACGTTGGAGCAGATTTCCTGAGTCGACATCCGTGTTAACCGATGGAAGCCGAAAATGAATTTCCAGAATTAGAAGAGAAAAAAAAATTATATTTTTTTGTCTGGAGGAAGGGACGGAATGTCGTTGTCGCGGAGTTTTGAGTGAATTGTCGAATTGGTGTGAATTAGTGAATTGCAGTGAATTGTCGAATTGGTGTGAATTAGTGAATTGCAGTGAATTGTCGAATTGGTGTGAATTAGTGAATTGTGTTGAATTGGCGAATTGAAGTGAAATCTTGTATTGAAGCGAACTTTCGGATTGAAGTTACATTTTCCGTTTAGTTTATTTTTTATTTAATAATAAAGAAGTTAATAATTAAGTCGAAGTTGGAGTTTTGTTGTTTAGCAGTTTGCCCAAGTTGACAACTCGTAATGTGAATTAAAAAAATTCAAACGATTTTATTCTGATTTTTTTAAATGACGCATCAAGAGAGTTAAAAATTTAGTTAATTTAAATTTTATAACGAATGCTTTAGCTATTTAAAAAAAATTGTTAATACTTTGAAATGACCTTAAATTTTTTTAAATTTAGTATTACTATAATCTACATTGTAAATATTTTTATTTGAATGTCCCTAAAAAGGACGATATAATGCTGACAGTAAATGCATTTTTGTACTGCAGATTTTTATGATGAGTATGTTCTATAATTATGTTAGAAAATAAAGATGAGTGCTTCCGCCGTATGCATTCATAATATACTTTAACATAGCAGATTCATTACACGAGAGTTATAAAATTCTCGTATCGCACTTCGGCGAAGATTATTTAAAAATGGCTTCGTTGTTCGAAAGAAATGTAAACAATGACGTAGCAACCACACTCACCGGACTCACCAGCCTCAAACCGCGGTGAGTCTGGTTGCAACCGGGAAGCTCACCGGGTGAATAAAAAAACGCGTCACCGAAAAACTTGGTGAGTTAAAAAACGCTTTGGTGAGTGCGGTTGATAAACTGGTTGATGTCTGGTGAGCGCCTAATAAAAAAACGCTTTGGTGATTGCGATGCTTACATTGTTTACAAAACAAAGCTGTCCGCCGGCCGGACATGTGTAACGTCGCCGATGAATAATTTGCTATTCACGCTTAGAAACTCGAAATGCATTTTAAAAAATATATAAAATGCACAAAACTCACGTTTACAATATTAATTGATGTTATATTTTATTACAATTGAATTAAAAACAAAATTGAACTATAAATCTTCTTAAGATTAAAACGGTCTTACTTAGACGTAGAATCACTTAGACTGTCTTAGACTAAAAAGCCAGCAGAAGCACTCAAAAACATGTAATAGGCTTCAGTTTAGTTGTTTACAGGCTATCAAGGCAAGTATTGTAGTTACTCTCAAAGAAAATCATCTAAATTGTATTTTAGAATGCAGAATATATCTTTAATAATTTCAGACCTTCAAAATAACAATTCAGTTACTCAAAGCCTTATGGAATTTTTTTTCAATCTATAAAAAAAATTGATGGGTTCAACATGGATTCTAATAAACCAAAAACACATAAGCCACAGCTAGATTTAGCATTGTGCAGATGAACCAAATGGTTCAACCAATGGCTAAATTTTAAAAAAATATTTTTGTCTGGCTCAAAGATTTGACTGTTACATTAATATAGGGTAATATAGGCAATCAGTCAAGTAGACAGCTTGTTTTAGTTTTTCTAATCCTGCACAGATGAGTTTTAGTAGCTGTGGTAAATCAGGTTATTAGGATATTAAAAAATTATTAAAATATTAATTAATAAATTAAATTAATCATTATTTTGTTACATAGAAATTTGATTTAAAGCACAACTTCAAAAGGAAATTTAGGGAATCACTGTTTAGCGGATGTAATTGGTGCCATAAAAAGACAGCATTGCTCAGTTAGTTTGACTTAGTAACACTTCATAATAAATAATGAAGCTCCAGAAATTTTGTTTAAGTTTTTATGTAGAATATAACTAAATGTCCAAGACCACATAATATAAATTTATAAATAGAGCAATTCATAAACTATATATAAAAGACAAAGCTGATATGTACAACTTAAATCTTTCCAATATGGCAATACTACTACAATACAATAAAAAAAAACACGAACCAAAAATTGCACCAACAACAATAACAAACAAATAATAAATTTAAAATAATTTTCATGTCAGTTCTTTATTCATGAACTGCTATCTCATTCATATATCTAGTCATTATTTTTCTCATTAACAGTACCTGTAAATATTTTGAAATAACCTGAATTCAAACTATTTTAAATTTCAAACTAAAGACCTAAAAAACTAGTTTTGTACATCAACTCAGTTTTTAAATTGATTAAAAATACTGTTACAAGTTATGTATGTATATTGTATATAAACAAAGTGATGTAAAAATCACACAGAAATATTGTTCTTCCTACTTAACTACATAGTTATATAGCAAAATTCTTCACTTCTTTATTAATTTTTAATTTTTTGAAAAGGACGTTGAAAATTTCTGAACTCATTATAAAAGTCATTGAAATTTGCATTTTTATGAGTTCGTTGATGTATGCATTCATAATATACTTTAATATAGCAGATTCATTACACGAGAGTTATAAAATTCTCGTATCGCACTTCGGCGAAGATTATTTAAAAATGGCTTCGTTGTTCGAAAGAAATGTAAACAATGACGTAGCAACCACACTCACCGGACTCACCAGCCTCAAACCGCGGTGAGTCTGGTTGCAACCGGGAAGCTCACCGGGTGAATAAAAAAACGCGTCACCGAAAAACTTGGTGAGTTAAAAAACGCTTTGGTGAGTGCGGTTGATAAACCCGGTGAATAAAAAAACACGCCCATAGTAATGTACCATAATCGGTAATGCATAACATCCTTTTTAAGAACATTTTGATTTTCTGTGATAACCTTTTTTTTATTTTATTGAGCACCAGCATAAGTAATTAACTTGAACAAAAAATGACCTTTTTTGTAATTGATATTTAAAATTCTTTTTTGCATTTTGTCATCAATGTAATTAGAACATATCAACAAAAAATGTTGAGTCATGCATTAACGTTTAATTGTATATTATTATTATCAGCAAGTTCTAATACATGATCGTTCATAAGATGTTTTTAATAAGTTAACCAACATACTCACCAGAGAAAGAATTGTGTTTGAGCCTATTTCCACAAGATTCTGGTGAGCCCTCCAGGCAAGTTTCTTTACAATAATTTTGTAAACTGTTTGATATGTAGCTTTTATAATAGCAAAAACAACTATGTCCCTGAAACAAAATTTATTTTCAAAAAAAAATTTTTTTTTGCAGCAAATAAAATGACGATGACGAGACAAAGTTTGATTTGAGTGGCATGGAGCTCCGTGAAACCTCAAGATCATTGTTTAATAGAGGGAAAAGATTCTGAGAAAAGAACTACAGAGCTGACAAAAACTCATTTTTTAATTTCGATTTTTTTTCTTCCATTAAACAATTTTTTTATTTAAAATGATAACAGATTTAAGATTATAACTTAAATTTTAGACAATTTTTAAAATTTAATAAAATGCAATGTCATGAGAATAACAGAGTTTGCTAATTTTCACTTCCCTAATTTATCCACAAGAAAGCAAGAAAAACAGGCTGTGAAGTTAATATTATGAATTTAAACAAGTAAAGGAAAAACGAGTTTTTCAACACAAACTTTTATTTCGAAATACGAAAGATATTCCAATTTGTTTTTTTTTAATTGAATCATGTATTGTCATCCAATATGAAGCTATGCTGAAAGTTTCAGCTTCCTAGCTTGTTAAAAAGCTGGTTAAATTTTACTTGCAAGATTTGCGTACAGAGAAAGACACACACACACAAACAGATTGTAAGTTGAATAAAAGTTTGTAATAAAAAATTGACCATCTATGGTTCCAATGGACTTACTATCAAGCATTGTATGATAAGTTGGCAATATTAATTTTTACATGACAGGTTGATCGGTAGTAACGATTCAATAATCATATGGGTACAAAATTAGCAGTATATATAGATACCTAAGTATAAATAAGCAGCAATATAAATATCTGCTGTTATGATTTTTTAGCCGTCTTATTGTTGCATTGTTGTTTCCTTGATCATTTTAAAAATAAAAAAAGTAACAATGCCAATATTCAACCTGCTCCATAAAAGGGATATCATCGAGTAAGCATAGATCCAAACAGAATTTCTCTAATGAATTTCTCTTTGTCATTTTAAAAAACGTCAAAGAATTATTCTTCCATCCAACAGATCTAACTTCAGCAGGGTTTTCAACTTGAAGCATTAGATATTATTAAAATGAATAAAAAATTGCTTTAAATAAATAAATGAGATAAGAAATGAAATTGACACTGATTTGTCACTCTTTAAAACAAACGCTGCAAAGTTCCTGCTCTTCTACTAGGTCAAAGTATAAGAACTACATCATCAAAGCTAATTTTGAAGTAACATAAAATAATTATTTAATTATGTTAATTATAATGTGATGAGAATATCAAGGTTAAAAATTTCAGTTATGGAAAATAGTAAACTAATAAATTTTATTTTTTGATCTGCGGAGAATAAAAAAAAATGTACAGTAAAAATGTAAAGTAAAAAAATGTAAAAAAATGTAAAGTAAATAAATCAAACGGTTTAGTAAAGGATCGAAACCTAAATAAACGGAATAGAAATTCTCTCCTCCACACATTTCCATGCTGGAAAAACACGTCAAATTATGGATAAAACCTAAATAAACAGAATAGAAAGGTTTTCCACACACGTCCATGCTGGAAGAACATGTCAAGTTACAATTGGACAAGGGGACTGTATAGTCAGTGATGTTTCCACAATGACATTCTGTTTTATTCTGAAGCATAAATGTTACATTAACGAAAAATTATCAATTATGTGAAAATATTAACTTAATTTTTAATTCACCTTAATGGCACTAAATAAAAAATTTGAATTTTTGCAATGAGTCAGACATTCGAGTCTAAAGCTGAAAGAAGAAACTAAGGAGCTGGTTGTAAACTTGCTGTAACATCCAGCATATGGTTTTATACTTGTGAAGTTTAATACATCGTTGTTTATTGCTGTTTAAGTAAACAAAAAACTAATCTTAAATTTATTGCACAGTGTTTGAAATTGTTACATAAAATCTATGAAAAAATGAAAGAATTGGGAATCTTTAAAAACATGGTTTGTTCGATGTAAAATTATAAAATAAGATAAATAACAACAAACCCAAACAAACTGCTGTGATGTCCTTTCTAGTGTATCCTTCTAAGCAAACGCATCTAAAATATTGTGTGCTGTTAAACAGAATGTCTACGCATTTTTCGTTAATTCCACATCCTGAGACATTGCAGTCTGATAATAAAAAATTACTAAACCGTTCAGTTTGCATCAAATTATCAGTTTGACAGTACTCGATGTTTTGGCTGACCAGTTCGATGCTCAGGCATTTTGGTCTTGGAGACATAGGTGATATAATATGAATGTACAAGATGTTAGTTAAACGCCGATTAGCAATTGTCCTGCAATAACATCACTAGAACATCATGGCTTGTCTCAAGTCAGGCACATCGTATTGTGAATCATTTGCAAATTTTTGACATTGAGTTTAATTTTACTAATACGAATTTGAACTTAAAAGTAGATTCACTAATAAGCACCACGTATTAAGTTGTATGTCAGCGCTGAAACCATTTTCAAAGAAATTTTTCATGCCAGTATACAATCAGCGAGGTTGTGAAATTACTGATACTTACTATCAGTCTTGATACAATGATGCTGCACTACCAACTCTCTGCAGTAAAGTGTTTTATAAAGTTTAGCACAGAGCTCATACATAAAATTGTCTACACACGCAGAAAAAGTTAAATAGTTAACGCAGTATATTTTTTCAAGTTCGAAAAAATCTAAGGACACCTTACATCTCAAAGTAAGGAAGAGTTGCCCTGAATAGAATGGTTTTTTTTTATAAACTAAGTTGCACTAATTAGAACAAAAGAAAACATTGTTGGCTCAACTTTGAATAAAAATTAATTTGATTTGACAAATGAAATTTGATTTGACAAATAAAAATTTGATTTGACAAATAAAAATTTGATTTGACAAATAAAAATTTGATTTGACAAAAATTGACTTTTGTTGCAACTTATTCCTTAGTTAATCACAAGACTCCACAGCTAAACTTGATTTTATTTTACCAAGCAAATGAGCATGTTCAAGTTCTCGACTTGTCTATTACAAACCATCTAAAAAAATTTTAAATTTATTACGCCTCAAGATATATTGAAGACAAAATGAATATTTAAATGTCAAGTAGTCTGAGCTGAAATTTTTGCAGTGGATAAAATTGACTCACTAGTATTGTTTATATATCGTAGCACATTATAATCGAGGAAACTTGCCTGTTTCAATCTGTTCAACTCTACCAACATTCATATAACTAATTATATCCGTATACAGCAGAAACGATTAAAAATAAACTAAACAAAAAATAATTCCATATTCCTTTAAGAATACGATACTATTCAGAAAATATTTTTCAAAAATTTGTTTCTAACTTTAATTTGATTAAAATCTGATGATAGAAAATAAGATCAGCAGTCAACAAAAGAGAATTTTTCTCAAATACTTTGCTTATTCTTAATTTAAACAAGCCAATATGATGCTTTGAGCATTTTATATTTAAAGAAAACATTCAGGATGACTCTCTCCTACTAGCCTGTTTGAAAACTTCATATGCAGAGACCGTCGTTCCACTCACATTGCTAAATGCTGATGTAAGAGCACAAATTAAAACAATTGTGTTGAGTTACGAATCCAGAAACATTTAAAAATATCTGCAAAGACTTGCTTGAAAAAAATCCATTAAAAATAATTGTATGCAAAAGTAAACTTCACAATTTTTTCATATTCATTTGCTTTTATAAAAAATCATTTCTAATGACCTCCTCACAACTTTCTAATATAATAAACCTCATATTTTCAAAAATTAACTTGATTTCATACCAGCTTAAAATAGCATTGAAATTAGCCAACATCGAAATGACCACCCTCCAAACATGTCACGTTCAAAGGCCTAGTGCCAAAAGGCCCTTGCATCATTGGTCTCGTGCATTTGCCCCGTCTCCCCATGGTAAATTGCCCCGGCTGTAATGTATTTGTATATGACTTACTTTTGGCTATAACATACTCAATATTAGTTCCAATTATATTTCCCATGTATATAACAGATTATTTAAACCTTTACAAATCATGGCCGGCATAATAAAGAACCGGAATAAAAAAGTGATACTCAAGTTGTAGATTGTCTGGTGTCCCAATTCAGAGAATAAGTTCTTGATGCTTTTTCGAATCTATTAGCCAGCATAGCATTGTCGGCTGTCAGCCCGTGTTAGAAACAGGGAAAAGTCCGAGCTCGTATTTTATTTCATCTTAAAGGCTTTTGGGGTATTTTTGAAAACAAGACGTGCCAATAATACACCTTGGCTGGAAACTGGCTGGTTAAGAAAATAAACTCAAAAACTATCACCTTGGAGAGTTTGAGTTTTTTTGCATAAGGTTTATGCCAAAAAGTAACTCTGGAGGCAATTAGCTAAATTGGCCTAAAAATTAATAAAGATAAGGAACTTCAATACAAAATTTGTCCACGTCTCTAATAAACTTTATCAGTTTATTTAATTTAACAAATCTATGATTTTTCCGAAAATACTTATCTGCCTCGCCAAAATGCTTTTGAAGACTTTTGAATTTTTCAAACACTTTTTATGAACGTAAAACAATCATGCTAAAAAAGCCCTGGTGGCAGAGCGGTAGAGCGTTCGCCTGTCGATCGTTAGGTCGGCAGTTTGAACCTCACCTCACTTTACAGGCGTCACCAGCTTAACTCCCTTAAGCAAGGAGTTCACTAGCATTGTTGGATAGGCGCTTATAAATGGCTGCCTTTGCAAGGACCTTTTCTCGCCTTTGTGCAAGACTTGTCCTGAAAAAAGCGTGTGCTAAATCTTAGTAAAAAAACAAAAGAAAAAACAAAATTATGTGAGCAGTTAGTAAAGGATACATAATTAAATGTTAAAATTTCTTGGCCATATAGTCTCAGTAAATCTACCGTCAATGAACACACAAAGAAAAGTGGAACCATAAAACCCCTTCAAGTGCTAAAGAGATTGGACCAGCAAGTTATCAACATCATGAAGACACTATATAAATGTTTTGTCTAAGCTATATCAGTGAACCACTAGTCAGAAGAAAATGACATATTTTTAGACCATAATACTGCACTTTTTACCGTCTCACTTACGTTACAGGTACAATAAATTCAACTTTTTTTTTCATAATAACTTGTTGATTTTTTTCACAACCTGGATATAACAGACTTTGGATATAACGTACCCATTTCTTGGGTTCTTTGAAGTATGTTATAGCAAGATTTTACTGTATTAAGTTTTAAATGTAAGGATAAAAGGTCTAAATAATAATATATAAAATACTAACCATGAATATAAATTTCTATTTCACATATTTCCAAATTTGTGTTCATCCCAGTTACTGTCACATATCGTCCACTGAAATTGTTCAAGGAGATAATTTTCTTTTTTAGAACGCTTGTTCTTTCATTATAACTGCCAAGCAGTTTATGGCTGGATGTTTTTTCTGACTCATTGTCATGTAAATATACATTAATGATTTTATCATGGGATGCTGCAAGCAGAATTAGAACCAAATCTTATGTATATATCGGATGAATGGTGTAGCAATGCATAAAGGACACACAAACAAACAAACACACTGACATTCATTTATATTGTTACGATATCACCAAATCGTATACCGGGCTCAATAGAATGGTTTTGATGTTTTATTGGAAAATAATAAATGAAGCTTTGTTACGGCTAGTTATACCTTCTGGCTTAATAATAATGTCCATAATAGTTTTTCGAAGTCCTTTAACGTCTATCAATGGGAAAACTTATTGTAAAAACAGCGATTTTACATTATTACCCCCTTCTTAATTCTGTTTGTCCCGAACAGCATATCGCTTTTAAGAAATGCGACTCGGCCACGAACACCAAAATACCTTGATCTTTACTCGTGGCTTTGACCGCAATTCGCAAACAACATGGTCAAGTCTCTTGACCGTTTGACACAGTTTCTTCCAGTCCTTCTTTGGCTCATCAACAGAGTCTTTCTTTGGCTCATCGTCGCATACAGCTTTGAACTGATATCATCATCATCATCGTCATCATCATCATAATTGGCATCAACGAGTATTTCCTCGTCGATACTAAGCGAAGAACTGGCACTTGACCTGATTTCGTTTCTGATTCGCTCATGCGAATTTATAAATTGTTTACCAAACTGTCGAGAATCGGTTGGAAGACTTTCCGTCCTGACGGACGACGACGTTGACGGTAATTTGTTGTCGGACGACAATACGACGTCTCTTCTGTTTCTGTTATGCGTGCTGTTGTTTTTCTTGCAACCCACATCACCAGCAGCCCGCTGGTCCAGAACCGTGTCCACCACTGCCTCAGCCAACCCTGCGACCAAACTCTCAACAGTTGTACCGGCTGCTGCCACTTTGTTTCCGTGGCCAAGAATCATTCCTTCTCCTGTCTTCTTCTGTGCTGCCATGTTTTCTTTCGCTCGTTGTCTTTCTTCCTCCAGCAATTTGTTTTTTAATTTCCTTCGCTTGACCACAGCTTCCTCGTCAATGTCGAATAGATATTCGTCATCATCAGGCCCATAGCCCTCATTCACTAACGCGGCTAAGAGGCGTTCCATAAGTTCGTCCTTTTTACCTGTATCGCTCAGGCCACGTTTCTCCAGCTCGTCTTTCATTTCACTCGCCCAAAGCTCATCCAATGATTTCAAAACCATTCTTGTATCCTACTTCTGATCACCAATGTTACGATATCACCAAATCGTATACCGGGCTCAATAGAATGGTTTTGATGTTTTATTTGAAAATAATAAATGAAGCTTTGTTACGGCTAGTTATACCTTCTGGTTTAATAATAATGTCCATAATAGTTTTTCGAAGTCCTTTAACGTCTATCAATGGGAAAACTTATTGTAAAAACAGCGATTTTACATTATTACCCCCTTCTTAATTCTGTTCGTCCCGAACAGCATATCGCTTTTAAGAAATGCGACTCGGCCACGAACACCAAAATACCTTGATCTTTACTCGTGGCTTTGACCGCAATTCGCAAACAACATGGTCAAGTCTCTTGACCGTTTGACACAGTTTCTTCCAGTCCTTCTTTGGCTCATCAACAGAGTCTTTCTTTGGCTCATCGTCGCATACAGCTTTGAACTGATATCATCATCATCATCGTCATCATCATCATAATTGGCATCAACGAGTATTTCCTCGTCGATACTAAGCGAAGAACTGGCACTTGACCTGATTTCGTTTCTGATTCGCTCATGCGAATTTATAAATTGTTTACCAAACTGTCGAGAATCGGTTGGAAGACTTTCCGTCCTGACGGACGACGACGTTGACGGTAATTTGTTGTCGGACGACAATACGACGTCTCTTCTGTTTCTGTTATGCGTGCTGTTGTTTTTCTTGCAACCCACATCACCAGCAGCCCGCTGGTCCAGAACCGTGTCCACCACTGCCTCAGCCAACCCTGCGACCAAACTCTCAACAGTTGTACCGGCTGCTGCCACTTTGTTTCCGTGGCCAAGAATCATTCCTTCTCCTGTCTTCTTCTGTGCTGCCATGTTTTCTTTCGCTCGTTGTCTTTCTTCCTCCAGCAATTTGTTTTTTAATTTCCTTCGCTTGACCACAGCTTCCTCGTCAATGTCGAATAGATATTCGTCATCATCAGGCCCATAGCCCTCATTCACTAACGCGGCTAAGAGGCGTTCCATAAGTTCGTCCTTTTTACCTGTATCGCTCAGGCCACGTTTCTCCAGCTCGTCTTTCATTTCACTCGCCCAAAGCTCATCCAATGATTTCAAAACCATTCTTGTATCCTACTTCTGATCACCAATGTTACGATATCACCAAATCGTATACCGGGCTCAATAGAATGGTTTTGATGTTTTATTTGAAAATAATAAATGAAGCTTTGTTACGGCTAGTTATACCTTCTGGTTTAATAATAATGTCCATAATAGTTTTTCGAAGTCCTTTAACGTCTATCAATGGGAAAACCTATTGTAAAAACAGCGATTTTACATTAATATATATAGATAAAGTTAATTTATTTAATTATTCAATGACTCATTCTTAGGTAAGTAATCGATGAAAAAAAGCAAATGATAAACAAATAGACAAAATCTTCTAAAAACTTTGGGTAACACTAGGTAACCCTGCTAGTAACACAATAAATATGGAAGTACTCAGTAGTAATTTTTTGTTTTATGTTTAGCAATTTAGAAAAAAAATAATTTTAAAAAAATTATAAGCAACTAACATTCATATGTAGGACTTGTTATAATAATTTTCTTAACAAACTTTGAACTTAACAGATCTACTGAAAACCATACTTCATCTTCATGCTGAGTCGTAGCGCATAATTTTCCTTTTCCTATTGCGAATATTCTCTTGAAATTTCCATCAACAGCCAAATTGGCACCGTAAGCAATGCCCTCAAATGAAAAATCTGAGACTTGCTGAGCATATTGATTAAATGCCACATTTATATCTATTAATCGACTACCTGTTAAAAGTAATGATTGTTTGTATATTTGCTTGTTTTATAATGAAATTTATAAAACAAAGCATTCTTACTTATATCACATATATTGACTGAAGTGTCACGTTTATAACACCCATAATCACAATTTCCATCATTTCTAGAGCAAGGTACTGAGTTTTGGCATTTTATACATGGAGCTTCACAACCCTGTCCGTACATTCCAATAGGACAAACTAGAAATTTTTTGTAAACATTTTAATCGAAAAATAATGAAGGAGCATATTTGAACTCAGCAAAGAATTTACAAATCAAATTTTGAATTCAGTATTTATTTTGGAAGCACTCAATGGTTCTGATCTTTTCAATTAATTAATTATCAACCTGTGTAAACACTGTAAGCAAGTTCTCCTCCACACGGACCTGTACTGGGTTCACGGCAAGGCTTTCTACAGTTTTCATCGGGTTCAGAAACTTCATATGCATCTCCACAATAACAATTTTTTCCTCCATTCTTACAACAAATGAATAAAAACAAAAATAATAAACGAAACCTGCTGAAACCGTGTCTGTTTTAACATTTTCTGTAACTAAATCTGGTTAAATATTTAAATCATTTAAATTCATTTATGTCAAAAAATTGTAATTTCACTTGCCTGAAACTAATACAGTGAAAAGTAATGAGATAATTATTAAATAACTTTTATGTACCTTGCTAGTTATTGAATCATTTTAATTAAATTATTTAACCACACAATCTTATTTGAGTGTGTAAACTGATGATACAAATAATAAAAAATTAATGATACCAAAGTTAGCTGCACTGCTGGATCCCCCAAACTAGCGTACAAAAAAAAAACTTCATGCCACAGACCGTTAGAAAGGCATTTAAAAAAAACATAATGGTGTAAAAATAAATTTAACATTGTAAAAAATTAAAAAGTAATAAGTGAGAAACCGTCACTGTCCCTATATAAATGTATGGGAAAGATTTTTCACTCTCGTTTGGGGCCCTGTAGCTTTCAATTTTCCACTGCATTGTGTTTGTTACTGAATGCATTAGAAAGACAAATTTATTTGCTAAACATAAAAACTAATTTGTTGAAAATACTCCAAGAATTAAAAAAGTAATCAGGCAAAATGTAGATCAGGGTATGTTTTCCGTATGTAAATGTATGGAGACAACTTCAGGGTCTATAAAAAATAAAATACTTATTTGAAAAATTTCAGATGCTAAAAAAGTTATATAGTAAATGGTTATGAGACACTTATTAAATCACCATTTTGTACCTTGCAAATTATTGAAATTTTTAAAAATTAAAATTGTTTTTCCACATTTGGATGTGTAAACTGATGATGGCAACAATGAAAAAAAGTTAAATAACCTCTTGATAAAATTGATTGCAAAAATAAAAGAGATAATTATAATTCAAAAGTTCAAGACATCTATAATATAAACATTATGAAATGGTTTGTTAATTGAAAACACTAATTAAAAACAAAGTTTTTTAAATGGTGTTATTGTTTATTAGTGGAATTAAATTAAAACAAGTTTTTTTACAATATTAAATTTAATCACTGCTAAATAAATGAAAATTCTTACATGTAGTGCTGCGTAGGTATACGTTTGTCTAGAGCAATAGGCTATGCATTCTTTTGTTATGTGCTTTAGTTTGATAGACTTTTCAGCAGAGTAATCAAATTTTGAGTAGCATCCCAGATAAAAATGCAATATATTCATTTGGTCTTTTTCAATGGACATTACATAAACAACACTGCATATCCAGTTAAGTATATATACTAATAAGCAATCGTTTGCAAATCTGCTAACCATTTCTCACCAGATAAACTGCAATCGATATATAAGAAACAGTGTAAATTCAAGTGTTGAATTATTTTAGATAATAAAATTAAAACATATGATAATAAATAAGCTCTATCAATAACTTGATGAAAAAGAAAAGAAAGAATAGTTTTATTGTGAAACTGTGCTAAGCATATAAAAACAATAATAACATATGCTAATAAACTGAAAAAGAAATTCTGATTGCACCAATTCAACATTTATAATCATCTTATAGACTTTTGAACATTACAATGTTGGACCCTTTAATAGCACTTTGTGGTAGACTATTCTAGTCAGCTACAACTCTATTGCTAAAGAAAAATCTTCTACAATCTTTACGAGGCAACGTGGTTGACAACTTGTAATCGTGTCCTCTCGTTCTTACATCAAAGCAGTGATTCACATCAAAACAGTGCTCATCTCGCAATTTACCAGACCCCACATTATAAAGTTAAATAAGTTCTGTCTCTTTTCCTCAGTACAACAACGAATGCAGCTTCAGTTTCTTCAACCTTTCTATGTCACTCATACCTTTGCATGCTAAGACAAGTTTTGTTGCCCCTTTCTGTACTTTCCCTATCAGTTGTATCTAACCTTGTCTTTGATGATTCCAAACCTGGACCGCATACGTCAACTGTGAACGAGCCAGAGATCTATACAGGCACACAAAGGCAGTCTCGGACAGATATCTAAAGTTTCATGCATTCACTCCCAGTTCCCAGCAAGCTGGAAATGAATACTACAGGACTGTTGATTTTCAAATTTTGTTTTTTATTGATTTGAACGGTTAAATTAGTCTAAGACACAAAATCAAACTGGTTGAAAAGCTTATAAGTTCAGCAATAGTAAATTATTAATGTAAATTATGAATATTCTAAAACTCTTTGTTCGTCCTGGTGTAATGCCCATTAGGCAGCCGTTCCCTCCCAAGAAACCGAGAAAAAAATGTATTTTTGAGATTCAAAATAAGAAACAAAGTTTTTATTGACTTAAAAATTTTGAAAATTTAAATATCCTTGTGTACTTTTTATAAATATTTGTCTGGTATTACCGAACAAATGAACCAGCAGACTACACAGAAGTGTAGGCAAATCTATAAAATTTATATTTTCTCAACACGAACTGCATTCGAACACATAGATTGATAAAAAAACATGCCGCAATAATAAATATAGCGGACAGATGTATGACATTAACACATTTGCATCTATTTCTTCGAATAAACGAAAATTGTTTAATACGGAGCAGTGAACGTGAGAACTTAACAGTGGGTTTTAATTTAATACAACAACGAAAAATCAAATTATTCTGATGATTTTCTGCTACAAGCTTGTCTAGCAACTAAAATAACAAGTTTTTTTTTATAGTTTTTGAAAGATGTTAAAAGCGAACGTTCTACACATTGGCCAGCTCTGCTGAAACAGTTTGCTGCATTTTGATGCCTTGGTAGTTGAAAACCAGAGGGCTAGTTAAAGTTGTAATGTAAAAAAAGATTGATCTGAAATAACAGTAGTTTATTCCTTGTTTCAGTTATTACTTTGTGTTTGAGATACTTTTCCAAAAAAAATTCGAACACCTTACACAATTTTTCATCAAAAAACAGCTGATGAGAGGAGGTAGTTGTAGTCTCAATTAAAAAATTAAATGATGCCCCGGTCTACGACTACTTTCAAGCACATTTTCTTTCCGGCATCGATCATTTAAAAAAAAAGTTTTTCTAAAATAAGGTTCAACTACCTCCCCCAGGTAATTGATTATCTCTGGAGAAAAATGCAGTATGACATCCAAGCATTAGTCAGGTAACCTATCAGTAAAGGACCCCACTAATGTTTTTTGGAGACCCTCTAACACCCTTACCACTAATAAAAACACGTAATTTACAATGATGAACAATTTAAACAATTCTTTTAAATAAACAATGTATTAAAATATAAATAAAAAAGGTTGGTACCTGATCAAATCCGTATCAGAAATCCTAGCATGTTCGGTGGTCGATAGGGATTTATGCAAGTTTTTTTCTTTTTTTCACTGGCTTTATAAATTAAGAGTTCAAATAATTTAATAAAATCAATTTCATTAAATTATTTGCTAAGTTGATAACTTTATGTAAATCGTGCTGTGAGTGGAAAATTTCAGCTGTGCCAGACGTTACAATTATTTTTATAATTTATTAAAATAAGCTTATAATAAAAAATATTTTTTAGTTCTTTATTTTGATTCATTTGTATCCTCCACATACCTTCTCTTTTGTCACTCACCACTTTAATGTACATATATCTTCAAAGAGTACAATTTATCATTTTTAAGAGTTTTAAAATTTATAATGAACGTTTCTTTGGCTTAAATCTGGTAAAACTCTTGTTTTCTTATATAAGCGTTGCTGCATTTTTTGCTTTTTGACTTTTTCAATGCAAAATCATTAATACAAAAACAGTAATCTTTCATTTTAGCCTTAGGGAAATGAATTATTTCTGATATTTTCCATGAAACTTTTGCCGATTATTTGCCAGTTAAATGCAGTATTATAGAATCAAAATAAAATATTCATTAAAAGTTTTGCAATGAAAAAAAGTTATTTATTTTTATTCTAAGTCAGGATATATGTTGAAGTTAAACAACAACACGCATAGTAGATGATGTTTATAAACAATAAACAAATTTAACACTGGTTTTCAATCAAATAATAAATCGATAAAAACACTAAATTAATTTTTTAGAATCTTAAAGCAAATGTTTACAATAAAATATGAGATAACTAGTGGTTTGTATGTTTTTAGTTTTCAAAGCTAATGGACACTCTGTTTCTTTTTAAATTCTTTCAAAGATTAAATTAATTAAAATTATTCATTCAATTTATTAAAAAATTTTCATTCAACTTTTAATGTGTATGTTTTAATCCTTTCACCAATAGATCTTCATAGCAAACTATTTTGAGCTCTATGCTGGTTTTAAATGTAATTTGAAAGATTTTTTAATTAGTTATTTCTAATGAATACCCTTTTATAATTATCTTATTAAGCATTCCCGTATGATTTTATACTATAAAATTTATAGCAATAATAAAGTGAAGTGAATAAAAATTACCCAAAATGTTTGAACCAAAAACATTCAAATCAAGGTTTTCAACAAACAGAAAATTTAAAAAAACAATGGAAACCAGATAAAAGGACAATGACAGCATGTCATCAAATCTACGCAAGGCCCAAGAAAAGAATGAGTATTGTTAAATATTAAATAACGTACAACAAATATTTTCAAATAACATAAGACTAACCATTTTAAAAAAGTTATACGAACATCTGTGGGAAACATAGTTTTCAGTCTGTCAACTTTTGTAAGTACTTGATGAAATCAGATGTAACAAAAATGTCTCACTCGATATTTTATTTACAAATTTAACGCCTTCTGCTAAATGGCGACTTATTAAAATGGCGACTCAATTCGATCGACGTCATGTGACTTGTTCATGAATATTCATACTGAAAATCTGCCCCGTAATGAGAAATGGGACAATTAAAAACCAAAACTGTCATGAAAACGGAAAAATAATTTAAATTTAAAACTTTTTTAATTTATCGCTATGAAATAAAACACCTATTTAAATTTTGTTTCTATTGTTTTCATTATTTTTTTACCAAACGTTTGCAGTTCGTTCATTTAAAAAAAAGCGTCAAACGGCGAATTATGTTTTTTAATAATTTTGTTCGGTAATCGGCAGGCGCGGTCCTACCATTGCGGATGCTGGGGATGCATCCCCCCACCAGCCTCAGAGCACATTTTTTTCAATGGATAAATAAAGTTAAACGTACACCAAACAACCTCCCGCCAAACACCAACTATCTAGGGGGGGTTCAATTTTTTTTTCAAATTTTTCCTCTATCAGGGAATGTAACACAGAGACCATAGACATAAAATTATGTTTTAAAATCATTAACATTGCAATTTTTAAGGTTATTTTATATTATCCTAGCACATCTGTCCGATTTTATATATTTTTCATGATTTCGGGGGTAGGGGGGTTTGAACCCGTAAACCCCCTAAATACGACCCTGCAACTATCTATCTAAACTAGATAGTTATAAAATATGAAGAAATCTGTGGGCATCAGCAATGCGCAATTAATATCTCATTACTATACCTAAGTAAGATATGCTTGACCAACCGAAGGCGATTATGTCCTGCCAACTAGCATCTTATAAATGTGTATATCCAGCTAAGGCGATTCTTATTCGGTTTTCAGTTGTTTTCGGGTTTTCTATTTTTTGTTGTTTCCTGGCGGTAATCGTTTAAAAATTTTTAAAGAAAAATTGAGTTCGTGCGAGTTTAGAACACTAGTTTTTCCATATTAATCAAAAAGGGAAAATACCCACTGTTCTCTGTGAAGTCTAAAGGTGGTACAGTACTTAATTTGCTTTTCATAAATCGATATTTGTTTTACTAATTTAACTGCTCAAACTCTAATTATTGTGTTGAAGATGTCAAGCAAAAATCTTCAACTTCCAGCAAAAAATGCGCTGCAGCAACTTCATTAAGATTACGTCATTCTTTAAATCGGCACACACACCCACTGAGCATTTGAGAATACAAAAGTTCTAGCCAAACTTCAAACCCTGATTGTCATTTATCTACTCGTTCTATCGAATTCTCGACGAACAAAAATACATTTGAGTCGAACTTGACTGTCAAATTTTTGTTTCAAACCTAACACTCTTTGAATATTACATTCGCGTTTACTGAGGTTGAAGGAGAGTGCATGTTTGTCGTTCTATTGACATTAAACAAGTTAAAATTAAGCTAAAGACATATCTTTTTAATAAGTTTTTTTATTAAGAAATGTTTATGAACTGCGCGCTTTTGCGAAAGAATTTTTTTATAAGGGCACGATCATAGATATATCTATGGGCACGATATAAATGTTATTTTGTCTTGTATTTGTAATTTGTATGGACATTAAATAGGACCATACACATTTCTTATGCTCAAAAACGCAATTTTCTTACAACGCCCCATTACTTGATGATAACTTTAAAATCTATAAAAAAAGAAATATATAATATAAGACTCCCAATCAACAATAAATTTATCATCCCCACCAGAAAATCCTGGGACCGCGCCTGGCTAATCGGGATAGTTTAATTACTTTTAATTCATCCCGTTGTGATTGTTAAATATCGATTTTGTTTCGGCTATAGCAGGTTCGTCAGCTTTTTTGAGAGCAAAAGGTATAAAAGTCTTTGAATTTTGTTTTAATAAGTGTGTGTATACGACTGCTACAACTACCCCCCGCCCGGTCATCAGTTTTTTAAGAAAAATTTGAAATCCGTCACAAAATGAGCGGAGCGGAGCGGGTGAGCCAGCGGGAACTATATACATATATATATATATACACATACATATACATACATAAATAAGCGAAAACGGGAACGGGAAGCTAACTGAGAGCGAAAGATAGAGCGGGAAAGGGAAAGCGACCGAGAACGGGAAAGCAACCGGGAGCGGGAAAGCGACCGGGAGCTGGAAAACGACCGAGAGCGGGAAAGCGACCGGGAACGCGACGGAAACGGGAAAGCGGAGAAGGAAACGGGAGCGAAAGAGACAAACATTAGAAAAACCTCTAAAAACCCCGGGCAACGCCGGGCGCTTCCGCTAGTATTTTATATTTTAAGTTTAAAATAAAATATTAAAAAAACTTTTTAAAATACCACGTTTTTGTGAACTAAAAAGATGAAAATAATTTTTCTCAAGGCTGTGTGAGAAATGTTTTTATGGAGGCATGCATTAATTGTGGACATTCGTATAACAAACAAGTTATAAATTTTTAAAACTTAAAACGTGGGGAGCCTTTTTATTTAACTATCAGCTATTAAATAAAGAACGTCTTCCATTTCTATCATTTATATAGAAAGTTCAATCAAATCAAGATCTCAATTGCTGTAAATGATCAAATATAGTAATTAGACAATGTCGCTGCTCTACCTACTCAGAAATATCAAAAAATTGTTCAATGCTTTAGATCAAAACAAATTAAAATCACTACATTTTATGCCATGACTTCTTTTGAATAAATAAATCCAGCCATGGATATCTTATTGATGTTATATCAAGGATATCTTGATATAACAACTGGATCCACAACCTACTCTAGTAGGCCTAGACAGTTCAGCCAATTACTTCATAGTTACATCAACATTTGTAGAAGTATGATATAACTACTATGTTTTTGTAGTTTGTTACATCAATTTATTTATAATTATGATGTAATAAGCGATAAAACATTAGGCCTACTAGAGTAGGTTGTGGATCCAGCTGTTATATCAAGATATCCTTGTGTTATATCCTCGATTCAGCTTAATGTTTCATGTAATGGATAAAACTCTCGCATAATAAGTTCAAGTGAGAAAGTTTTGGATCTTTAGAACTGACAGTGTATAATTGCGTAATAACTTTTAATACGTCTGCACGCCCCCTTTTTTTATCAACTGCTGACTGCTGACCGCTGCGATGTTCTATTTCTCTCCAGAACTGGTTGAGAAAACTCGGGCTCTGAATGGAATTTGTAATATATTTAAAAAAAATGATGATGATAATAAAGAATTGAAGATAATTATTGGAACAAATTTACTGAACATTTATTGTGTATGTAAACGTCTAAAAAAGCCTAAATATGTATTTAATAAATATAAGTATTAAATAAATATAAGTGAAATATCACTAATTGGCCTAAAATTAAAAAAAAACTACACAAAGCAACTCGAAACTAATTCCGTTTCCTGCTATCAATTCTAAATGAAATTAAAATGAAAGTTTTTTTAACAGTTATTATTTAATCGAATACATTATAAAATAGCTTACTTGTACTGCTGCATAGGTAAAATTGTCTTCAAAACAACAGTCTATGCATGTTTCTATGTCTTCTATATTTTCACAATATTTATTGGAATTAAATATTGAGTAGCATCCCAGATAGTGATGCGATATTTTCCTTCGGTCTTTTTCAACGGACATTACATAAAAAACACTGCATATCCAGTATGAAATAAATACTAATAAGCAAAAATTTGCAGATCTGCTAACCATTTCTTACAAAGTAAACTGCAATCAATTTATAACAAACATCGTAGATTTGAATGTTGAATTTTAGTTAATTAATCAGATAATATCTTTATGCTATAACTTTGCTATAAGATCTTGTTTCTCTTAAAGCATTTCTTAAAAGCGTGTTTTTATTTTTTTATTTTATAAACAGGCTTGTTTACAGGGGAATTGCTTATGGAATTATTTCAGGCCTAGATGACGGTTGCGTGGCTGCCTTGTTATCGCTATGTTCTATATTTGTATTTTTTAAAGTAAGTCATCCCCTTAGAACCGCTTGGGTCACCAGCGACCTATAAACTAATTAATTAACGGTAAGCTTCTTTTTTAAGCGTCATGCGTCCTAATTTATGGTTCAAGCAAGTAAACACGGTGAAATTAATAAAAAAAAATTTAACAAGTGAACCGTGAAAAAAACAAACATCGACCACAGTCTTCTAATACTTGTATGCTAAATATGCAAGGGTTGAAAATAAACAAGCTCTGTAATTAATATGGAAAAACAGAACTATTATTATGACTACTACTACTACTACTACTACTACTACTACTACTACACTACTACTACTACTACTACTACTACTACTAGTACTACTACTACTACTACTACTACTACTACTACTACTACTACTACTACTACTACTACTACCACTACTACTATTACTATTACTGAATAATAATATTTATACAAATCGGTTTATAATATATTAATACGCTGGAAAATAATATCTCTGTGACGAAAAGCCCTTTTTCAGTTTTTCAATGAAAACAAATAAAATCACTCGACGTTTTGTTTACAAACATAGTGACTTCTATTAAATGACGTTGGAGTTGTTAAAATGTAGAATGTTTGAAAAATTAAACTAAATATATTACAGATACGATATAACAAAGCAGTTTTTCCTTAGATAATAAACATTTCTTTAAAAATAAAGTATAAACATTTAGCTGGTCGGTATCAATCATACCAATTACATATCGACATTTTAGCGTTTTTTCTTTTCATGAATGAACTTTGCCGTGAAATCAGTTTCGAAAACAAATTACTTAGCTACTAAAATGCCAATACAAAGTAGATTTTGAACTTACATAGTTAGTTTGGATAGCAATTTTTTATGTAAATTTTACAGATTGTTAAGAATGTCCATAATCTTCCGGTATACTCTTATATTAATACTTCACCAAACATAAAATCACACGTGAGTCTCAACTAAAAAACATTTATTGAACATTTTTTTGTTTACGTGAAAAAATTTAGGATATGCAAATTGTAAAACTGAAATAAATTTATACCAATCATTTCGGTGGGACAATTTTAAAATATTCTAAAAAGTTTGTTTCAAATCACAGTAATAATAACATTGTGTTTTTTTTTCATGGACACCAGTAAACAAGCTTGATGACCAAGCAACAAAATTTAATCAGAAACCAACAAGTTTTCAAAGATAAAAATTCGTGTGAACGTTTGCATTTATATATGCCAAAAAATAAGACAATGAATGCTAATTATATTTCAATGTCTATAGTCATTATAAAAAATAAGTTTTTAATCATAGTTTCTTCAAGTAGAGTATGTAAAAAATTTGTTCTTTCAAATTGAAAAATAATATTACAGAACTAATTTGGTGTTGACACATCATTGGGAAAATTCTGAGTTGCACTCCATTTGTTTGTTAATTCATTTCCATTTAATTTACTGGATGAGTCTGACGTTTTTTCACTATAAAATTAAATAACCTTAATAAAGATATTTTATATTTCAAGTTTAAAAAACGTTCATGCATTAATAAACAAATAGAATTTTCTACAAATATTTTTCAATTTGATTTATTGGCTATACGTTAATTCATTTAATTACTTTATCAAGAAGTAATTGGTAGCAATTAATTAATACAATCGTATTTTAAAAAATTAACCGTAGAACAAATAATTCATAAAAGGTCATTTCATTAAAAATTAATTTATACAAATTTTCTTATCTTTTGCTTTTCATCTTTAGAGTTTTTTTTTATAAATAAGTTCCCAATGTTTCAGAAATCACAAATAGTTAACAAAATGCTGGTTTCAGAAAATGAAAACGTTTAGCTGCACAGCGGCGACTATGTGTATCGTAAAATTTTGCCAAACATCAGCAGGCAAAGGCAGCTGGTTATAAATGGATATATTTTCAAACGGATGCTGTTGTATAAGTTATCTTAGCTGCTTAGTTAACGTTATGCTAAAACGTTCATCAACGAATTTTGAAAACTGATTGACGCTAAAACAACGTGAAGAAGTGCACTACTTGTAAAATTCAATTTGTTGATGAACTAATTTTTATGGAATGATTTCTGAATAAGCATTTTTTATTGATAGATTTTTTGATGAACCCATCTAGATAGATTGTTATAACTTTCTTAAGCAATATTTAAAAAGTCAAATCCATTTACTTTTTAAAAAACTAGAAAGGCTTTTGGAAAAAGTCTGCTAATTTTATTTGATTTTTGAAGAAATCATTTGATAGTCAAAAATTTCTCGTGTCGAACAAACTCAAAGTTATGAGAAACCGTATTTTACTCTGACTTGTCTTGAAAATCATAAGAAAGACGCAGCTTCATGAATAAATAAGCAATTTAATAAAAATGTATTTGCAATAATATGTTGAAAATATTTTACAAATTCAATTTTGTTTATTTATAAATCCACTTTTTTTGGAACTTTTACAGGCTTTCCTAAGTTGATTTTATTTGTAGAAAGTACTGCAATAAAATAATCCTAATGTTTTCAATTGATTACTCACATTTATATTTTACTATGAGGTAGGTCAAGATGCCAATAAGAAGAGCACATACGGAGCCAAGAATTGAAACAGTCAGTATCTCCACATCAATTTTGTTATAAAACTCTGTATCATTATAATTGTCTTTTTGGTCTTTAAAGGGCGTTTCCTCTGCAAATAAAGTTTTGTAAATAATTTAAATGTGTATGATTTTATTAATTAAATAAATTTGTTTGTAATTCATTTTGTTAAAAAAACAAACAAATTTTACCGGCACACTTGTATCTGCTGATATGGACGTATCCGTAGAGACAATAGCAACTATATGATCCATCTGTATTTTCGCATTTAGTTGTCTCCTTATCGCATTCATTAAAACCGTCACATTCGTTTATATCTAAAAAAAAATAAAACTTTTAAACTTCAAAAAGTTGTTGTTGTATAAACATTATAAAATAATAAATAATTTGATAACATAAAAATAGAAGTTAATTTTAGTCGGCAGTTTTTCAGTATTTTTATTAATAAAAAAATTGTTCTCTATAAAATCATAGCTTTCAAAATATTTTCACGTAAAACAAATTATTAAATTAACTAACCAACGCAGGTTTTATTATATCCTGATTTAAATCCACTACTGCATACGCATTCAAATGTGCCAACCTTGTCTATACATGTAGAAATTTTAGGTTGGCAATAACTTTGGTTAGTAAAACATTCATCCACATCTACAATACAGTAAACATCCAATGTAATCCAACTATAGACGATATCAATTATATGTTTTTTATTTGCACATTAATTGTTCAAAACATTATAAATCAGTAATTTGGAAATAATGAGGTTCCATTTTTTATTAGCCTTAAATGATTTGGTAAGCAATAAAAATAGAAAACGAAATTGTGCAATCCTGAAGTCTGAATATTTTAATTAATTTAATAAATAAATTATTTTGACATTGCAAGTCAAGCAAACTAAAACAAGGTAAAGCTTTTAGTTCTGTGTATACTTTTTTTTATTGTACCAAACATATCAGATTGGTATTTGTCTATATTTTGTTAAAATTGTTGCGAAACTAAACAGAAATATTTAGAGCAGGTCTATAAGTAACAAGAATGTTTTTTTTTGCAGTTTAAAGCCATATATTTATTTTAATACAATACGTCCAAGCGGGTAGGTTGTTATAATGTGTAATGTCAATCATGAGGTACTGCATCGGTGAGTTCTCAATATAATCTGCTCACAGAGCCGTCTTGTTTTGTTCACATTTAGAAACTGTTATAATCAAATACTACGCTTTCTAACACTAACAGTTCTTTGATTTGTGGACGTTCCAGAAGCTCTTAGGTCAAAAATGTTTGACAATAACATACAAATTGACGGGAAGAGCCTATATATTTATTCTATATACATGCATGTTGCGCCCGGACACAGCCGGCCAAGCGGGTAGGTTGATATAAGGTGTAATGTCGATCGTCAGCTATTGTATCGGAGAGTTCTCAATAAAATCTGTGCACAGAGCCACCTTATTTCGTTGAATGAACAAAAAACGCTGTTGTTATATTTTGACATATTGCCATACACGATGGAAATGCAATAACATGTCGGGTCGCGTCAACAGCAATTTATTTTAAAAATCGCAAGGTTTTGTCTATCGATTATTGCAGCTTACAAATGGTCTAATGATACGACTTGCTCGGACCAGCCATACTCTTCAAAATCGTTCTGAAATTGAAGAAAGTAAAGATCACAGTCATTAGTTATTTGCACCCCCTGTGCGTAGTCAAATTTCAGTATCTGTGCATTGACGGCACCTTCTTTCACCATGATAGCAACAGCTTTACCAACTATTAGTCGATTATTGTTTTTCAAGCGCAGATCGAGTACACTGGCACCTTGTTTTCTTGCAGACTCTTCAGCCGTTATGAATTGCTAAACTAATGGCTTGAACGGCCTGAGGGCACGCTGGATTAGTCAAACAATGACTTTATTCAACCCATCCATCAAATCGAGGTGGCCAGCATCTTGTCGTTCAAAGTCTGCGTTATGAGTAAAAATCTCCCCAAGATTTGTCCTACAATTTTCAAGGCAGTAATATCTCCATTCATAGACAGTTAACGCCGTTTCGAGTATTAGCTAACCGCACGTAAAGTGTAACACTCTCGACGAACAAATTGCCCAATGTAATGATGTTAAAGAGAAGGAAATGCAGTAAGCTTGTGTGTTTTGGTAGAGTTCTTATATTTTCAATCTTCACATAATTCTCATATCAGATATTTCAAAGGCTGTGATGAATATTTTTTCTATTTTATAGACTTACTAGCAGTGCCCGTAGCGGCTTCGCTCGCATGAAATTTGAACAATGCATACCTAGTAGAGTACTGCACGGATCAATTTTTTAGGTCTCGGCTCGGCCCGTCGACAACTTGGCCCAACCCGTTTCAAAAACCAAAATTCCTGGCCCGGCACGGCCCGTCTAATATGGGCCCGGCCCGTTTTTACAGGCCTAGAAGTTCTATATACTTGATGAAAAACTTCGGCCCGTCCCACCTTGACTTCACGTTTAGCCTGAACACCCTAAAATCACTAAAATGTCTATATACTTGGTTAAAAATCTCGGCCTGTCCCACCTTGATTTAAGGTTTGGGCAGGGCCGTATGAAGACCCTAAAATAACGGCTTGGCCCGTCCGTCCGGTGATAAACTGAACTCATTTACTTTTAACCGGCACAAAACCTCAAAATACTATTTTTCACATCTGTAGCACTTACAGTTTTTGAGTAGCAGTTATTTTAAAATCAAATAACCTTTTTTCCACCTCACATTTGAGGTCCTGGATCTGGAAACCAAATTTTCAAAAAATGGTAAAACACGTATATCATTATTTCTGGAGTAGAAACCAAATACTAATTTTTACTCCTGTAGCATCTACTGTTTTCGAGTAGCAGTTACATTAAAAACCAAATAACCTTATTTTCCACCCCACATTTGAGGTCCTGAAAACCAAATTTTAAAAAAATGGTAAAACACGTATATCTTTATTTTTAGAATAGAAACTAAATAATAATTTTGACATCTGTGGTATTTACAGTTTTTGAGTAGCAGTTACTTTAAAAAACAAATAACCCTATTTTCCACCCCACATTTGAAGTCCTGGAAACCAAATTTTCAAAAAATGCTAAAACACGTATTTCATTATTTTTGGAGTAGAAACTAAATACTAATTTTCACTCCTATAGCATTCACAGTTTTTGAGTAGCAGCCACTTTAAAAACCAAATAACCCAATTTTCCAACCCACATTTGAGATCCGGAAAACCGAATTTTCAAAAAATGGTGAAACACGTATCTTTTTATTTTTCAAAAAGAATCTATAAACCAAATTTCAAAATCTCCTCATTTTTGGTTTTCGAGATATACATTGTTTTAGAAAAAAGTTTGTTTTCCAGTTTTTTCCCCTCAGGAGCAAAATTTTCAAAAATCCTTTCTTAGCGAATGTTTACGCTATAAAAGTAATATAAGTTCCAAATTTCACGTTCCTAGGATGAGGCGTTTGAGCTCGGCGTTGATTATCAGTCAGTCATCTGTCAGTCAGTCAGTCAGTCAGTCAGTCAGTCAGTCAGTCAGTCAGTCAGTCAGTCAGTCAGTCAGTCAGTCAGTCAGTCAGGACATGTTCTTTTATATATATAGATTACCATGAAAATCATTCGCAAAGATATAATTAGAAGATACCGTATTATAAAATATAAATGACTAGCGGGGTACCTGGCATTGCCCAGGGTTTTTAGAGGTTTTACTTTCTCGTTCCTGTTTCCTTCCTTGCTTGCTCTCCCGCTCCGGTTTGCTTTCTCGTTCTCGCTTGCTCTCCCGTTTATTTTGTGCCCGATCTCAGTTTTTTCATTAAACATTTTCCCTATTAACTATTAACACTTAAAGTTGTGTGAAAATTTTGTTACGCCTGGATGAACGATGTAGCAATGCATGAAATTCATAATACGGACATACATTCATCTTTATATACATAAAGATTTCTAAAAAACAAAGCTTTTAATGGTTCATTTCTTAAATCCTTTATACTAACTTCATCGTGTTTTCTTGATTGATTAAGCCATACGTTGGGTCCCTTTGACACTTAAAAAAGCAACTTTCCGTTATCCTTTCAAGTTTTCAAGGACTTTACATTTTACATGATTTTACCAAATTATCACGACGAAGCTTAGAAAAAATTTAAAAGAAAAAAAGAATAAAAATAATTAAAAGTTTTACATTAAGAAAAACTTCTGGAGTTTATTTAAAAAAAAATCAATTTTCAATTTTTGAATTTGAAAGCTTATAAAAAAATGAATGGTTGAGAGAGTGATTGATTGATTGACTGATTATACTCCTTAAATACGCGAAGACATTCACCGCAAAGCCCCCAGCCAGAATGCTTTGTTTTCATCGTTCGAAAAGCATTATTAGTCAATTTTTCCATTTGAAACACTATATTTGTTCTCAATCTCTCTTTAATATCGCTCATAATTAATTTATTACTATTAAAATTTGTAGAAAACATTTTAAAGTAAAAACATTAAACAATTCCGTTTGAGAAGAAGGGAAGTTTCGAATAAAGCTGTTAACGACTAATTATAATTCAATTCTGAAGCCATAAAAACCAATTTATCAACTCTAAATTTCCTAAAGAATGACTGAGAAATCCATCATAAAAATGTGAACTTGTTGTATTCAAAATAAGATAACTAGTAGCAAACCAAAACAAGCTGCAGTGATGTTCTTCATAATGTTGCCTTCTGAGCAAACGCACCTAAAATATTGTGTGTTGTTAAATAGAATCTCTACACATTTTTCATTAATTCCACATCCAGTGACATTGCAATCTGATAATGAAAAAATTTAAATAGTCAATTTGAATCCCAATAATGGTTTTAGGTAGCCGTACGTTTTGACATGAAGACGTTATAATGTAAATGTACAGGAAATTTGTTAGGCACTTATTAATTAATTAGATTACATAGATAGGATATATATATATATATACTATTTACACTATAACATTTTGAAAAGCTCAAAAAGTTGTTTCTGCCAAATGGCGAGTTGTTTCTTAGAGAATGTCTGAAAAATAAATTAATTCCAAAATTTATTCGTAATATATTGAATTTGTAATTAAATATTATATATATATATATAATTATACATTATATATATATATATATATATATATATATATATATATATATATATATATATATATATATATATATATATATATATATATATATATATATATATATATATATATATATATATATATATATATATATATATATATATATATTATAATATATTGTTGTAATATCGCCAAATCGTATAGCGGGTTCTCTGGACTGGTTTTGTAGTTTATTGGAAAATAATAAATGAGCTTTGGAGCTGTACCTATTTTCTATGTCCATATTTGAAAATATTTGTCGGGATATCAATAGATGGGAAAAGCTGAAGCCAGGACCATAGATCAATTCTGTTTGTCCTGAACAGCATAATCGCCTCTGAAACGTCCGGCAAGGCCACGAACACAGAATATCTACATTTTCACACGTGGCCTTGATCGCAATTCACAAACTGTTTGACGCAGTCTCTTTCAGTCTCTCTGGAGCCTGTGCGTTATTCCGATTCGGTTTTGTGGGTTTGAATACCATGCCGAATCGTTACTTCTCAATTTCGTCATACACAACTGTCGATCACAGCGGGACACACCAGGCTACCGACTGCTCTACGCAACCGAAGCGCAACAGCACAACACGGTCAGTTTTCGACTTTCCACTGCTCTTCAAGCCCCCAAACACAGGATTGTTGTCGATGCAGAACTGTTCGACCGTCATATACTCCAGCTCCACTCCCGCGAGCCACCACCAAAATACTAAATCATTAGTCAAACCGTTCTGAGCTGAGGCACAAGCATTCGTAGAAGCACTTTCAAACTGTTCCACAACAACCAGGGCAGCAACCTTTTCAGCCAACTCATCCGGCGTTGCATCACTCACACAGGCGCTCCGATCAGCAGACATCACATGAAGCTCCACTCCATCTATTCCAAAATTACTTTTCTCTAAGTCCAACCCCACCCCAATGTCCCGAACACCCAACAAATCCGGTCCGCCATGCAAAAACCGTGAAACACTCTGTCCAGACGCGCATCACAAGCGTTATCACCATAAACCTCACTCAAGCAGCCGCGACCAAACACAAAATTGTCAAATATCTTTTCTACAACAGGAATATCTCTGGCAATTTTGATCAAACAATCCTCCGAAACCTCGCAAACGGATCCGATGATCTCCTCAAAATTCGTCAGAAGACAGCAACACTCAGCTACAGGGACAACTCTGGCGGCGCCCGGCCACAACACTGGACCACTTCTCTTCACCGCCCTCCTCATGATCCACTTGACCCATGCAGTCTGTACGGCCGTCATTTGTCACATGTTCTGCGACACAGCTGGTGGACTCCAGTTCAAACTGGGTTTCGCCGCCACAACCCATATCATTTTTTTCACCAGCAAGACGCTAGTCCAGAACCGTGTCCACCACTGCCTCATCCGTCTCTGCGACAAAACTCTCAACAGTAGTACCGTACAGACCACACCCAGACAAATCAATGTTAGAAGCGCTCCCATTTTCATCCTCTTTGTTTTTGTTTTCTGACAGCAACGCTGGACCGGCTGCTGCTACTCTGTTTTCAGGGCCGACCCGACCACCAAAAATCAATTCTTCTCATGTTCTCCTCTGTGCTGCCATGTTTTCTCTCGCTTGTTGACTTTCTTGCTCTAACAATTTTCTTTTTAACTTTCTCCGGATAACCACAGCCTCTTTGTCAATATAGAGTTCATACTCATCATTTTCAGGCCATAACTTTCTTTCAATAACGCGGCTTGGAGGCGTTCGTTTTTTTTACCTTTATCGCTTAGGTTAAGTTTTTCCAGTTCGTCTCTATATGTACCTGCCACCAATTTGTGTCTACCCCAATTCATTTCTGACTCCTTTGAACATTGTTTTGCAGAGTAGTGAATACTAAACTTTCGATAGTAATTCGCAGGTAATCACGATTTTGCCTAACTTTCCACTCATGTTCATCATTAAGCTGCATAGGAACAGATGTCTGTTGTGTTTTGTTGGCAGGATTATCGTCAAAGCAGAACTGTGCGATTTTCTTATGTTTCAGCTCCATTTTTTTGTACCAAATCAGATTGCTGAATTAGAGATTGCTTATGATTTTATGAAATTTTGTCTTAGAACTAACAACATACTGTTTCGGTTATCACAATCTTAAATTAATGACAGCACAGAAGTACAAAACAACAAAATAAAAACATTTCAGAGTAACAGGGTGCAAATGGAGAAGATGGAAAGAAAATGAAAAAAAGTAGGATTTCAAGAATATCTCGTTTCATTCAAACATAAAAAATAGAAAGGAAAAAAATGGAATGAAAGAATATGTCTTCAAGTCAATGGTCAACTCGATTTGTAAATCTCGAAGATAATGAGGAAATGTCTTCCCATTAGATCCGAACAAGTAAACACACAGATATTAAACCAACCTATGAAAAACGTTAAATTAAAGGGTACAAATTCTATTTTTGTGAAAAAATTTCAAAGGGTGCAAGTGATATGTTTTTTCCTTGCAAAGGGTGCATGCACCCTTTTGCACCCTAGCTGGCTACGGGGCTGACTACAGGACACAAAAAAGCCAAAGTTTCTTTCAGTTATATAGATTCTAAGAACTATAATTTTAAAAAAATCTTATTAATAATCCGTAAAAAATTAACCATGAAGATAAATTTCTATTTCACATAGTCTTAAACGAGTTTGTATTAATCCAGTTTGAACTACTTTCACGTATCTTCCACTGAGATGATCCAAGGAAGAGATTTCGACTTTTGGAACTTGTAAACTGCCATAATAGCTGCCAAACAGTTTATCGTCATATGCTTTTTCTAATTGATCGTCATGTAAATATATTTTAATTGTTTTATTTTCTGATTCTGCAAACAAATTTAAACTCAATCTTTTACATCAACACTTAAATTATTTAGTTATTCAATAATTTTTTAATTGTTGTATTAAAAAAAAAGCGGTGACGAATCCATCTGGCGACTTATTAATTGGTCGCTGCTATTGCTCCGGCGGTTTGCCGTAGTTGCAATCGGTAAAATTGCTACTGTACCGGCAGTCCCGCCGTATGTCTACCTAAAATTAAACCCTAACCCTAACCTTAACCTTAACCCTACCCCTAAACCTTTAAAAAATATGTACATCTTTATTAATTCATCGAAAGATCAATTGTTTTGGCAAATCTGCCGGTACAGTAGCAATTTTACGCTCATTGCCCCGGCTACCGGCGCCTACTGCCTAGGTAATAGTTATAATGTATTAGATCAGCAACTTCTGAGCGCACTCTAACGAGAGAGATGATTGTTATTTCCACTCTGTTCTAATTAATAATAACCTAATTGATCTAGACATACCTACTGTTATCATTTTAACCTTTAAATGCAGATGAAAAATCAAGACAAAGAAGAAGTAGAGAGGTCAGAATCTGAAAAAGCAATAAAGTCATTTCAGTAGAATGGCCAGATTGGGACAGAGGAAGAAGTAGAAAAGTAGTTTTTTTACAAAGAACATGAAAACAAACAGTTATTTTTTACAAAAAGATAATGCAGTTGTACATACAAGATATTTTTGCATTTATTTGAGACGTATCTATTGCTGTAATTTTAATTTTATAAACCGTAATGCAGCTGTACGGATAAGCTACTGTTTGCAGTTATATAAATAACTCACCTTCATTTTTATAGGTAGTTAAAATAACTTTTTTAACAAACTTCCGAGCTAACAGATCTACTGAAAACCATGGATTTGATGTCGGTAAAGTGGCGGAGCATAGTTTCCCTTCCGAAAAATCTCTATTATAGTGTCCATCAACAGCTAAATTGGCACCGTAAAAGCTATTTCTGTCTGTGTAATTCGAGATTTGAAAAGCGTCTTGATTGAATGCCACATTTATTTCAATCATTCGACTGCCTGTCAATATTTTGGTTGTATTTGTTACTGGTTGCTTTTTTTAAATTGATTTTTAAAACGCAATAAATTCTTACTAATATCACAAGTGCGGACTGATAGGTCACTTTTATAACATCCATATTCACAATTTCCATTATTTCTGTGGCAAGGTACCGAGTTTTGGCATTGTATGCATGGTTTTGTACAAGACTTTCCGTGCATTCCAATAGGACAAACTAAGAAAAGTTTAAAATTTTGATGTATCTAAGACAAACTGACAAATAGCAACTTAAAACAAAATAAAATCGGATAATTTATTAATCATACTTTAAATGTAGCATTTTATTCATTTTAGAAGCACGAAACTGTTCCGATTTTTCAATTAATTAATTATCAACCTGTGTAAACACTGTAAGCAAGTTCTCCTCCACACGGGCCTGCACTGGATTCAAGGCTAGTATTTCTACAGCTTTCATCGGGCAAAGAAAGCTCGTAATTTTCCCCACAATAACATTTGTTTCCATTCTAATAACAAATTGATACAAAACAATACTAAAAATAAGTTTTAAGACATTTTAAACTATTAAAACAGCACTATAGTGGCTTGTTATGAGATGCACATTAAGACACCTGTCTATACTATTAAAGATTTATTGAAGTTTTTAAAGTAAAATTATTTTTTTACACGCTTTTATTTGGATGTGTACAGTGAGGATAACAATACTACAAAAAGTTGTACTTATAAAATAATTATTTTAGAAAATTGGTAGTAAAAATAAAAGTGATGGTAATTATAATTCATGACTATAAGACAGTTATATAATTTGATTCAGATAAGTAATTTTACATACAGAGATTTGTACATATACGTAATTTTACATATAAGCCATTTTACAAAAAAAATTGATAAATATTTTATGAAATTTTTAACAACACAAATGGCTTGTTCCTCAAAAACAATAAAAAAAAAAATAAGTTTTTTCAGACATACTATTTTTAAATCATTTATAACAATTTAACCGCCGGTCTTGCCTGCTTGCTTAAATGTTTGCAAACCTTGAAAGTAAAGATTAACTAACTTCCGTCATCTAACCAACCTGAAATTTGAAATATAAGTTTGCTCTTCATGACAATTTATTCAATTAAATTTGAAAGCTCTTGGAACAAACTTTTGTAATTAAAAACAATAATTATCTATGTTTCAAAACAAAACCAAACTAAATACGATTAAGCAAATATTTACATATAAAAATTCAAAAAATGTCATTTTAAGAGAAAATCTTTGGTAATAAATGAAAAGACGGCAAATCCAGAAATATAAGGAATTTGTGAAAACGGATTACTTGTTATTTATAAGTGGAATTAGTTTAAAATTAGTTTTGAACAATTTTAATTTTAATTGCTAACAAAATAAATAAATATTCTTACTTGTACTGCTGCATAATTATAATTGTCTTCAAAACAACAGTCTATGCATGTTTCTATGTGCTCTACATTTTCACAATATTTATTGAAATTAAATATTGAGTAGCATCCCAGATAATGATGCGATATTTTCCTTTGGTCTCTTTCAATGGACATTACATAAAAAACACTGCATATCCAGTATGAAATAAATACTAATAAGCACAAATTTGCAGATCTGCTAACCATTTCTTACAAAGTAAACTGCAATCAATTTATTACAAATCTCGTAGATTTAAATGTTAATTTTTTAGTTAATAATGATGACGAACACATTCTGTTTAGTATTAGCTATAACTTTGCTATAAAATCTTGTATTTTTAAGCATGTTTTAATTTTTTAAATTATAAATAAACTATCATAATCTATGCACCAGTTCTGGTGAACGGGAGCATAGGTTACTGATGACCCGTAGATTAATTAATTTATTACGACTGCACCAATTTGAGAAATCAACGTGTTTTGTTTTAATCAATACCGAAATAGTGTACAAACATTTTACAAATTTAAAAAATAATTTTTGGAAAAACAAAATTTTTTTGTCAAATTCAAAAGCCAAAATTTGACTAAAAAAACACCCATTATTTCTTTGATTTTTTTGCTTCTTAGCACAATTTTTTGTTTTAAAATAATGCACACAAAACTAGCACCATGCGTTTCGCTTAGTCACTTCAACGTATAGTTGCAATAATCTATATATATAAAAATGAGTGTTTGTCTGTCTGTCCTTTATAGAAATCTGAACCACTGGAGCGATCTTGATGAAATTTGGCAAAGAGGTAGTTCTCATACAAAGAAAGAAAGTTAAAAACGTTTGGACTCATTACTCCAATCTCCCGGCTCAGGGGGCCCAACAAACCTTCCGGGCCAAAAGTGCCTATACATGATCATTGCATAAGTTTTCGAAGCACTGTTTACAATTGCTTAACAGGCATTACTTGTTTGACAGTTTTGCATAATGTGACCCATTGCGTGTTATTACAAATTATTAAGAAGTGGGATCGGGAACGGAGAAGCGAGCGGGAACGGAAAACCGACCTGGAACGGGAAAGCGAGCGGAAGCAGGAAAGCGACCAAGATCGGGAAAGCAAGCGGGGAAAAAACGGGAGCGAGAGAAAAACGGTGGAAAAACTTTTTAAATCCCCGGGCAACGCTGGGTAACCCGCTAGTCTTATATAATTTCTTTACTGTTATTATACGTTCGCAGTGTGTCGATTTCAAGAAAATATTTGTAAAAATTCATGTAACGCCGACAGTGAAGCTAATATAAATAAATTACAATTTTTTCTAAACATTAATCTATTTTTAGGTCAGAAGAATAGACATAAGATCAAAAATCCTATAAAATGATTTTTTTATTTGATAAGTTGATATTGATAAATTACATCAATAAAGGGAATTGAAGGGTGGATGAAGTTAACTTATTTAAATTTTTTTATTGTTTAAACAAAAATGTTTAATGCTGAGCTATAAAAGCAACTTGACACTCTAAAGGACTATAAACTTCAAGCAACTAAATCAACCATAAACGCTTAATTGCATGGGATATGTTTAGAATAATATAAAAAACGATAAAAAATAAATAGTTAGCTTGATGCCTGAATGCAAGCTGTCAGTATTCAAAACCAAATATCACTGTCTACAGTAATCCGTGTGAGCACTGTCATTAGCACCGACATTATTCACTGTGCTTAATGAAATATTAGTTAAGGTTGTTTGATTGCTCATTAGGAGCGCCCTAGCAAAACAACTGAAAAAATAAAAAACTACAAAATTATTTTAACAACAAATAGTTAACTATTAAAATTGTACAAAAAAGGCTACGTCTAAATTTTTTCTAACCAATATAAACTCCAACAATTTTTTAAAAATATGGTTTTAACACTTGCTCGTAGACAGAATAAATGTAATTATTTTAATTAAACTATAGAGTACTATAAACTATATACTAGTTACTAGTAACTAGTCTATAGTCTATAGTATACTATAGATCTATAGAAGTATAGACTATACTAAACATCATTAATTACAGTATATCTCTATATTTATCATAATGATGATACACTAACCGGTTTATAACAGTTGACCTCAATTTGGTAATAATACAACAACTTGACAAAGATTTGTTTTCGTTTATCAAACTCGATACTTTATTTACAAATAAATGTCTTCCGCTGAATGACGTCGTTTTGAATAATCGAGAGTGAGCGAAAACACTTCAAGTTAAAAAATAAATATAATAAGTGAATGAATAAATTTGAAAAATTATTAAAAATTAATATCCATGCCTGGATAACGCTATTTTAAAGCAGTGGTGGAGTCAGACGCTACCATGGTATCATCTAAGCCATTCATATACTTACAACCCTATTACTAAAGACAACTTTTCTATCAAATTTTATTGTTTTAAGAAAACATGTTTCTAAAAGGAAAGCTTAAATAAAACACTGTCGTCGGCTTGCTGGCTGGCTGGCTGGTGAAGAAAATAAACTCGAAAACTGGACACCGTAGAAAGTTCTCGTAATTTTTATAAAATTTGCGGCAAAAATTATTCTGGAGGCGATTATTTTATTCTGTTTCGATTATTTATTTCGTTGGTGGAAATTTACGTTATTTCCACCTACGAATAATTTTGGTATGGCGCTTCGGCCTTTCTCGCGTCTCTTCGTTTTTGCTCTTGCAATACTGCTCGGTATTCTTGGTTAACCTATTTTTTGTCGATTGCATTTGTTTTACATTTTGCTTCGTTATTATGATTTGTTTTTTGCTTCGTGACTGCTTTTTCAGGGCTTGTCGTTCTCAATTTGTACTTGCCACTGGCAATTTAACGTTATAACTATTACCCAGCCGGTAGCCGGGGCAATAAGCGGTAAAAATGCTGTTGTCCTGTTGGTTTTGCCTAAACGATTGATTCTTCAATTAAATAATAAAGATGTACATATTTTCTAAAGGGTTAGGGTTATAGTTTAATTTTAGACTTGTTTTACTTTTTTAGGTAGACATACGGGACTGCCGGCACAGTAGCAATTTTACCGATTGCAACCACGACGAACCGCCGGGGCAATAGCAGCAACCAGAATTTAACGATGTCGCCATGGTAAACTTATTTTATTTTATTTTTCATTTATTTATTTATTTGTTTTTTGGGATGAACACAAAACGCAAGAAAAAGAACAAAAAATAAATAAATACATAAATAAACCTCACCCAAAAGGAGTCTCCCAAAGAAATTACTTCCCATCTAAAGGATATCCTTATAGCAAATAGAAATAATAAGCAGCAAACAAACAAAAAAAACCAAAAAATAACTCATTAAAAAAATAAAAAATTTCAGATGTCATTTCAATAATAACAATAATGTAAAATAATAAACAAATAAGAATATGGGATTAAGTCACAACAATTCAATTGAGATAGAGGCAGGTAATCAGTTTGAAAGTAAAACGAAAAAGTTACAACATTTTTGTAGTCAGCATTATAGATTTCATTGACTTTAAATGAACTTAAAGGGAGTTAAACAAGACAAATAAGAATATGGAAATTAAGTCAAAACCAAATGATTGAGATAGAGGTATATAATCAATTTGATAGTAAAATGAAAGATTTCAAACATTTTTTAAACATCATTATAGATTTAATTGATTTTAAATAAACTGAAAGGGAGTTATACAAGCGAGGACCCCGACAGCAAATTGAAAAACATTTAAAGGTAGTGCCACAAAAATCAGATCTATAGTTGATTGATGATCGGAAAGCAAAGGTATGAATATCCGAAGTTTTCTTGAACATATGAGTGAATACATTAGGACAGTCGCCCTTATTATATTTGAACATAAATAGACAAATTTGAAATTTATTTAATTAAATTATTCACATTAAACATTGGAACAGTTTTTCTCCATACATACGTTTAAATAATCGTGTTTACTGTCCATTTTAGTGAAACAAAGTTTTGTTAACATTACATCAATTTAGTTAAAGTTTTTAGCTTTCAATGCGAGTTCGATCTTCTAATTCTGTGTTTTTGTTGACGTTGTTTGTTTTGTCAACGGTCCTCATGCTTAAATTTTCAATCGAAGTTTTTTAATGTCCAACAGTCTAAATAACAAAATAATTTATTTTCTCTCTTTTTCGAGTCTCCCACAATTATTATTAACTAAAAATATTTGATTTAAATGTTTAATCAGTATTTTTTTTTATTGTAAAATGCAAACTGTACAAATGACTAAACTATTTTTAAATTTAAATTTTTAAATTTAAAATATTAATGCGTTAACCGAAAATGCGCTGAAGTCCCTTTGATATAAAACAAAGACTTTTGTACTTTTTTTTCAAAAGGAACGGTGAATTGGTGGTTGTGTAATGAAACATTGCCGGTGTTACCTAAATCCTCTTTTCCTGTTATTATCTTATAAGTTTTAGTTAAGTACTTCTATTTTTTCTCTAAAATCGTTAGGCCACGTTTTCTCAATCTTTCTTCCTAAGGTGCTAGCTTAAAATTTTTATAAAATTTGCTTGCTCTCTTAGTACTTTTTCCCACTTCACAATGTTCTTTAAAGCAGGGCTCCAAGTTTGTACACAATATTCGAAATGCGACAATGCCGTCTTACTAAAGTTTTGTAGTGCCGCATTATTACTTTTTAGTTTCGACTTATTATTGTTTTTTTAATTAATCCTGGGATCCTATTGTCTGATTTTATTGGTTCTGTACACTGTCTTGATGGTTTACAGCTGTTGTGTACTATCAATCTCAGATTTCTTTCATCTCCAAACATCTTCAATACAATTCCTCACATTTCAAATTAAAATATTTGATTTTTATAGCCCATGTGCATTGCTAAGCATTTTTCCACATTGAACTTCATTTGCCAATCCAATTTAAGGACCATTAGTAGATTTTGGCAAAATCTTTTCTCAAGACGTTGGCATCTAACTCACATTATATTTTCATGGATAGCTATGTATCGTCAGCAAACTTTGATACTTTTGACATCGTCCCAATATCAATGTCATTAATGAACAAAACATAAGTTCTTGTTAAAACTCCAGGAAGGTCCAAAAACATGGATATATTCTGTTTTCAGGATAGCACGAAATTTATCCTATTAGAAATTTTCAAAAACAAAATAGAATGGTGTTAAAAAAATTATTACCGACTAGTTAAGTTTAGTAGATTTAACGTTTGAGTTAGAAAATTTATCTGGAAAGATTGTTGTGGAAGCGTGATATCTATCAAACACCAAACATCTTAACTTCACTGTTTAAATTATTTTTATACACATGGCTTATCTTGGAAGACAAACCCAAGAAGTGGTGAAGGAATGTGACCAAAAAACCAAAAGTGGTCTATTTGAATTATTATACGGATGGAGATAATGTGTAGTGTGCAAGTGTGCATGTTCCATCGTTTTTGTTTTTCTGCTAAGATGATCAAGCTGGAAACCATGGAGTTTGTGATCAAACCGCATTTATCTTCCTTGCTTATGCTGTGATAGATCCAGATCTATCCAATATTAAGATGTCTATACCGAAATTCACATAAGAAGTACATTAGTTTTATTCTTTTCAATTTTCAAAAATTCCCGTTATGGATTTAGGAACAGTATACCGGCATTTTACTGATTTTGAAAAAAACGAAGATTATCTGAATCAAACAATAATATTGGAACCGCTAGACAACTTCTCTATGAATTAAAACCTGCTAGATAGCTCTAATGTTGATTTAAGTCCAGAAGTTGGTGACGTATTCTGAATGGGGGTGTGTTACCAGAGAGTTAAAATATGTATAAGTCAATATAACCTTCTTGTAATATAAGCTCATTGTCATTGCAGACAGTTAGTCATTTGTTTTATTGTATGCGCTACGAGGTTGCAAGAGATTTGTTGCGTTCTTATTGACGTAGCAGGCATCAAATACGAAAATAAATCGATGATTCTCGAGTTGCCTGTATACGTTGTTTTTCGGTGTGTACCGTTAGTGCACACGCGTACGTGCGTGCGTGCGTGTAAAAATGGGGGGGGGGGTGGAATCCATCCACGTGCAGTGCCACGTCAGCGTTCAATAGCGGGAGGATTTCCCGAGCACAAATGACTGCAAGGAGAGGGGAGGGTGACGTCAGGTCTGCGATGTGATTGTGGGCCATCTGTGAGGTCGAAATGGGTTTGTACACGAATTCGAGGCTGTACGAAAGTTGTACATATAAATGCGTTTCTGTGTGTGATTGTGTTTATACGTCTGTGTAGATGTGTTGTTTAAAATTTCGTCGTGTCCATATAGTAGAAGGCGCGAGTGTCCACACATGTGTTGGATTCGCTTCTGTGTGCGTGCATGTGTGTGTGTGTGTGTGTGTGTTCTGTGAACGTGCAGCGCTTGTGTTTTTTCCAGGGAGTGTACGTTACTTGTGCCTGTGGTGGAAAATTTCGCCATCGCCGTCTTCTTCCGTAGGCGCGCGCATCGGCCTGTCACTCGATGGGACGATTCGATTACGATTACCTCTCCCTGCTTCCTCTGTTGTACAACTGGCATGCACGCTATCATTGTTCCTGGAAATGTACTCTGCGTTCAAGGTTGTACGAGTTGGCCGTTGAAAATGTGATGAAAACATTGTTTTTTTTTTAAATTTTATTTAAAAAAGCTATTATTAATTTTTCTTAGTAAAATTATTTATGTGTTTTAATGAATATCGCTACGCTGCTACGTTTATTGGTAATATGGATGTAGATCTCATAATTCGTGCCTGTCGATCTAAGCGTGTTAAGTTGTGTTTACATATAAAGTGTATACCTGTGTGCGTGTGTGTGTGTGTTTGTGTGTGTGCGTTTGTTTGTACAGGTATAGTTGCAGGTGCTTGTCAGCGTGTTTGTGTATGCGTGCGTGCGCAGATTCCACGGTGTGTGTAAGTGTCTTGTGTGCATGTTAATTCATTTACATACGTGCACGTGAGCGAGCGTACGTGCCGTGCACACACACACACACGCACACACACAGAAAACAGGGGATGGAATCCGCAGAGAAGGAAGGAGCCGTTCTGGTGGTTGCTGTTGCTGCTGCTCTGCTGTGCTGGTGCAGGCCTCTCATGTTAATGTCGGCACGAATGAATTTCACGAAATCGGAGAGTAAATAGTGCGTGTAGTATTAGGGAGATAATATAATAAAATAATATTCAAATCAATAACTAACATCAAAGCGGTCGCGTTCGGTAGTTAATTAATTAATCAATTAATCGTCTGCTGTCGCTCTTGGCTCTTCTGCTTCCCGTTCCAGTCAGGTTCGTCGGTCGTCGCTCCGTGTATTTCCGCTGGAGTGTCTGTCTTTAACGATCCAGCTGTGGTTTTTAGTGAATTGACGCTTGGTCGTGGAGCTTAGTAGTAATAATATACTAATAGTAAAACATTAATAATAGTACTATTATTAATACTAATACTAATAACAATTGTATTGTTGTTGCTGCTGTTGTAAAGAAGGTAAATTGTAATTTATTGCAGATTCTCTAGCACAGCCGTGTCGGCAAGAAGATTTTGATATCCGACTTGGAAAAAAAAGAGAGAAAGCTATTGAGCAGACATTGGATAACAAGTCGGAGAATAAAAATACCGGCAGTTTTAAGGAATACAATTATTTTCTGTAAGCGTACGATCGTCGATTGTTCGTAGTCGTTGCCCGTAGCCAGTGTAGCCGTTTGCGTCGCCTGTGGATTGACTGAAAAGATGGGGTGCAGTATGAGCGCTGAAGATCGGCTGGCAGTCGAGAGGAACAAGCAGATCGAAAAGTCACTCAGAGAGGACGGCCAGCAAGCTGCCAAAGACATCAAGCTGCTTCTTCTAGGTATCGAAACATTGCTAAACTTTTTTTTCTTTCATTGCTTGCATATATGTTCACCGATCTATTCTTGACTGATTTTTGTCCTGCAGTTGCTGACATCTGGTAATTATAATACTTGATTTTTAGTTCGACATCACTGAGTATTGGTTTTGTTATGTATATGTAAGTGCTTAACAATGTTCTTGTAGTTGAAAGTGGTATCAATGTGTTAAAATTAAATATTCGTTTATATCAGGAAGTAATTATGTGAGATTCTCTTTATATCTTAACAGCAAGAAGCTTTGTAAAGAAAAATTATAAAATAATTTTTATTAATATATATATATATATATATATATATATATATATATATATATATATATATATATATATATATTTGTGTTTGTCTGCTTATAAATAGAACCATTCATCTGACGTTTGTATTAGGACGAGGGAGGCGGCGGAGCGATACCATAGCCTATGAGGATCATCCGAGGTTGGTTAAATTGCTAGCTGCATGGGGAGGTCGATTTGCCGGTCCTTGTCCAACTTATTGCACTTCATTAGTTGGCGGGCTGGAGTGAGTCGAGCCATGTGCCCACAAAAGCCTTGTGCTTTCGGTGGCCTCCCTGCCTCAAAGCCAACATAAACACGTCACCAAACACTCAAACATACATACTGTATAAATTGTCTTATTGACAGATACAGACGTTAATCAAACCACACACACGACTTTTTATTAAATTATAATTTTCCTTCGATAGACATGTTAGATTAGATTTTGCGTTGTACGAGAAGAGATACGTACATCAAGAATATCAACCAGTCGTCTCTCTCTTGTATTTCACATAATAAAGTTCAATAAGCTGAATACTTTAATAAAAATTTATCAATTGATCGTGACAATTAAGTTTCTATAATGAAAATAATTTACTGCCTTTAATTCTTTGGGATATGCATTTTAACAATCCAGGAATAAACAAAACCTTTTATCTTCTTACCGCACATACACTTTAAACAAATTCTGACGTTTTAAAAACAGCTCGACTTTTTTTTTCTTTAAATTTATGTCCATTTCAGACCACAACGCTCACCACAGCCATTATGTTAATTACATTATGTTAATTACTTTTCGTGGTTTCACAGGGGCTGGCGAATCAGGAAAAAGTACCATCGTCAAGCAGATGAAGTAAGTTCAATCAAAACTATTTTCATTATTAAATAATTGAATCCTAATAGTTAACGAGTGGTTTTCTTTTAATAATGTCAAAATGAATGTGAATGTTTATAAATGCTGCAACTACAAGAACATCATTTATTTGTGAAATGTGAATTACTGTAATAAGATATACAATTTTATTTCACTTTGATGAGAATCTTAAATTGTTCATATAAGTTTAAAATTTAATTTCAAATGTTCAACTCAGAGGTGAACATGGGTTGGGTTGACCAATGGGTGGAATTGGGTTTACTTTTTTGATGCATGGGTGGGTTGGGTTGGATTAAAAAATTGAAAAAAAAAATTAATTAACAAAACAATTTAACGATGGATTGGGTTGGAACAGAAAATTTAACTTTTCAAGTGGGTTGGGTTGAGTTAAGAAAGTGGCTGACTGGATTGGGTCGCCAAAAATGGACCCATGGCTACCTCTGGTTAACAGCATCACCGTTCGCTTACTTAGACATTAGCCCGTTGTAAACCTTTGAATTACTGTTTAACCTGAATTTTACAAAGAATGCAGTTTAAAATAAAACTAAAAAAGACGTAGTGGAGACGTTGATTGGACCTAGTGCCCAGTGTGTGGGCACTGTAGCTACTTATCGTGCAAAAATGCAATTAATCTATGATTATTAATAATCATTAATAATCTGATTAATATTTGTTTATCAATTTTTTTAAAATCTACAGGATCATACACGAAGGCGGGTTCACGTCTGAGGACAACAAGCAGTTCAAGCCAGTCGTGTACAGCAACACCATCCAATCTTTGGTTGCCATCATCAGGGCCATGTCCATTCTTCATATTGAATTTGGAGATCCTGAAAGAGAAGTTGGTTATAATGGAAACTGGTAGTGGATGTGTGGTTGGTGGTTGAAACTGGTAGTGGATGGATGGTTGGCAGTGGAAACTGGTAGTGGATGGATGGTTGGTGGTTGAAACTGGTAGTGGATGGATGATTAGTGGTGGAAACTGGTAGTGGATAAATGATTAGTGGTAGTAGATGGATGGTTGGGGGTGGATCACAGGTGGACATGGGATGGGTCCATTTTTTTTTAAAACATGCGTGGATTGAGTTGGGTTGACTTAACTTGAATTGAATTGAAAATTCAGTTTTTTATTATTTTTTTAGTGGAATTGTTTAGGTTATAAATTTAATCTTTCAGGTGGTTTGTGTTGAGTAAGTGATGGTTGCCATGTCCTTCTCCGTGTTCGATGGATAGTTGGTAGGGGATGGATAGTTGGTGGAGGATGGATAGTTGGTGGAAGATGGATAGTTGGTAGGGGATGGATAGTTGGTGGTGGATGGATAGTTGGTGGTGGATGGATAGTTGGTGGGGGATGGATAGTTGGTGGGGGATGGATAGTTGGTGGAGAATGGATAGTTGGTGGAGGATGGATAGTTGGTGGGAAATAAACAATTGGGGGGATGGATAATTGGTAGGGAATGTATAATTGGTAGTGAATGGATAATTGGTGTTGTTGCTGAGAGAACAAACAAAAGAATGATTGAAATATATTTTAGAAAAGCTATAGATTTACACATTTCGAGATGCATACAATTATAAAAAATATAAGAAATTGCGAGTGAAAAATAACATAACGATAAATAAATAAGAAGTCGGAAAAAGAGATCTTGATTAACAGCTGCTTGTATACGTGACTGGTAAACATTAAAATGATGGAGTACAGTAAACTTTGCATTGTTGGCATGTTTATTTATTTGATTTGAAATACTGATCGTTATATAAACGGGGAATTGCATTCAAATTTACCTGGACTGGTCTATTCTTAGAACATAAATGGAAGAGAATGCTTAGCGGTTCAGGCCATCGCGTTGCAAAACCGAAACTTAAGATTAGGACTGCCGGTATTGAAATAAGACAAAAAAATGGGTTATCAAACTTGTCTGGTTCAAAAACTGAGAGTTTGAGAGATGGTTTCTGGCGTACAATGTTAAACTGTTCTTTTGTACCACTGACGAGTCAATTTGTTACAATTATTACCTGGTTGTTTTTATTTATTTCATTGTTCAATTGAATGAAGTGTGCAATAAATAAAAAATAATTGCTTGAACAATTGAACAATTTCAAACTATTTTTGGTTTTTATCTTTGCAATTGTCAGGTGAATGTAATATGAAGTCGTAACCACACTTCATTGCAACAGAAGTAACTCCTAATTAGGCCATATTTCGCCTGTTTAGTCTACATACGCTTGCATGTGCCGAATCAATATGGAAGCTTTGATGGGAGAGATATAAAAATATGATTTGATGGGGCAACAATGAGGACATAGTCTACTGGAGAGCTCGTCTTCTCTAGCTGAGAAAGTCTCCCTCCAATCGCGTGCAAATGCCAAAAAGGCATTTTTGCTTGTAGATCCAGAAATAGAACGGCAACTCAGACCGTAAGAAGGCTCTTAATTAATATTTACGCACTTCGCTTTCGATAACAAAATTTAGACAGGCATTGTGCTATTAATGGCTGTCTGGTATTTCATTGGACGCTGCCATTTCGTTTTTTGGAAATTACTTATAATCATAAGTTGTAGTTTGATTCCGTTTGATTGGAATGAGTAAGTATTAGAAATGGAAAATAGCAATAGAAAAATACTTTGATTGTTTCTATGCCACTGTATCAAACAAAAATCAATAAAACCACGGTTGTGTTCAAGGATTAAAATCTTGTTCCACGGAAAAACATCTGTTATTTTAAATTAACCCGAACCATTCCATGAAATTATTCCACGCACGTTGTTACACAATTGTGCGTGACTGAAACCATTTTCAGAATAACACGCAAGCGAGAACTGTATTTTTCATATGATATTTAATAACTCTTTATAAACCTTTTTTTTTAGTGAAAATCGTTTGCTCAAAACAACGTTTAATACTCCGTATAATTCTAAATAAAATTTTACTGCTTACATTTCATTTAATAACTGGAAAAGATGCTTACTAAAGCATTGCTTGGTAATATTTTCTCACAGGCAGACGCCAAACTGATCCTGGACGTAATCCAGCGTATGGAGGACACGGAACCGTTCACTGATGAATTGCTGGCCGCCATGAAGCGACTGTGGTCAGACAGCGGTGTTCAGGAGTGCTTCAACAGATCCAACGAGTACCAGCTCAATGACTCTGCTAAATAGTCGGTTTTATACTTTTTTTTTTGGCAATCATTTACTTTGAATACATTGATTAAATAAATAAATTACGAGCTAAGCTACGGAATAACATTCGTACGTACTCGGAAACGTGTTACGTAATATGATGTATTCCTGGAAATGTTTGGAAGTGTTTTGATAACCGTTATTGACGCGCCCCTGGTAAGAAGGAAAACATTCTCAGTAAAACTATTCAAATAATGGATGACTAAAATATTACCTTTTAAGCTATTGGATAATTTATATATATATATATATATATATATATATATATATATATATATATATATATATATATATATATATATATATGTATATATATATATATATATATATATATATATGTATATATATATATATATATGTAAATATTATACGTTAGTCATACCTTTAAATTAAGCTATGGTACGTCGTGCGTTCTAGACGCTCAGATTCTCTGACCGGGTGATGCTAGTTTAAAGATAAACTTGAGAAGATTTTCTTTTTCAAAATTTAAAGATAATTTTTGTTGGACAATAAATAACTCTGAGAAAAGAGATTGAGAGCGATACTGAAAGACACGCCGATATTTTCGGGACACACACGTGCACACAAACGCACAAATATAGAAACACACAGACATACAGACATTCATACATACATACAAACACACATACAGACATTCATACAAACACACATACAGATATTCATACAAACACACATACACACAAAAACATACAAACTTTCTAATTTTCGTAATTTTCATCATAAACTGGTGAAGATCGCATGCAACCTTCAATGTTCAACTTTGTTTAAAACTAAACATTTCCTACCAAATGCTCTTAAAATATTTTAAGCTGGTTATAATGGAAATTGGTAGTGGATGCCATTTAATTCTGAATATTGTCTGTTCAGTGATGTTTTTTATTTTGTTTTATGAAATCAAATTTAGAGATTAATTTTTATACACTTCTGCCGTCTTGCCGACAATTTGATTAAATTTACGGAATTCACCTTTTCAAGTTTCGTTCAGAGGTGGAAATGGGTTGGGTTGGATCCTGCGTTGGATTGGGTTGGGTTGGGTTGGGCTGAGTCCAATATTTTGACACATGCGTGGATTGGAAAGGGTTGGATTGGTTTGAAAAAAGTTGAAAAAAATTTAACTAACAAAAAACATTTTAGATTTTGGTGGGTTGGGTTGGCTCAGAAAATTTAAGTTCAGTTGGGTTGGATTGAGAAAGTGGTGGATTAAGTTGGGTTGGGTTGAGAAAGTGGTGGATTAAGTTGGGTTGGGTTGAGAAAGTGTTGGATTAAGTTGGGTTGGATTGAGAAAGTGTTGGATTAAGTTGGGTTGGGTCGCCAAAAATGGACCAATGTTCAAGTCTGGTTTCTTGCCGTTGTCTCTTTGACTTTTATCACCAAAAAATGTCGGCTAACATTTCACAAAAAAAGTTTGATTGATTGTTTCGCTAGCTGTAATGCAATTAAGGAGTGTCTTAAAAGAGATTGTTATAATATAATGCAATCATTAGATAGATTTAAGTCGTGGCTGTTAAAAAAAAATTCAAATTGTCTAAAGCAGTAAAAACCTGAACGGTTAATTCCTAGTCAAATTTAAGTTAATAAATCTGTTTTTAAATCTTTTATATTAACTTCACCGCTTACTTGATTGCGTGAATGTTTGGCAACCTTAAAAGTGAAAATTAACTGGTTTTCAGTCATCGAATGGAGCTGAAATTTGATAATGTATTCTATTGAAGTTTGAAAATATTTTGAAAAAAAATTGTAATTAATAATAATAATTGTTTATGTTTTAAAACAAAAACAAATCAAATACAATTTTATATATGTTTACATAAATAAATTCTAAAAAATCGTTCTAAAAGAAATTTTTTGCAATAAATGAAAAGCCGATATATAAAGGATCTGTGAAAAACTTCGTTTCTACGGCTTACTTGTTTTAAGATCTAAAATAACTTAATAAATGTCAGTATTTTTAATCAAACACTCATTACAACTTAATAAACGTGCCATGAGATAATAATATAAATATAAATGTACTTTCAATTGTTTCAGCTTCTTGGATGACATCGATCGTCTGGGGTCGAAGGATTACATGCCAACTGAACAGGATATCCTCAGGACGAGAGTCAAGACCACAGGGATTGTAGAAGTCCACTTCAACTTTAAAAATCTCAATTTCAAGTCGGTGTTGTTTTAAAGACCGTTGTGATAATGAAAATTTTTTTTTATAGGTTTTAGTTAATTTTAATCCATTAGTTCGCTTGAACATTGCTGGAATAGGTTTAAATGTTTTGTGTTGGCGCGAGAAAACCATACATACATACATACATCTTTGCATCTACACATACATACAAGCATACATTACACATAAATACATACATACAAACAAACATAATACAAAATTATCAGAGCAGACTGTATTGCAGTGCTGTATTACTCCTAACACTTCTGAAACTAATAAAGAAGCATACCAACAACAGCAGTAAACCTCCGTTAAAAAGCTGTATAAATAAATTCAGATTGTTCGATGTCGGTGGTCAGAGATCAGAGCGTAAGAAATGGATTCACTGCTTTGAAGATGTCACCGCCATCATCTTCTGCGTAGGTATGAGCGAGTACGATCAGGTACTCCACGAAGATGAAACAACGGTTAGTGTTTGTGTTGTACGAGCTTGTGCGACAATTACGGTGACCTTTTGATGTATCTTTTAAATCTGTATGTTCCTGAAAAAAAATACTTGTTTTAGCCGAGGCTAGACTGTTTACTGAAGAGCATTGAGACATTTTTTGTAGGTTGCTTCGACATCTGAGCCTTGATTTTTGTTTCAGGCCAACTCTTACAGTTATTATTAATATTTTACTCACTTCTCTGTCAGTTTCAGTGCCGTAGTCAACATACCCCGATTTCCCGATCAGATGGTTGGCGCTGGCTAAAGCGTTAAAAAGGGGCCTCCAAATTATATTGAACTAATTTTAATTAGGTTTTATATTAATCATCGCTACGGTATGAACTTGCGTATAAGCCCGTTTGCGTATTAGCGGATGCCCTAAGTTTTGTCACCTAATGTATTTTATTGGGGTCGAGCCACACCATAGCCCCGGCACTGTTCAGTTCAGTCTGCTGCACTTTCATGTCCCAGAGAGTATCAACATTGTACAAAGCTATTCTGTTTCAGAACCGGATGCAGGAGAGTTTGAAGTTGTTCGATTCCATCTGCAACAACAAATGGTTTACTGACACTTCGATAATTCTCTTCCTCAACAAGAAAGATCTCTTCGACGCCAAGATCCAAAAGTCACCTCTCACTATATGCTTCAATGAGTATACAGGTGAAGTCTTCAATTCTTGTCTATGAATTAATTTTAATAGGTTATTTTATTATATTTTGGTTTGAAAAAAATACATGAGTTTTCCAAATAAATGGTCAACTTGTATTATTCAGAACAACCAATTTGTGAATAACATTCAAAGTAGACTGACCCTTATTTATTTTAATAAAAACAGCATGACTGTTTTGGTGCCTCATCTCCACTCAATAATAGATCCAAGTCTGACTAAGTCAACTAAAGGATTAAAATTAATGTCCCCTTATTGAAAAATGTAGGATGAATTAAATAAATAGAATCAAACGATTGATCAATCAATCAATCAATCAATCAATCAATCAATCAATCAATCAATCAATCAATCAATCAATCAATCAATCAATCAATCAATCAATCAATCAATCAATCAATCAATCAATCAATCAATCAATCAATCAATCAATCAATCAATCAATCAATCAATCAATCAATCAATCAATCAATCAATCAATCAATCAATCAATCAATCAATCAATCAATCAATCAATCAATCAATCAATCAATCAATCAATCAATCAATCAATCAATCAATCAATCAATCAATCAATCAATCAATCAATCAATCAATCAATCAATCAATCAATCAATCAATCAATCAATCAATCAATCAATCAATCAATCAATCAATCAATCAATCAATCAATCAATCAATCAATCAATCAATCAATCAATCAATCAATCAATCAATCAATCAATCAGTCAGTCAATCAATCAATCAATCAATCAATCAATCAATCAATCAATCAATCAATCAATCAATCAATCAATCAATCAACCAACCAACCAATCAATCAATCAGGATCGAACACATTCGAAGAGGCAGCAGCATACATTCAGGCCCAGTTCGAGGCGAAGAACAAGAGTACAACGAAAGAGGTCTACTGCCACCAGACATGCGCAACTGACACCAACAACATCCAGTTTGTATTCGATGCCGTCACCGACGTCATCATCGCTAACAACCTACGCGGCTGCGGTCTCTACTAAATCTGATCCAGGGTGGTCGCATTTACCAAAATCTCTGTCTGTTTCTTTTCACCTATGGTTATGTCTCTCTCTCTCTCTTTCTCTCTCTCTCTTTATGTCTATGCCTCTCATTCTCTTTTAATCTCAGTCTCTCTCTCTTTTTTTTATTAGTCTTTTTTTTCTATTTCTGTATACGTCTCTCGTTTTTCATTAATTATTTTTTATTATGTTAAACGTGTTTAATTTTAATTTACATAATAACGATAATCATTTTAGTTTGTGTTTTGTCTGTTAATATCGATAAACAAAAAGCTAAAAAAACGTTAATTGATTTCATTAACGTTGGGGTGCCCTCGTTGGGTGACTGTTGGGGGACCTACTGCTGCCCTCACACAATAAACAATTTTTTATTATATTTATTATATATTTAAATTGCCATAGGGTTGTCCATTTTGTCCAATTTTTCTGCTCGTCATCATGCTGGTTATTTTCTCAGTGTTGTTTCATTGGACGAATTTCCAGCTGCTTGCAAGATGATTCAGTTGAGACGCACTGTCGACGAAGCAGCCGTGGTGGTTTTGTAATATAAGAACTGGCCGTCATGTCGGTTTATAACATCATAAGGTCAGCCGCTGACGTTTTCAACTTCCAGCGACGTTCCGACGCTCAAGAAGCGACGGCGGTCGAGGCGTTTTTTTCTGTCACGTGACATGTTCATTGGTTGCCATGTCGTTGTTTTCCACGTACTCTTGCGTGGTGGTCCGTTGGTGTTGATGTTGATGATGATGATGATGATGATGATTATTGATGATGATGATTGATGATGATGATTGATGATGATGATGATTATTATTATTATTATTATTATTATTATTATTTTGGTTATAGTCACGTGGCTGGTCTTAGTAGTACTGGTTAGGATTTTTCCTTTTCAAGGACTTTAATGATGTTCATCGTTTCATCAAGTTCATTGTGAATCGATATTTTGACCGCTCTTTTGAATTTGACCTTCTCAATAGTTAACATCATCATTATCATCATCACCATAATCATCATCATCGTCGTCGTCGTCATCATCATCATCATCACCGGTCGCCAGGTGACGACTTGCAAAGAAAGCTCAATTTAAAGTTATTTTATGTCTTTGGACATCTATTTCTTCTATCTTTCTTTTAAAACAATTAAAAAAAATCTGTTAATAATTTCTTGTTATATTTTCTCTCTCTCACTCTCTTTTCTTTCTTTCTTTTTTTCCTTCATTTTCTCTGTCTCTTAAAAAAAATTAGTGTTAGCACGAAACAAGATGATCATATGGAGAAATAGTTGCTGCGACATTTTTTTTTTGCTTACAAGACGCTGATCCTGTGCAGTTTTTGCATTTTCAGTTTCAAATATTTCAAATGTTCATTTTTTAAATTTCAGTTATTTTTTCGTCTTGTGCTGAAAATTTCTATTTTAAGTTTCCAACAGAATGATTTTTTAATGTAATTTAAAGTAACGTTATGTAATACAGTGTAATGTAGATTGAGTAGAAGTCAATTGAAGGTGGTAAAATGTATTCTAATCTAATTAATGGAAAGATAATTAAATTTAATTTTTTTATAGAGTAAAGTAATTTAATTTACTGTGAAGCAATGTTTAATTTTGTTTAATAAAGTTTATTGAGGAATTGTAAAATCAGATGACGATGTGTTGTTTGATGTGATTGTCTTAAGAAAAAAGTAACTGAGACTGCATTTCTAACGAACAACTCTTGTTTCCAAGCTGTCGAATAATCTCGTTATTTATTCGAACACAAAATTTTGATATTTGTGTCGGACTACTTTAGAGCACAATTTTTTTTTAAATTTATTAACTTAATCGATTTAAATTTGATTTGCTTGTTTGTTTGTTTGTATATTGATTTAAAACTCGTGGAAAATTCAAAAAAATCGACAAAGTCATTTCAAACTGCCAGCGACTGGTTTTCAAGAGAGCAAAAAATATTGTTGAAGAAAGCATTAAATCGTTTCTCGAATCTGTTGCACTAATTGTTATCATTGATTTTGATTTTTGTTTGAATGGTATTTGATTCGATTTCATTCGAGTTGGATTTGATTTAATTTGATTTGAATTTAATTTAATTTTCCTTCAATTCAGAGAAAGAGAAGCTTATTTTATATTCAATTTATTGTCATTTCCTTTGTCAGAGATGGTACATTATTTTATTGCATGTCAATTTCTGCGCGCGTGTGGGTGTTTGTATCTGCGCGCGTGTGGGTGTTTGTATGTGAGTTCATGTGTGTGATGACACTGATGATGATGATGATGATGATGATGATGATGATGATGATGATGATGTTCATGATGAGAGAGCAAATCTTTCTTCAGTTACTGCGCTCAAAGCGGTAGTATATAGAAGTTGTAACAACAAACAAACGTACACTTATTTACGCCCACATACACACATGGTTACAAGCAAAACTAGGTACATTAAGAAATACACATAATAGTAAACACACATACACACACACACACGCACTCAGACACATATAAACACAGGCACACATACACATACAAACACAGGCACACAGACACATACACACACTGACACATACACACAGACACATTCACACACACACACACTAATACAAACTCATCTTCGAATCTTCATCTATTTTTACGAGCATTCCCAAGTCACGATAAAATTTCTACGTTTATAACTCAGCGGAGGAAATCGTGTTGATGAAATGAAAACAGATTTTTTTTTTAGTTTTTTCTTCAAACCTTGTTCTGGTCGGTTCTTTTTGCTTGAAAACTTAAAAAAAATTAAAATAAAATCTCATCGTTTTCTATTTATCTATCTATTTGTCTATCTATCTATCTGTTTATATATATATATATATATATATATATATATATATATATATATATATATATATATATATATATATATATATATATATATATATATATATATATATATATATATATATATATATATATATATATATATTCTATTTTTCGAATATTTTTGTTCATTTATTGAACGCGAGAGTCCGTTCATTGTGGAGTCTCTACAGTTGTTTTTCTTTCTTCAAATTTAAATATTTTATTTGATTTTTTGCTTTATTGAATTTTAAAAAGAAAAAAAACAACAAATATCTTTGTAATTGTAATTGTAATTGTAATTGTAATTGTAATTGTAAATTAGGAACGGAAGTCCTGCTTGCATTCTGTCGGTTCTTTCGTGGATAGTCGTCGTATTCGATGCTTGTTGAACTGAACGTTATTAAATAAATAAATGTCTTCACCGTCTTCAGATTAGATAAAATTATTATTTCTTTTCAAGTCGCAGTGGTCGGTCACCCCTCGGGTAAGGTGAAATTTTTAGTTGCTAGGGGGGTGTCTCCGGGAATTCGTGTTTAACAATGTATGTTTAGTGGTTAAAAGGTTAGTTTGTTTGTTAATTTTTATTTTATATCGTTCAGATTTCAAGTTTTACTCTTTTTTTTACAAAAACCATTACTTATAACATTTGAATATTAAATTAAAAATTTCACAATTTATTCACTGATTGCTTTATAAATATAATAAATAAATAAATAAATTAAATAAATCTTCGCACAACAGCAACGTAAATTTAATAACATCATCAAAGATTTTCATCAGCATCATCATCATCATCATCATCTACGTTAGTATAATATAAACCCGTATTATCGACTCTTCATAATTCAGCCGAGTTCAAAAGAACTTCTCAGGTTCTACGGAAGTTTTAGATCGTTCGACATGCACCTATGAGTTGTACGCACAGGTAAAATATAATTTATTTCTCATAAAGTCTCAGGTGGAAATATATCATTTCTATGATTTCCGTTGTCAAATGCAGCCAACAGTTCGAACGAAGGTATTTGTAGATTATAAGCCATTCACTGAACCGCGTTTCGAACCCTCAACCGTATAGAATAGAGTAATCAGACGAGAGCGCCACCATATCATATAGGACAGGGAGCGCTCATCGGCGCTGTTATCGTTGTTGGTCAGGGTGAATCGCACCCCGGCAACTTTCGGCGTTTTCGGGGTCGTCATGCCTTGTTGTCTTTGAGCTGTCGTTACGCTGAAATTGGTGTTCTTCGCCGGCGGCTGAAATGAGTTTGCGTTGTTGTTGTTGTTGTTCAGCGTCTGAGGTGTCGTAGCGCCAGACCAGATGCCGGAGTCCGAGGGGCATTTGTGTTGCTGAGGAGGGCAAAAGTGCTGCTGCTGTTGAGCGAAACTGTCTTCGTTGTTGTCCGCGCCGCCGTGGGACATCGTTCGGCCTTGACTGCAGGATTCGACGACGTCGACTGGCTTGAAGGTGCTGAACGTTGGCGGCGAGGCCAATGAGACGTTTGATGTTTGTTGAAGAGTCGATGGTGGATTGGCGGTTTTTTCATTGGAAGTTTTTGATTTCAGGTTCGATTTCGTGGCTCTGCTGGTTGCAAAAAAGCTACTGGATTTCGACTGGTTGTTGGCGAACTGGTTTTGCTTGCGTTCTTTCTTCTCCGTGTTCATCTTCTTGACGGGCAGAACGTCTACTCGACTCTTGTTCATCTGCTTCGGCAAGGTGCACGAGCAGCGGACCGACGACGGCGAAGCGAGGGGTGGCGGGGGTGGTAGGAAGCAGGACAGCTGATCGGGGCACATGTCGGAGAGGATTATCGCGTCGGGATGGTCGAGAGCCGAGATGCGCGGCAAGAGGGTCGTCGTACCCCTGAAATTCGAGGTAGACATGATAGGAGATGAGAGTTTTATTCTGGAGGTGTCTTGCGACGACTGTACGGGGATCAAGAGGCGTCGCTCTGGAGTCGAAGGTGTAGCCATGCCTTGGGGCGCCGACCAGTTCCTGTTGGCTACCGGGGAGTACTGACATTCGGGGCGTCTTGCGTGCGGGTGATCGACGTAGGAGTTCTTCTTAGAGAAAGTCGAGTTTTTCGACAGACTTGGATCTGTGGCCAGGTGGTCGTAAGCACCCGGTGCGCTGACCATGTCGAAAGGTATCGAACTGCCGTTCATGAGGGCGTGCAGTTTCCGCGTGTTTTGCATTCGTCGATCTTTCCTGATAAAAAAAATTTATTTCATTATTTTTTTTAACTAATTTAATTAATGCTGTTTACTATAAGTCTTATATCAGTCATTGTACACAATTGTAGCTTTAAAAATTTATATTTCACAAGAAGAATATTTCTTTTAACATCACTTCTGAATCTGGTCGATGATTTAGTGATTGTGTTGTGTTGAGTGATTTAAATGTCACAAGAGAACTTTTAATAATTGATAATTAATTATTCAGGACGATTTGCTGCAAACTCTTTAGAGAAATTATTGTTTTTTTTATTTAACCTGTTGACATAGAGGAGTCCAATTGCAAGCGTGATGAGGCAAATGCATGTTGCCACAACTGCAACCAGCAACAGCGAAATTCCTGCAACAACAAAAGCAATATACATAATCAGAATCATTACTATCATCATTATTATAATTTGTATCGTTCTCATTATCATATTCGAATCACTATCAGTATTGTAATTGTATCGTTCCATTATCATATTGGGATATTCGTAATCACTATCGTAATATATCATACTCGTAATCACTATCAGTATTATAATTTGTATCGTACTCAGAATCGTATTCGTTATTAAACAATTCTGCTCTGCAGTTACAGTACATTTTAAAATTTTAAAATTTCATTCACCAAAACT
>OZ022242.1:35784351-35809351 GCA_963978895.1 Erpobdella octoculata | reverse complement strand
GTAGATGGTTGATAATGGTGGAACTACTGTGATAAGAAGTGGTACTTGATGTCCATGATTCATCTGTCATACTGTGATGATGGTGATAATGATGGTAAAGTTGATGATGATGATGGTGATGGTGATGGTAATTGTAATGGTGATGGGGATTATGATGATGGTGATGGGAATGGTAATGATGCAGTTGATAGTGATGATTGTGGTGGTGATGATAACAATGATGATTTTCATGGTGATGATGATGATGGTGGTTGTAGTGATGATATTGATAATTAGGATGATGATGGCTCTGATATTAGTGACGACAATGATGATGATAAATAAGATGATGATGATGATGGTGATGGTGATGGTGATGATAATAATAATAACAATAACCTTGATGCTCATTGATGATGGTAGTAGTTATGGCAGTGCTGGTATTGGTGAAATGTGAAAATGATCGATAACGCTTTTCTTTTAAATATTCAATAGATGGCGCATCAGTCACAGGCAGAACGCGTTGAAATGAATGAATGGAAACCAAAAAACACTCCAGAGCCACTCCGAGCTTCTCTCCAGTTTAATTTCTCCTTTTGATTTTTCCAGTTTTTTTTTCAAAATTTTTTTCCTGCGCGAATTCGCCCGTCGTTGGAAGACGATGCATGATGCATGATGCATGACTGTGCATGAAATATTAAACGACACGTGTGATCGATGATTCATATTAATGATGAAATTGTGAATGGAAGCATGCATGCACGCGCTCGATGTGCGTGTGAATTAAATGGAGTGTGCGTGACAGGTTGTCACGGACGAAATTTCACACTTTCTCTTCAATATCGCCAGATTATTATTTCGAATATTATAAGTTATATTCAGAGAATTTGTTTTAAAGTGATTTAAGTTTCAATAATTTTCTCTAAAATAATATCAAATCTACTCCGACATGTCATCATCATCATCATCATCATCATCATCATCATCATCATCATCATCATCATCATCATCATCATCATCATCATCGTCATCATCATCATCATCATCATCGCCATCATCATCATCGCCATCGCCATCATCATCATCGCCATCACCACCATCATCATCATCATCATATAACCTAATTTCTTTAAATATTGACACCGTTAATTACATCCGATGTTGTGCGCTACAACATGACCGGAAATCGATAAGACTCGAGAGTGTCAAACTTTTTTTTTCAATGAATTTTCCAGCCAATCAGAAATTGAATAAGAGTTTAAAAAAAAAAACTACAAATTGAATCTTTCATATTTATTGGCTTTTTTGAGGTTTTTTTCTTTTTCTTATTTCTTTTACGCGAAATAAAATTGCTCAAACTAAGATTTTCAAACTATTTTTTATGCATTATATTAATAGATTTGAACACGCAAAGACTAATTGAGTTATTTACCAGCTGTTCCTTACAGCTATAGACATATCGAGTAATTTCACATTATTAAGAAGTAGCCAAATAATTGTACACAAATCATGCAAAGCGATTGAGATTGAAATACTTTTATGTTATTATTTTTCAATTTATAAACTTTTCAATTTAATATAAAAGTTATTGTCATTATTATAAATAAATAAATAAGATTAATCTTGAATTTTTATTTTGAAAATTTAATTTAAAAAATACATTTATTGAAAAAAATATTTAATAATCGGATTAAAGACAGCATTAAAAAATTCTTTTTCTCTGAATCTTCAAAAGACTCATGCAACAATTGTAGCACCAGCGCCACCACTACCATCATTATCATCATCATCATCATCATCATCATCATCATCATCAACATAACAATCGTCATCATCAACAGCAGGACAACCATCATCACCACCTTCAGTACAGCAAGACAGTCATCATCATCATCATCATCATCATCATCATCATCATCATCATCATCATCATCATCATCATCATCATCATCATCATCATCATCATCATCATCATCATCATCATCATCATCATCATCATCATCATCATCATCATCATCATCATCATCATCATCATCATAATCACCATCTCTATTATCAGCGATTTTCTCGGTTTCGAAGCACAAAAGCAGACGGCGAGTTGCGCTGACCAATTAGATTTGTTTCTAGCAGCTGTGGAGTGAGTTACAGGTGGAAAAAGCGATCAGCTGTGATGTGGTGGGCTGTGGGCTATTGAACTTCTGCAATGATATTTTTAACGCAGACGTATAATTGGTTCTGCAAGTAATAATAATAATAATAATAATAATAATAATAATAATAATAATAATAATAATAATAATAATAATAATAATAATAATAATAATAATAATAATAATAATAATAATAATAATAATAATAATAATAATAATAATAATAATAATAATAATAATAATAATAATAATAATAATAATAATAATAATAATAATAATAATAATAATAATAATAATAATAATAATAATAATAATAATAATAATAATAATAATAATAATAATAATAATAATAATAATAATAATAATAATAATAATAAAACTCATAATTTGTTATCCCAGAAGCGAAGCCGCTAAAAATAACTTTAATTTTTATGAGGCAACTCCGATCTGTTGAGAGACTGAAGTTATTTTTAAAAATCATTTCCGACATCTGGAGCAACAAATAAAATTTCCGTTTTAAATAGAAATTAGGTTGAGATTACGTTGCATTAAATGTGCGAAGGAATTTGTTTAGAGATATCCCGATCGTGAGTGGAGACGTTTTTATATCTGACCCGCTCATATTCTGGTTCTGGGAGTCATATTTTGTCTGTTATAAACACATCAATTTGAGAACTTTGTGAAGTCAGAATATCGTGATGTAAATAAAAGATCACTGTAGAAAGATGAATACCTTCCAAGAAATCCGTGCTCAGTTGGATGAATGGATGGACGGATGGATGGACGGACGGATGGATGGATGGATGGATGGATGGATGGATGGATGGATGGATGGATGGATGGATGGATGGATGGATGGATGGATGGATGGATGGACGGACGGACGGATGGATGAATGGATGGATGGATGGATGGATGGATGGATGGATGGATGGATGGATGGATGGATGGATGGATGGATGGATGGATGGATGGATGGATGGACGAACGGACGGAGAGGACGGATGGATGGATGAATGGATAGGTGGGTGGGTATTTTGGTGGTTGGGTGGGTGGGTGAGTAGGTGGGTGTGTGGGTAGATAGATGGAAGAACAGATGAAGAGACAGATGGAAAAGAAAGATTGATAGATAGATCTGCAGTCGGTGGGATGGATAGATGACCTCAAAACAAATGTAGATAAATGTCTGCTGCACTGAGAATGATTGACTCAAATTCGGCATAACTAAACAAATCATTTAATGTTTTTTCTCCTCGCATCGAAGCAAGTACATAAAAATATAACCTTGCGTAATGATGATAATGATGATGGTGGTGTTAGTGGTTGTGATGATGATGATGATGACGACAACGATGATGATGATGGTGATGATGATGATGACGACGATGACGATGATGTGGTGATGTGGTGATGTTCGAATGTGACTGATGATGGCGTCAAAATGAAAGCTTCATTCACTTGAGTATTAAACATTTCGAATTCGTTGAACTACAAATTAAATTACAAGGCTGGGAATCAACATGACCTGTCGAGTTTTAAAGAAAAAAAACACTTTTTTTGAGAATATCACAATTACTAACTTTAATTGAATATCACAATTACTAACTTTAATTGAATATCACAATTACTAACTTTAATTGAATATCACAATTACTAACTTTAATTGAATATCACAATTACTAACTTTAATTGAATATCACAATTACTAACTTTAATTGAATATCACAATTACTAACTTTAATTGAATATCACAATTACTAACTTTAATTGAATATCACAATTACTAACTTTAATTGAATATCACAATTACTAACTTTAATTGAATATCACAATTACTAACTTTAATTGAATATCACAATTACTAACTTTAATTGAATATCACAATTACTAACTTTAATTGAATATCACAATTACTAACTTTAATTGAATATCACAATTACTAACTTTAATTTAGAAAATTACTAACTTTAATTTAGAAAATTACTAACTTTAATTTAGAAAATTACAAACTTTAATTTGGAAAATTTCAAAACACTAAATTGAATGATTCTTAATAGAACAAAAATTCTAAAAAGCTTTATTTCCAAACAAAAAAGTGTTTGTTCTACATTGAATTTTTCGTTTCGTAATTTTATGTCAAATCAAACGTTATCTAAAGATTATTTTCCCCTTACTAAATAAACATTTTTTAATACATTTTCATTTTAATTCATAATTCGTATTTATGAATTAATCCGTTAATTTCCTTAAAAAAAGAAATCTCTCGGTTGAAATATGAGAGCATGAATTGATCAAATTTGAATCTTACCGTATGGAAAGAAAGCCTTCATTTCCGTCGTACTCCAGTCTTCGCTTTGACCTGTGGAAAATTAAAAATAAGGCAGATCTATATGCAAACAGAACGAAATATTTAGCAGATTTATTGCACTTCATAGTAATCATTTCAATATTTCTTTTTGGTTTTATCAAAATTAAGTACCGTTTCAAATTATCAGGTTTAATAGAATTTTATGTTTTTCAAAATTCAATAAACGTCACCAAACAAGCAATATATTCTATATGACATTCTTTCAATAAACTCACAACAATTATGAATAAAAAAGATTTTTTAAACCGACATATTTATAAAAGGTTTCTTGAACGATTAAATAAAATATCGAATCTTTTTTTCTTCTTATTTTGAAAACATATCATAAAAGATCTGTGATCTTCTTCTCTCAACCATCGTTCCTGTTGACCCGTCGTCTTCTGACCAATCCCGTTCACCTAGCTTATGCAAATGTGACCGTACAAATCAGAAACGCTCAGAACAAACCAAGACATCTCGGCCCACATATGTATGTTCGTTGGTTACATTTACATTCATCGATTAGCAACGCTGGAACAGAGATAAACGTCCATCTTTATATTTATTTTTACGTTACTTCTTATCATAAAAACGTTTTCTTTCTAGGCTATTTATTTATTACCGAAAAAAAAACTATAAAACATTATTACATAATTTTATTTAATTATTAATCTTATATAAAACAATGATGTATAATAATAATATTAATATGGCATACAAATCTTAGGAAAGTAAACAGAATAAGCAGAGCAAACAAATGACAGTGAGGTGGAAGATTTGTTTATCATGCTGCTTTGTAAGTTTTTTGTTTTAAAAAAAAAAATTTTTTTTCGCTGTTGATTGAGAACATGTTCGTTGTTATTTTTGTGGTTTTGAAGAGAAAAAAGGGAAAAAAAGAGGAAAAAGTGAGGAATAAGAAATGGGAAATGAAGAAAAAAGAGGTGTGGAAGTGAGGAAGTATGCATGCATGGATGCTGCATGGACGTATGCATGCATGGATGCTGCATGGACGTATGCATGCATGGAAGTATGCATGCACTGAAGTTTGCATGCATGGAAATATGCATGCATGGATGCTGCATGGAAATATGCATGCATGGAAGTTTCAAAGAATTATGCATGCATGGTGGCAGTAGAGAATTATGCATGCATGGTGACAGTAGAGAATTATGCATGCATTAATGCAGAAGAGATATATGCATGCATCAATGCTGCATGGAGGTACGCATTAATTCATGGATGCAGTGTGTTGTTATTTCACAACTTTTTTTTATTTAACGCCGGCGTAGATAAAAGAGAACCACTGAAATTTTAAACAAACACAGCAATAAACTGTAATAATTATTTCATATTAATTTTTGTTTATAAATTGTTTTCTCTTGAAAAAATGCTGCTTGGTAATTTTTAATTATTTTTATAAACACATGCTAAAACACTTTTTATAATTTCCGATCTTCATCACAGGAATATCGATAAAAAGAATTTCTCTTCCGACTAATTGATCCACAAAGTCATACAACACGGAAACGAAAAATAAGAATAAAAAAAAACAAGCAAGGAAAGAAAAAAGAAAAAAGGAAGAATATTTTTCGTCGGACGTCACCAGGGGTCGCCAGGGGTCACACGCATACATCAGAGCCAGTGACGTGGTTGGGTGATGATGATAGGATGGTGCTTTAGATGCTGATGATGATGATGACGATGATGATGATGATGACGATGATGATGACGATGACGATGACGATGACGATGATGATGATGATGATGATGATGATGATGATGATGATGATGATGATGATGATGATGATGATGATGATGATGATGATGATGATGATGATGATGACGATGACGGTGACGATGACTATGACGATGACGACGACGACGATGATGATGGTGATGATCCATATGATGATGACGTTAATGATTATGATGATACGGATGGGTTTTTTAATGTAAAGATAAAGAAAATCGAGTGATAAATTGGAGTCCCGCTTGAAAGTTATTTTAAGTGGAAAAAAAACGTTAAAACAAAATGAAAGAAAATTTTATTACTGAAATTGAAGTCAAAAGATATTCAAAATTGAACACGCAAAACAATAACAGTTACTTTTTTTAATTTTGTGTTAAGAATAAATGAAGCTGAATATTTAATTCCAGCCGAAAGACACGTAAGTAATAAAGAAATATTCGATCGTGACGTCACTGACTTACAGGTCACGAAAAGTAATATTGGCGATCATCATCATCATCGCTATCATCGACATTTATGTCACAGTCATCACCACCACCATCTTCATTATCTTCATCATCGTCATCATCATCATCATCAGCAGCAGCATTATCGTCGTCGTCGTCATCATCATCATCATCATCATCATCATCATCATCATCATCATCATCATCATCATCATCGTCGTCGTCATCATTATCATCATCATCGTCGTCGTCGTCATCATTTTCTTCGTTATCATCGTCATCATCATCATCATCATCATCATCATCATCATCATCATCATCATCATCATTATCATTGTCATCATCATCCTCATCGTCGTCATCATTTTCTTCGTCATCATCGTCATCATCATCATCATCATCATCATCATCATCATCATCATTATCATCATCATCCTCATCGTCGTCATCATTTTCTTCGTCATCATCATATTCATCGTCAGTAGAAGCAGCAGCATCTTCATCGTCTTCGACGTAAAATGGAAAGAAAAAGACACTAAAGAAGTATGATTATGTTCCAACAAAGGTGATGATAATGATCTCAAACGTGCCCAGAATGTTGTCGCTTGTTTCATTGTGGTCCTCCAACGTTTAAAAGTGAATTTATATTTTCATGCTCGAAGGAAGTTGAAGAATTAAAAGAGAAAAGAAGTTTAGCAAGAAAAGAAGACAATTAATACGTCAGTGTTGATGATGATGATGATGTTGTTGTTGTTGTTGTTGTTATTGTTGTTGTTGTTGTTGTTGTTGATGATGATGATGATGATGATGATGATGATGATGATGATGATGATGATGATGATGATGATGATGATGATGATGATGATAATGAAAATATTGTTGCTGATGATGTGATGATATCAACACTGTTACTATGGGTATTACTGCTTCTGCTGCTAATACTACTACAACTACTTTTACATTTTAAAACATTTATTTTCTCAGATTTATAAAATCATACATTCACGATCATAGCAAAATTAAAATTTCCTCGATTGGCCTGAGAGATACCAGATAGAGTCCGACCGAAATTCGGTTTTGTTTTCGTTTTCGGCACCGAAAATGACCAAAAATGGACTTTCGATGCACCTGTGGAAGAAAACAATGAATGAGCGATAAAGGAATGTTTGGAGAAAGAAAAAGAGAGGAAAGAATGAGATGAAGAAGGTGTCCATTTTTGGTCATTTTCAAGAAGACATCCGAAAGCACCATGTCCGCTCCATCCACTATCCAATCGCTCAAACCAATTTCCATTGAAAAGCAATACACTACTACTACCTCTACTTCTACAATTACAATAACACTAATCACTACAATTTTGTTAAAGACATTAATAATAATTAAATAATTATAGTTCCTCGCTGATTGAAAAAATAGCTGATGAAAATAACAGTTTTTTTTTCTCTTTCTTTCGAGAACCAATTAACCTCAAAGTTACTTCGGTTTGGCGTTAAAAGAGTTTTAAATATATTAATTTCATACTTTATAAACTGGCTTGAAATTTTCATCAAAACGTGTTTTTTTTCCAATTAAAAAAAAAACAAAGCTTAACAAAAGGAGAATCTGACAAGGATTGTACGTGATATAATTATTAATTAGTAGACTCCTCATTGGAACTCCATCATTGTTCAGCTTTGTGTGTCGATAAGTCTGTACGTAACGTTCGAGTAATTTGATTCTCTTATGCGAGTAATGTTTTTAATATTGTTGAAGATTTGTATAAACAAAGTTGCAAAATTAAAAAAAAATAGGCTACTATAGCTGGTTTAACATTCATAATCATTAATCAATATGTAACGAATAATAACCCACTTAACCAAACGAAATTGATACAGTCATCATCAGTATAAAAACTTAAGTCTTGATTAGTTATTCAATTAGTGATGATGAAAAGTAGAAGCTGGAGAGCGAGATTAAAAATCGCCATGTTGGAGAATACTTTGAAGAAGTTATTAGTGATGCATGATCACGTGGGGTGTATATGGCGGGAAGATAAGTAAGATAATTAACGAAGATGGATGATGATGACGATGATGATGATGATGATGATGATGATGACGATGATGATGATGATGATGATGATGATGACGATGACGATGACGATGACGATGACGATGATGATGATGATGATGATGATGATGATGATGATGATGATGATGATGATGATGATGATGACGTTGACGCTGACGATGACGATGACGATGACGACGACGACGACGACGACGATGACGATGACGATGACGATGACGATGACGATGACGATGATGATGACGATGACGATGACGATGATGATGATGACGACGAAGACGACGATGATGATGATGATGATGATGATGACGACGATGATGATGATGATGATAACGTTAGTTATGATGTGGCGATGACGATTTTACTGATGTTTATTTATTTTGACAATGAAATAATCTTACAAAATCAAAATATTACGTGTAAAATAAAGTTTTAAATTTTTTAGAACTAACGTTACGTATTGGAATAAAAAATCCCGTTTAAAACAATTATAGCGCTTTACGTTATTAATCCATATTATTTATTTCCAAGTTTACAAGCACCTATATTATAAGAGCCTTCAACTTGATAAATATTCTATGTAATAAATACCACATAAATACACAAAATACTCCAGATAATAATTACTCTGTACAATAAATATCCGATAAAATAACTAGACCATGAAATAAATACTCCACACAATAAGTACCCCGTGTAATAAATGCCACATACAACAAATACTCCATACAAATAGATACTCCATAAATAAAATACCCTATAACTATACAATAAATGCCCCACAACACAAATACCCCACACAATAAATACCCCTGTTATGGAATGGATACCCTTTGTTATAAATACCCATAAATACCTCGCTTAATCCTCCGACACGTGGTCATTCCATGCAAACTCATTTCTGGCGACGATGAATAAAAGGAGAAGAAAATTGAGCTGGTATCTTCAGGATTAATTGACAATGACGATAACGATGTATGATATTTTCAACTTCTAAGAACATGTAAAGATGATTGATACTCGTATCATATGATTGATGCCATCAATTTCAATCTCATTACAAGTCTCATGATTAATCCTTTCTTTGGAATAGTGAGGGGAAAAAATCAGAAAGGGAGAGAAAGAGAGAAAGAGAGAGACATTGATGACGACTAAGAGAGATATCGACAGACTGAATTTTTTTAAATAAAAACCCAATAAAAACCACAAAACATTGAGCAAACTTAACTGAACGACATTCTGCAATTTACCAATAAAAGTGCAATTATATCATATTCACAGCATATGAAGCCTGAACAACCGAGTTCGCTATAAATATATCCTGATTTGTATATAAACGAATCCGTTTCATCCCTGGATCCACACTCTATTATGCGCTTGATCTGTATGTTGTGCCTTTACATTTTTCGGTTGGTACATTCTTTACTACGCATAATTATGCATCCTCAAATGATGTAATCTCATATATATATGCATGTGCATATTCATATAACGTCGAATATGATAATCTCTTATATGCATATAAGCCTAAAAACAGCTTCCATGTTCATTACATCCATTTCCAACGAGATCAACAACCCGCACAGACTTCCAGCATGCACCAATCAACACTCAGTCGTTAATCATAAAACGCACATAAAAAAGCCTCAATGATGAAACAGGATGACGCTAAGTGTCGCAATTAAGATTACCATGACAACGACGAAAGGCCAACGACGTCAGTCAGCGTAATGACCGCGATGTCATCTGTGACGCTCGCGGTCAGCGTCATCAGCAGCGCGACTGGCCAATCAAAGTCTCGTCTGGTTGTTTGCTGGGAATCTCGTTATGGAATGGACAAGGAGCAGTGGCCGGGCGATTCCAACCTCATCATGGACCGCGGCACAAATGTTGAAATAAAAAGCTAGAGAAGGGAAAACGGGGGGATATTAAAAGGCAGCTTGGAGAAGATAAGGCTGATGAAAAAGATGATGGAGGGCTCCATAATCTGAACGCTTGTCTTGAGGACCGAGAAAGGAGAAGAAGGGGTGGACATGGACGAGGCTGGTGCTTGAGTCCGCCTCCTGCTACTCGGAGGTTGTAAAGGTGGAGATGTTGGTGATGATGATGATGATGGTGGTGATGATGGTGATAATGATGACGAGGAAGACGACGACGATGACGATGACGATGATGACGATGACGATTATGATGACGACGACGATGATGATGATGATGATGATAATGATGGGGATGATGATGAGGATGGCGATGCTGATGATGATGATGGTGACGATGATGATGACGATGATGATGTTTCATAAACATTAGAGACAGTGAGATGCTAATTTTATTTTTAATGTCACAGTGAATGTGATATGGAGATGGTGGAGTCGGGCGAGCCGGGGAAAGGCAGATGATGACATTGATTAACGAGTGAGATGGAATGATGAATTCATGCATGCGATCCATCAATTGAAAATATAATTAATTCTCTGACGTCATCATGATAAGCATTTAAAGCAATTTCTCCATTTCCGGTAGAGAACTTTAATTAAACCCCCGAAAAAAAACTGAATTTATTCTATTGCTAGAAGTTATTTTCGATTTAGTAAAATAAATAAATAAATTATTTATTTATAAAGTGTTGAAAACAAGGAGAAGATGAAATATCTATAAATAGAAGCAGCGCTCGAAAAGTAGAGCCAACGCACGGATTTACAACAAGACGTCATCGCCCATCCCCACTTTATGACGCTTATATATATCTTTTCGGCCACTTCCGGTCAGCCATCCACTACACGTAACAAAGAACTTCCTGTTTCTGTGGGATTCAAAAGAAAAAATAATTGTTTTTCTCTTTTTTTTGCAAAAATATATGCCGAGACTGAAATGTCTGCGGAAATGCTTTATTTTAATATATTTAATTTTTAAATTCTTTTGTATTTAGAGGTTTGTTGGTTTAATGAAAAAATTTGATAAAGAAAATAAAACATTGTTAAAGTCTACAGTTGTATATATTTTATTTCGTACAATTTGGGCTGGTTTGGGTTCATTTTTCAGAACAATTTTTCAACTGGCTTGCTTTCTACGGCCAAAATACCCGGAAACACCGGGTATCCAAACTTGAAATTTATAAATAGAGATAAGGTTAAGGTAGAAAATATTTTTCTCAGAAAACGTAAATACATAAACATTCAACTTTTGTAACTTAATAAGATCAAGAACAAATAAGCGGGAAATATAATTCAAAGATAATTTAAATAAATAAAAAAAAACAAATAAGTAAAATAAAAATAAAAAAAAAATAAAAAAAAAATAAATAAATAAAATAAAAATCAAATAAATAAAATAAAAAAATAAATAAAGAAAATAAAAAACAAATAAAGAAAATAAAAAAATAAATAAATAAAAAAAAAACAATTATATATAAAAATCAAACAAATAAAAAAAATGGCTTCCAATCACAACAAGGGTGGACGTTTCGCTTTGTGTCGGAAGTCAGCAAGAAGTCACTTGTTTCCCCCTTTTTGCAATCAATTTATTCGATTTTATGTTTTTAAATGAAATAAAAATACAAGTCGAGGAAAAGATGAAATAATCTGGGATTAGTATTGAGGACGCCGATTCCGATGAAGATGCATTTGATAACCATGTTGGTATTAATCGAATCCGAATTGTGCCCTTTTAAGGAAAAAAAACGTTTATTTTTTGGAAAGAAAGTGGTGCCTGTGATCGATGCATTTGATGGTTTTCTGGTTTGCTTAACATGGTGTCGTGATTTTTGTTGTGTTTTTGAAAAAAAATGTTTTAAATGAATTATTAACAATTGTAACGGCGTTATTATTGGAATAACAACAAAATAAATAAAATTAAGTAATTAATTGATTATTAGTGTTATTGAAGTTGTATCGGTGTGAATGGTGTGTGCGTGTGTGGCAGTGTAACATTATTTCAACAATCTATAATGAGTAATGATGAACTGTAAAGAGCTATAAGAAATTAGTTTTAATGAGCTGCAACAAGTTGTAATGAAGTTGTAATAAACTGTAAATAGTTATGAAGATCTGTTTTGAATGTTAATAAGACGTAATGAGCTAGAGATTTTTGTAATGATTCTGCAAGTTTTAAGCTTCGAATGATCAACTAAATTTCAGAATTGAAAAAGGAAAGAAAAACACTGAACTTTTGAATTGAAAAAGAAAAAACTAAATTAAAAAAAAACCTCAAAACATTTTAAAAAAATAAGAACACAACTAATGCCACGTGACAAAATGGTCAAGTTTAATAAAGAAAACGAATTTTTCCAAGAAATTTTTTTTATAACAAAATTTTTTTTTAAAAATTCTTTCGAAGCATTTATCTTGACGAATTTCTCGGACGATTTCTTTCTAATTTTTTTTTCTTTCTTTTTTATTTTTTTTCTCATATTTCTAAATCGTTTAGCGTCGGCCTGTTTGTGACAGATGTGTGAGGATTTCTGAAATATTGAGACCCCTTCACAAGAGAAGTCAAGTATCAAGAGAGGAATGAGGAAAAAAGAGAGAAAATTGGAAAAAAAATAAAAATAAATAAAACAAAAAAAACAAAAAAATAATGATATTGATAAACAGTAATAAATAAAAAAATAAAAAACGAAAAAATTGCAATTTTTAAGAGTGACATCTTTTTTTATACCATGACGTGTCTCTATATTTTCATATTCTTTCATTTTTAAGTCATCATCATCATCATCATCATTATCATCATCATTATCATCATCATCATAATCATCATTATCATCATCATCATCATCATCATCATCATCATCATCATCGTCGTCGTCGTCGTCATTATCGCCATCCTCATCATCATCATCATCATCATCATCATCATCATCATCATCATCATCATCATCATCATCATCGTCATCATCATCATCATCGTCGTCATCATCATCATCATTATCATCACCATCATAATCACCATCATCTTGAATCTATCCATAAAATCAATACGGAGAAATGTAATTATTAGATAAAAACGAAATACAAAGAATACACAAAACGGGGCACAAGATGGCAGTAAAGGTAGTCAAATGTCATGGTCATTTTCATGAAAAAATTTCTTGCATATTCTTCTACTTTTGTCTTCTTTTTCTTTTCCATTTCTGAGAAGCCATAATGACCACTCGCCTGTTTCTAATGACTTTTTTGCTCTTCTCCTTTTCCACCTTTTCCCATCTTTCCATCACTAGGTGTTTTTCAAGAGTTTTTGCAATATATACAAACATTGGTCATCACATTGTCACCAGTTTTAATGAACGTTGAATGCCATTTTTTTGTTTTCAAGTTTTGTTTTTATGTTCTTTTCATGTTCTCTTGTTTCCAAAAACCCCACCATCCTGCCTGGCTCTTCAATCTGTCCACCAATTTCATAGGACACGTGCTTCTGCATAAAGACTCTATCAGAAGCGATTAATATCGATAATGATGATGAATTAGCCAAACCAAGATTATTTATTTGCTTGATTAATCAACAATTTATTCATTTATCCAATTTAATAACGGATTAATCCGATTTAATAACGGATACGTCTTGCATCGAGTATTCTCAAGAAATATTGACATCTTGTGGATCTTCACTTTCACTCCACAAATTATCATAATTAACAACCATCTAACCAAATGTTTTTTTTTAAATGCTTATTCGTAAAAATAGATTTTTAAATGTTTTATTTTTATTCAAGTTAAATTGCTCGGTAGAAAAATTCCGTTGGAAACCATTTTTCTTCCCGTTTGAAAATAAAATATCTCACAACAAAGCTTCTTTTTCAAATTTAGAATTATACGTTGTACCGTCACTGTCAACATGTTAGTTGCTTTTATGTGCTTCTATAAGATATTTTTTTGAAGTAATCATTACTTAAAATCAATTCATATAATATACCACATTTTAACAACTCGAAATGTATCAGTTTGTTAACTTATGTATTTATTATTATTAGTTTGAAAGAGAACATGCCATTAAAAGAGAGAGAGAGACAGACAAGAAACGAGAGACGCATTAAGTACAGCCATTAGGGTCTGATTGCAACAATCTGTAGACAGACTGTCCGAAGATTCATGCACTGCTCCTTCAAATTGTAATTATATTTGCGTGCTCATTTATGAAAAATATTTTTTAATTACGATGAGACATACCAAAGGGTGACATTGGTGAGTTGGTTTAATAAGAGGAGGGGAGTTTAGGCTGGAAATAGGGCGACAATGGGGGGAGGTGAATGAGGGTTTGAATGAGGTGTGGATCAAGGGCAAGGGTAGTACGGTGGGATGGACTCGGATGGGAATAAGGGGGAGGAGTGAACTATGAATGAAAAACGTTGTGTGCTCGAGAAGATAAAAAAATTTAATAAGAAATTCTGAAAGAAAACAACAGGAAAGAAACAGAAGAGTAAATAAGAGAAATAAAAAAAAATGATGCTTATTATAAATACCGGAGCAGTGGGTGTTGATGACAATCTTGAGTTTGGTGGTGGTGGTGATGATGATGATGATGATGATGATGATGATGATGATGATGATGATAATGATGATGATGATGATGATGACGATGACGATGTTGATAATGACAATGATAATGATAATGACGATGATTTGAATGATAATTATGATGTTGATGATGGTGGTGATGATGAAGATAATAATAATGATTATGATGGTGGTGGTGGTGATGATGAAGACAATAACAATGATGATGATGATGATGGTGGTAATGATGAAGATAATAATAATGATGATGACGAAAACGAAAATGATGACGTTGCGGACCAAAATGAATAATGGCAACCAAAAAATTGAAAGTTTTTTTTGACGACGTCATCTGGGAGTTAATTGGCAGAAGACGAATAAAAAAATAGTTTTTATTGGAAAACAAAGCTTGAAAAAATAAATTCATAGAACTTTCAATGTAATTCAAATCTGCATCTGATTAATATAAACAAAAATACTAAGTGTTATTTTTAGCAATATAAATTCTACTCAAATGTCAAGAAAGTAGCAAAAATAACAATCGTGACAAGTTGGATATTTTTTTTTATTACGCGGAGACATCTTCATCCCGTGTGTAATGCGGCTTCAACACGAGTATTAATTAGTCATTGCTGATCTGGCAAGAAAAAGGCACGGCGTGATTGGTCTTGCACATGACACTGGGATTTTGAAATGGAGAAAAAAGAATGAGTTTTTAGCAGATTATGGTGGAAATCAGAAAAGAAGATGGAATAGAGGAAAAAGAAGAGAAAATATCGAGGTGGGATTATTGTGATGGAGACGTCCAATGCTGGTCTTTGAGATTCATTTCTCATTTGGCACGTTGTTTAGGCGGAACTAGAAAAAATATGTCAAAAAAAATTGTTTGAAGAAATAAAAAAATTACAGATTTTTAGTGCGTTTGAATAATATTTCTGAGTGTGATTAATTCGATAAAACGGTTTTGCAGCCTGTGTTGTGCTGCACATGAATGTGCGTGCTATTGTGTGTATGTATATTATTGTATATATGTGTGTGTCTGTATGTATGTATGTATGTGTGTGTATGTATGTATGTATGTATGTATGTATGTATGTATGTATGTATGTATGTATGTATGTATGTATGTATGTATGTATGTATGTATGTATGTATGTATGTATGTATGTATGGATGTATGTATGTATGTATGTATGTATGTATGTATGTATGTATGTATGTATGTATGTATGTATGTATGTATGTATGTATGTATGTATGTATGTATGTATGTATGTATGTATGTATGTATGTATGTATGTATGTATGTGTGTGTGTTTGTCTGTGTGTGTATGTATGTATGTATGTATGTATGTATGCGTGTATTTTAAATTTTAATAATTTTTACGTTGAAGTTAATAATTTTTTTTAGATATAAAGATTACATGCCAACGAGAAAGCTACGAATGCAAATGACGTTCTCCAAAGTTTTCTTCTGCGGAATTTGATGGAGCATTTTGCAGATAAATTTGGAATAATTTGTCGTCTTTTTCAACGTAAAGCAGTTTTTTTCTGTTCTTGCCTAACTTTTTTCTCCGGAAAATAATTCTTGAGCTTCCGAAAATCTCGCATTCGAAAAGTAAGCTTACAATAATTCATAATTTTACTGCAAAACACCCACATTATATAAAAACTGAATAAATGAATTATTCAAATTCTAATAATTCTAAATTTATTCTTCGATGGTAAAATTCCAGAAAAGTTTAATATAACTCCATCAACTGTCATTTCGCTAAAACTACTAAACAAGAAAACATAACTAAAATTAGCTGACTTTAATGGTTAATAGTGTATACGGTCTATTATTTTATTTAACACAATTAAAATATATGTATAGAGTATTTAGGGACGGATCCAAGGGGTGGAGAATACATCCCCCCACGAAAATATCTATTAAAAATTTGTAAGCTAGAAACCGGGTTTATGAAGAATGACCGTAGCTTGATAGTAAAACTGCGGTTTTTTGGGGGAGGAGATAGCGTGAGATTTTGACATTTTTTGAAGAACTACCTACGACTACCCCCCCCCCCGGTCATCATTTTTTGGGAGGAGAACGTGAAATAATTTGGAAGTGACGTACCTCCATCCCCCACCAGAAATGTTTCTATCCGCCACTGATAATATTACAGTATATTATTTGCAAGAATGTATGTATTTGCAAAAATGTATGTATCTAATGCTGCAAAAAATACCTGTAATAAAATTATAATACATGCATATACGTAGTGTTACAATTTAGTATCTGTAATAATAGAAATTAGTATTATATTGTAAATAATAATGCAAAATTTGTAAACAATGGTGAAAAATTAGTTTTAAAATGAAATATATGTAAGAATACTGCATATAAAGTTACAATATATTATATTATATGTAATAATAAAAATTAGTATTATATTTATATAATCTTAAAAAATTGGTTTTACAAAACAATATATGTAATAATACATGCACATAACGTTGCAAAATATTACATGTAATAACATAAATTAGTATTATATTACATATAATATTGAAAAATTAGTTTTTCTCTCACGTTATCGTGTCACTGCAAGAACCAACCAATGAAAAATGGCGGTCGTCGAGCCCTTCGCGATCACGTGGAGTTCGTTCGACCAATCGCGACAATGAATTTCGAAAATTTATCAAATCACGCACATGGCCGACCAATGGCATAACGCCCCGAGGGTAAAATAAACCAATCGAACGGTACCGGGTGAGTTAAAATCGGGGAATATTTTTCTGGCGCAATTTTCATCGGTAGTTTGTTGTGCAGTGTAGAGGAGATGACTGTGGAGGAGAATGTATTTGACGTCGTTTTGTGTTGGTCAACAAATGTTTCATTTAATTGTCCGATGAATTGTTAAGTCATGCGTTCGTGTTTGCAGATGAAGAGTTTGTCTTAATTTTGTACGTGTGTTGGTTTGTGCATGTGTATATATGAATGTGTGTATGTGTGTACATATGTATGTATGTATGTATGTATGTATGTATGTATGTATGTATGTATGTATGTATGTATGTATGTATGTATGTATGTATGTATGTATGTATGTATGTATGTATGTATGTATGTATGTATGTATGTATGTATGTATGTATGTATGTATGTATGTATGTATGTATGTATGTATGTATGTATGTATGTATGTATGTATGTATGTATGTATGTATGTATGTATGTATGTATGTATGTATGTATGTATGTATGTATGTATGTATGTATGTATGTATGTATGTATGTATGTATGTATGTATGTATGTATGTATGTATGTATGTATGTATGTATGTATGTATGTATGTATGTATGTATGTATGTATGTATGTATGTATGTATGTATGTATGTATGTATGTATGTATGTATGTTTGTATGTATGTATGTATGCATGTATGCATGTGTGTATTTAAATGTGCGTGTGTGTGTGATAATTAATATGCATGTGTTGGCTGTGTACACAAATGTATGAGTGGTTGAACTCTGGAAAGTTTTTGGAACTGCTATAACTATTGTTTCAATACCAAAATATTATATTACAATGAAAAACTATCATTTCTTCAAAATAATCGTTTAAAAAAATTAAAATCTTATGAAAAAACATGATTTGAAAATTTTCTGATTGTTGGAATGTGTGCGTGATCAATTTTGCATGTGCTTGTACTATGTGTGCATGTGTGATTTGTGTTTGTGTTAACAAATGTGTGCACAGCAACAACAAAAATACAAATCATTAGAAGATAAAAAAAAAGAAGAAATTTCCCACAAAGAGGACAACAAACTTTCAGCTCGAGACCTGGGAAAGCATAAAATTTTCCGCTCCGCTTAGCAGGAATCGAATATCGCCATAGTAACCAGAGATATGAATAATAAAAACAAAATTCATCAAAATAGAATAAAATACAAAAAAATCGCGGGAAAAACATCTAATCTGACCTTGAAGCAGTTTTTTAGAGCAGTTCAAGGTCGCTTGCCCCTCGCTCGAGTAAACTCCATTCCGACAGTTGAGAGTCAAACTTTCATCCGTCTGGTTGCAACGGATGGTTATTTTCATAGGGGAGGCTTGCCACTTGGTGTCGTGACCCGGTGACGTCACTAAGTGGGCGTCCGGGGGTGGTTCCGGGTAGGGACAGCCGATCACTGGGGGGGTGAAGAAGGCATTGGTATTCATTTATTGGTATTCATACCGCACCCGCAGTATATTTTGAGTTTGTTTTTGTCAATCAATAAATCAATCAGTTGACCAGCCAGTCTATCAATCACTCGATCAATCATTTAGACTTTGTACACTTTCACACTATCTTCCAATTTCACAAGTCTGCATCCCTTTTAATAGTTTTTCTCCTATCGATTGTAAGACTTTTGCTCTAAATTCGTTCATGGATTTAAACATCTATTTTTATTTTATTTTATTTTATTTCATTTAAATGTTATAACCAGAAATCAGTTAAGCAAAGCATGCGATCTTTAAATGAAATAAAACAATAATATTTCTCTGGTCGAATTACTCATCTCGAAGTATCGAACCCAGCCCTCCGCGGCAGTAAACCGGCGGCACAAAGGCGCAGGAGGGCAAAAAAGCACAGGGAGACACAAAGGTACAGGGAGGCACAAAGGCACAGAGACACAAAAGTACAGGGCACCAAAGAACAGGGGAACAAAAACATATGGACACAAAGGCACAGGGGCACAAAGGCACAGGAGCACAAAGGCACAGGAGCACAAAGGCACAGGGGCACAAAGGCACAGGAGCACAAAGGCACAGGGGCACAAAGGCACAGGGGCACAAAGGCACAGGGGCACAAAAGCACAGGAGGGGCACATGAAAGACCTTCGACGTCACTCATTCGCGTTCGGGAGGAAAGCTTAAAGTTTCAACTCATGAATTTCAAGAGCGTGCGTGGTCAAGTTGAACGAACAAATGAACATCGGAGCCAGCAGGCCGGAAAGACGCGAGGCGGCACTTTCTCTCGGTGCAAAAAGATTAGAAGTCCTTTTCCTTCGGTCAACGTTCATTTGACCAGTGTGTGTGTGTGTGTGTGCGTGCGCGTGAGTAGTCGGTGCGTATGTGCAGTCAGTGTGTGTGTATGTGTGTGTGAGTGGTCATTGAGTGTGTGGTCAAAATGTGTGTGTGTTTGTCTGGAAATGTGTTTTCTGTATGGTTGTAACTGTTAAGTACTTGTATGTCTGTACTCATGGAAGTGTGTGTGTGTGCTATAACAGTTAGGTACTTAATTTGTTATTGTACGACTTGTAATATGACTCTTCAACTGTGGATGGTAACGAGTGGGATTACATCTTGTACTTACATAACCTCGTTTTGAGGTCACGATAAATCGTAGTCCGGAATTTGTGTGTGTGTATGTGTGTGTGTGTGTGTGTGTGTGTGTGTGTGTGTGTGTGTGTGTGTGTGTGTGTGAGGCCCTGTCAGTAATGCGTAATCTGGTAGAGTTTAGCCGCATAAGTGCGATTGGTGTATTCTGTCGTGTGGTAAAAATGAGTTCTGAGAATATTTAAATTTCAGTACAGCTGCGTTTGATTTATTTTCAACTTTTAAAACTCAAAATTGTCAACTTCCTAACGAGTGGTGATGATGACGATTCAAACTCGTAATTAAAAAAGTTTAAATTAAAAAAATTAAAAAGCACACTTAAACAGACGACCGACTCACCGTTATACTTGATGATGTATCTCGCCAGAGGGCTCCATTCCAGTTTGACCTTGACCCGATGACTCAGAGACACGTAGTTCGATTCAAGTCTGCCGAACACCTCGGCCACCCGTCTGCACATCGTCAACACCTTGACGTCACTTCCGTCCCAGACGGTCGCATACTTCCGGCACAGGTCGGAGCCCTCGTCTTTGTGCGGGTGGGGTAGAAGATGCTGCCCCATCTGGTAGTGCTCCAAGTCTTCGGGGTTGAAGTTCTTGGGTTGTGCTGGATCGTGGCCGAGTTTCGCCTCTATGGAATCAGCCACGTGGCGCTGGTTCTGGGGCAGCTCGAAGAAGTCGCTGAGGGTGATGTTGAACCGCTGGCCAGGCTTGGCGTCGAGCAGGTAAGGACATTCGGCGTCGTCGGCCATGCCGGCCTGGGAGATCATGGAGACGAAGCCGGAGATGACGTTGCCCCTGTCGAAGCTGTGAGGGTTGAGGTGGATGAGACCGTCGTTGGAGCATGGAGTTCGGTGGACTGCGAATTGAATTTTGGTTTCTAATTTGAAATTTTTTTTGGGAGTGAGTTTTTATAGATCGGTTCAACTATTAAAACTGTTAAAAAAACTTATTGTTTATTATTTTTTATATTAAATTATTTAATTACGTTTATAATACAAAATAATTTATAGTATAAATAAAGAATTTATTGCAGAAAAAACGATTTCTAAAAATAACACAAGTCTGAGTAATAAATTATTTTTAGATTTCCAATTATAATAATTATTAGGTTCGTGCATTTCTGTTCAATCTTGGTTCAAATACGAATCAGACATTAATTCATCACGTGCTCACCACAGGTAAGAAATCACAGAAGAACCAATCAGAGAGCGCAACTCACCTGCAATGCATGACACCTCAGCATCCAAGTACGACTTGAGATCGAGCGGGCACTTGTTGAACCTGGAGAAGTAAGCCTCCATGTTGACCACCCTGCACGAGTCCCGCCCTGAACAGGTACCCGACAGGACCTCCGTGACCTCGGCCTGACACCCTATGGAGCCGTAATCTCGCTGGACGCACGAGCCAAGCTGCATGCGACCGTATGAGGCCCGATGTACAATGATGACCTCGTCTGGAGAGCACTTGATGTCAAAGACTTGATCCAGACAGTATTCTTTTGCTGTAATTCAAAAGTTTGATGGCTGTAAAGATGGTTGGAAGTTAAAAAAAAGAAAATTTATTGTGTACGAGTATATTGAATACCTTTAATTTTAGTTGTATGTTCGTTTAGGAAATTGTTTGTAATGACAGTTGATAAACTAAATTAGAAAATTGTAATATTCTTTCGTGATTGAAACTCTGTAAAGCGCTGAACTGATTCGTTTTTTGTGGAACAAAAATAAAATATATATTTAAATCGAGAAAAAGAGAAAGAGGGAGAAGAAAGAGAGGATGAGAGAGAGAGAGAGAAAGGGAGAGGCCGAAATAAAATATCAATTATAAAGCACAAAAAATGAGATGGGAAGATGTCCACAAAGTGATTTCTTGATTTATGGAGTTTTCTGAGTGGTTTTTAAAAAGGCACATGAGTTATGTGTTATCGTGTGTAAACAGATCACATACGAACGGTCGTAGTAATTACTGTAATTATCAGCAGCAGAGAAATAAATCCGAAGCGGTGTTGATAGTGATAGCGTTTTGTAATGACGGTGACAACGAAGATGATGGCGGTGATGATGATGATGATAGTCTTATTGTCCGGTTTAAAGAAAGTTAGAAAAGACGAAAGATAATTTTTTTTAAAGCTACTCGTTTCTCTGGCAGTTTAAAAAATACAATTAAACCAATTTATGCACGTGAATGAAGCGATCGATGTTTTGGGAGAGAGTAGAAGCTCTGTCAAACCGGTCAACTGTGTCCAAACGTCGAAATCAACAAAGCCACCACAGACGGGAGCGTGCGTGTTCAGAAAATTGTTTTCCCATAAATATAAAACTTCTCTCAAATGCAAACTTGGTAACAATCAGCTAACTTATGAATTCTCACACACAGGCAGGATATCATACAAGACAAGACAAGTTTTTAAACACAAACTTTGTATTCAAATACACTCGATTTAGAAATACGAAAGATGTTCAAATTATGTTTTTTTAATTGAATCATGTATTGTCATCCAATATTAAGCTATGCTGAAAGTTTCAGCTTCCTGGCTAGTCAAGAAACTGGTTACATTTTACTTGGAAGATTTGCGTACAGAGAAAGCCACACACACAAACAGAGATTGTAACCTAAATAAAAGTTTGTAAAAAAATAAAAGCTTACATAAACATGTGCAGACACAAATAAACAGCAAGTGAATAAAAAAACAAAGTTTTTTAAAAACACACTTTTATATAATCGATTGTGTAGGCCACATTCTGTTACATAAACAACGAGCATATTAGCATAGACAATAAATAGTTCGACGAAAATATGACAAATAATTATTTAATTAAATTTTGTCCAATCGATCCGAAAATTTGATAGAATGCATTATTAATTAGTTCGGAGGTATGTTTAAATTTTGAAGTCTCTAGCTCATCGGAAAGTTAGTTTAAAATTGATTGCAAAATTTGACGACAGAGAGATAGACAGATAGACAGACAGAGAAGTCAAGTTAAGTAAAAGTGTGTAAATATAGGCAAAAATTAATAAATACAGACATTTATGAGCCTAATATGCAGGCTACAAAGCGAGCTGATCCAACGTCTTTCTGGTCATCTAAAATATCGCGCCAGCAAAGCGGATTATTTCTAAAATAATTATAATCGTTGTTGACAGATATTTTTTATGGGGTTCACAGGGTAACACTTGGATGGCTACACCCAAGGTCCATACATTATTTTCGTTCAGAGGTGGATATGATTTGGGTTGACCCATGGGTTGGGTTGGGTCCAATTTTTAAGACACATGTGTGGGATGGGTTGAAAAAAAACTAACAAAAAATGTAATTAAAAAAAAATTTTTTAACTGTGCTTTGGGTTAGAAAATTTAAATTTTTAGGTTAGTCGGGCTGAGTCGGGTCGCCATAAATGGACCCGTGTCCAATTGTTTTTGTTCCTTGGAAACAAATCTTCTTCAGAGAGAAATATCCTGCAAAGTGCCGAGAAAGTTTCCTGAAATCGAAATTAATGAACGGCTATTTTACACCTGGACATGTACAGAATTGTTGTAAACTACAAAAGCATTTGCGCCTTTAAATATGTAACTGAGACAATCGGTTTCCATTACGTAGTATGAACACACACACAGACACACTCAGTCACACGCACACAATGACACAAACACGCATACACACACGTACATACCTGTTGCACCGGCAATCAATAGTGTTTATTAAGCCCGTCATTTTCAAAAAGGCCAAAACTCACAGTAATGAAATAACGATAAAATAAAAATTTTAAATGCGAGATTTGTTAATTCCTAATTTAAAAAAAAAGTGCTATATAACATACTTCTGTTTAAATCACGTTTGATTATAATTAAATAACTATATTATTGTAAACACCGACGTATCACTATGGATGTGCAGCGCACCGGTTCCGATTAGCACACGCACGAGGTAACATGCGGCACTCCATCACGTACATATTGATAAGTAACTTTACATGATAGCTCGGAGCGCGGAAATATTTTACGTTTGGTGGCCTGTCGTGGTCGACGGATGTGTTGCCGCACGCGCTGCATGTGCAGGGGGGTGTGTGGCTGGAAGAGGGTGTGCCCCTCAACTTCTGCTGGAGTTGAAAAAAAAGTTTAAAACGACGCGGAAAGAAAAATTTTTTCTGTTTTTAAGTGTTAAAAATGGAAATGAATATTCAAGTCAAACTTTGATGTCCTCGTTCTTTATCTTCGAACGAGAAACGAAATGCTTGGAAACTTGAGCGGGCGACTTCTCCCTTGTCATCCTCATTATTAGGCTGTGCTGACCAGTGGCGCCACTGGGGAGGCGGGAGGGTGAAGGTGCGGACCGCACTATGGGTGACACCATCACATTGGGTGACGCACAAAACTAAAATATTGCTGCTTAGGATTTCTGAGACTGA